>VWZV01010173.1:4345-121358 GCA_013397155.1 Irena cyanogastra
TATGATATTACTCTTAAACCAAATGAAATTTTGGTTGTGGACCTATGACAATCAATTAATTATTTAATTGCCATAGGTGGTTTCTACAGAAAATCTCTCCATGTCCAGACTAAAACACAAAAAGCCAAACAGAACTAGCTAATATTTGTGAACCCAAGGAACAACATTATTTTAAAGAAATCTTCCAACTTTGTCAAGGAATGCTGCAGGAAATCTGTGTGGGTACTTTTTAGAGCACTCAGATGGCCAACATATCCAACAGACTGGACCTGACAACACAATGCACCTGCCAAAAGTCCCTTGTCACAGCCAGACATTTTCTAACAGTAAAAAACAAGTCATTGTGCCCAAACTCTCATTGTGTCAAAACTCTCAAAGCCAAACAAACAAACAAATAGACAGTTTTATATATATAACCACTCACTCTATGAGAATCTACAGAATAATCATCTTTGATTTGTTGAAACAATCCTTGTTGTTGAAAAATCCTGAAATAATTTGTTGAAACAATCCTTCATCTGAAAAAAGTAGTAAGCAATTAACAAGGGACAATAAGCATAATAAAAACCACATATCTTGTTTGTTTGCTAAGACTGTAAAAAATCTTGTTATGCTTCTAAGCATACATTTTAATTATGTTCAGAATGGCAAAAGAAATGTAATAAAATGAAAATTTTGAAAGAAAAAAGTATTTTAAGAGTTACTGTGAAAGAGAACTATGCCCTTTTTGAGGTTTCCCTATGGAACATTTAAGTGAAGCAAACATACTTTTATTTAAAATTTGTTTACAGATAAAGAAATGCAGGATAACCTGCACTGTTGCTTGGTGAGGGCGAGGGTGTGGGAGGTTAATAAAAAAATCTTACATGAGGAACAAAATCAAATATTGATGGTTTCTTTGAACAGCCACTATCTTATTAAAGTAATGACTAGAATCTCTGAATATGAAGGAGAAAGAAAGAAAAGAATACATTTTTAAACAAACATTGAAAAATGGATATTAAACTTGTTGCTGAGTCAAAAATTTTTCTTCCTGATGTTTTAGTATAATGATATGTAATCTTAAGCTCATGAATAACATACTCATCCTATTTTGGCTATTTTGACTTGGTTTTAATAGCAAACTTTAAGTTCATAATCCCAAAAGAATTATTTTCCCCTACTCCAGACAGTAGTTCATTCTGTGTCTATATTTGCTATCAAGCGTTACTAAACAATAAGTCTCCACATAAAATCTTCCTCAACTACTCCACTACTCCACTGATGTTTCTTTTCCAGGGCATTTAGATGTAGAAAGAAACCATGAGTGGAGAGGTTTGCCATAATGATCTGTAAACTTCTATCACAATTATTATATATTAAAAGTAGTCTTTTCATTAATTGCAATATTTTCCAAGAAGCTAAAGCTTTTAAAAGTATAACTAACTCTTGTCAATTTTTCTTGTTACTTATTATGAGAAGGAACTAGCAATTTATCATTAGACACCACAAGAACCACTTATCATAAAATTATGTAATGTGAATCCTCCTGAGTATACAGGACCCAAAAGATCATAAAAAGGTATTGGTTTGTTCATTTAAACTCAAATGAAAAGAAACAAAAAACCAAAAACCTGTGGCCTGGTTACATACCATACAAATATATAAAATGAACATACAATGTAAATATCAAGAACTCAAAGAAAAAAATTTTGAATTTTTGAATGGATATAAACATACATCATTAGGCAAAGGTTATATTATCCCATTGTTTAGTGACACATCATTTTCTACGGCATGAACTCGATTTCTGTCTTTATCATGTGCTGTGTATTCTGTCGATAAGCAGGAAAAGGAAGTTTCCATCCTGTTCTGGAATAAAAATAAAATTTTATGTATAGCTGAGAAGTTACTGGGAAAACTACCATGTAAAATATGGCCTCTAGTGCAGCAACGAGTGATCTCACTATTGTAAATGATCTTCCTGCCAAGTGTCACTAGACACCGTTTGCATTCCATTCTGGAACTCATTTGCAGTAACAGCAATACAAGATCATTTGGAAAGACAATTCTGCTTACAATATATTTTTTCAGGACTCACTTTAAACAAGGCAGATAACACCTTGCATAGCGATGAAAACAGAATCCATCTTATGATTAAATCTGACATTTTCATTCTTTTACATACCAGCCAGAATACTGAGATCAAATATTGGAGGAGATGTATCCATAGACCTCAGCTGAACAACTGCAAAGCATAAAATCATACAGCATGCATCCAAAAAAGTACTGGATCTAATGACAAGGTACACAAGATACATTCAAAAATGATAGAAAACAAATTTCCTCCTCATCTTTATCTATGATTGCTATGGTCACTTCTTTCATCATCAGATCACAGGAGAGAGTCGTTGTCCTGTTTACCTCAATATTTGTCATTGACATGGAGAGAGACCCAAGTCATCCTGCCAAGGACCTTCTGACTACTCTGAGGTATGTCAAGACCACAACTAAACCAGTGGCCCTTTCCCCAGCATTCACTGTTTTGAACAGTGGAACTGAATGCAGTCCACGATTCTGGATCTCTTCTCACACCATGTTTCACCCATACTCAGCCTAGAAAACTCTTTCGTTTTTCCATAACATAAGGAACGTTCACAACATGTTGGCTGCTGCAAATAAAATCCAGACATTGCATATACTATATACTCTATATTGCATATACTCTACTCAAACATATGGGAAATTAAGACAGCTGCATAGGAAGCATAACTTTATTTCTATCAGCTGAAAAGAGGGTTACAGACAGCTGGGGACATATCCTTCAGGACAGAGTGGTCAGCATGGAGGAACAGCGTATATCACACAGCGAGATGTTCACCACAAATCTCAGAGTGATGAAATATGAAATACATATGCTTCTCAAGGAATCCGCACGTGAAACACAGACAGCAAACCGCAATCACACACTTCCTATCTCAAAGACTGGCAAAGCAAAGAGAAACATTTCTGTAAAAGAAGTGTTATGTCCACATGTGCCATCTGTCAACATCTGCTGGTGGATCACAAAGAGGTCAAGTAAGCTGCAGTTTGAACATTTTTGAGTTTCAACATATTGAACCACTTTCAAAAATAAGCTGGCAGCCCTCCTGCAATGGGTTCTCTCTACAAGGTTATTTTCTCACTGTTTTTAAAAAAGTGAGCAAAACAAGAGAGAAAAAAATCTTGAAAGCAGCCATGCCAGAATGTTCTGATATAGAGCCTGATGAGACCAGTACCACCAGGCCTTTCTCATAATGAAAATGCATACAAATTATGTAATTTCCATTCTGCAGACACTTCATTACAGCAACATACAGACACTGACGTTACTGTAGCTCTGCAATTCCTTATAACAGGAGTTCTTAAAAAATTATGCACCCTATAAGACAGTGTCTGAGCAATTCACAGTTCAGAATGTGTCCTATAACCACTACTCCCTCATGGGGAAATACAGCGATTTCTGGTGGGGTTTTATTAGAAATAGGACATAAAGGAATTAAGTGACATGTTGAAAGCCACTTCAGCAAGAATGGAAAACTGAATTCAAAGACTTTGAACTCCAGGCTCCATAAGATAACCAAAACCAATATTTCCTCTTTAATATTACTACTTCCTGTATGCTTAGGGAAGTGATCACAAGGAACGAACAATTATGCAAGCATCAGGAATCAAAAACTCCATAGAAATAAATGGGGAAACTTTTTTGTCCAGTAGACACTGCTGTTGCTGCTACAGATAATGATAGCGCAGCTGATCCTGACACTGCTGAGTGGGACGTAATGTCAGTTCTGGATGAGGAGCTGCACTGCAGCAAAAATTCTGATCATGAATCCCATGATACCATATCAGCATTTAACAGGTCTGACTTTCATGCCTAGGAGACAACTGACTAAAATTCCAAGCAAAGAATCAGAGAAATCATTGTCAACTCTATTTAAAATGTTTTAAGAAAAAGCACTAATTATTATTAACTACTGATCAACTACAGAAAGCCATGGAAGGGTGGATCTAATCTTTAGAGAAAGACTAATACCCTGCAGAAATATACATTCTTTAATTTTAAGCTAGATTTTTGGTGCTGTTTAATAGAATCTGCATTTGGCAGGCTAAATTGCTATGTTTTTTGCTATGATACCAAAGCCATGAGTAAAAATTGAGATTTAGCAGTATTGAGAAAACAGTTACTGTTTTCTATCTTTTGAATAGAAAAATAATCACACCACCATTATATTCAAATAATCAAAGATTTATTTACAAGTAATTAAGACCATCACTCCTCTTGATATGAGGAGGAGATGCCTTGCAGCCACTAGATCCCCTCGTAGTCACCTCTAAAATAGTCATAGACATTTCCCTTCTGTTTTGAGCTTTTGCTATTAGCAACTGTTGAATACCTTTTTTTTCTTTTGGGTCAGTCTTCCATGTGTAAAAATTAGTCTTATTCTTGAAATATTTTTCCAGTTTTTCTAGATTTTATTATCATTGTTGTTATTTAGCTTCCTAGTGCTAATGCATGAGGACAGAAGTCTAGTCCATGTGCATGACATTGTACATATGCCCAGCAAGTGTAGTCTCTTAACTGGTTATTCAGAGACAGTTCATAGTTAGTAGTGCCCAGATTTCACCAACTGTTGGCTGTTCATGGAATTTGTTAATTTTGGGGTTTGTTCATTTTAACAATGTTTAATTTCAATTACTATTTCAATTCTTTTTTGAAAAAACCTCACCTATAATTCTGGGTTGATTAACCCCTCTATGAGCTCCAAGAGTTCTCAAAAAATTAAAGTAGACCTGAAATTATATCTTTTATCTCTTTAATATGGAAAAAAAAAGGTAGTAGAGCCATATGAAGTACAAGCCATTACACTTGCTTGATACACTAGAATGGAGCGAAAGAAGGCACAAGTCTAATTTTTTTAGCAAATCCTTTGCAGTTCACCTTTAAACTAAAGGTCTTCGGGTGAGAATCCGTGTGTTTGAAAGCACTTGAACTGCTTAGGGAGTTCATCTTATCTGTATTATTCATACATATTTGACGATTATAAATCACAATGGACTGAAATATTTCTGGTCTTTCACATCAGCAGGCATCCAGAGAACACTGTCTTTTATTTACTGACCATGTTAAAAATGGCACACTTTTTTATTATTTTATAATAATATTCTGTCTGACCAGTTCAGAGAGATCTCTAATAATGTCTCAGTCCAACCATGGGTCTCATTATGTTGGTAGGAACTGTCATGCAACTGTGAATGTGCAATAAGTGTAGAGGTACAGTAAATGGCAGAAAAATATGAAAAGCATTCTACTTTCAGATGCTGCACAGAGCTATTTATTCCTACTACACTGACTGAACTAAAAATTGAGGAGAGAAAATGAGAACTATACTTCATGGCCTTCTAAATTTAAACAAAGAGGATTTAAGGGTATGTCTTATAGCAGAAAAAGAGGGACGTTATACAGTGCAAGACATGCACTTAGCATTTCTTATATTCCATCCATTTTTTTAAAGCTCAGTAGCACATTGATTTCAATGGCAGTTCTGTTTAAAAATCAATGCTATACTATGACCTAGGTAACAATGTAGATAGCACACATATTATTAATAAATTATGTGGTTTTGCCCCAAATCCAACATCCTTACTGTGGGCATGTTCTTCTGACTGTGAACTCACAGAAAATTTTACAACAACAGCACAATTGTATCTCTGGATTTCATTTTATAGAAACCAGAAATATTTGTCTTTTTGTTAGATTTTATGTACCAAATTACATAAAGTATGCCATATAAATGATGCCTGGATTTCCAAATAAATTGTTACATAGCATGACAAACCAGAAAAAAGGGAGACTTGTTTGAGGATTTTGATGCACAGCTAAGAGAATTTATTATATCTCCCTGACCTTGTGTCTGGCCTCCCTGTTTGGAAGTACAAAATTTTCTACAAAATTAAATGAGAGGTGAATCATCTATTTGCTCTCTGTCTGTGCCACATCTCTGCTGCTTCTGGCATGACATTTCTTCGATGAGGCAAGAGTGAAGAAGAAAGGGAACTGGTGAAGTGCCTTTCACTTCATTAACATACCTGTCAACAACATCCGTAACTACTTCTATCAACAGTCTTTCATTGCAATTCAGTTTGGTTTACCATGTAGGCATAAATTCATCCCTTGGTGAATGCTACCAAAAAAATCATCACTGTGAAAGGCATAATTATTTGAGAGGCTTGGACTCATTCAAATACTGCCTGCATGCAAACAGGTAGTTTATATACTAGCAGTATCCAAGTACTAAACAAAAAAGAAATTGTTCTGCTCAAAGAAAAAAAAGCAAGACTATTTTTTGAAGAAGAGGGAAAACAGCACAATCTTATTTTAATCAAAATAAAACATTCCATTCCTAACCCAGTAGCTTTAGACACACTTTTGATAATATGAAAGAAAGGGATAAATTCACAACTGTTCCAGAGAGCAGGCTCCTTAATTAATAGCCCAGTTGGCAGGAAATTCACCCAAGTTTTCCAAGACCTCTCTTTCAAACAAGACAAATGATCCCAAGCTCTCACTTGCCAGGAGAGTGTACTGACCAGCCTCCCCAGCAAAGCTAGGCAGTCTGGAGCCCAGCAATCGCTTCTGTAATGTACCTTATCTGCAGTGCCTTCTTTCCTTTGCTCCATGAATATTTAGGTACCCAGGCAAGCTGGAACAAATTTCCTTAGAAAGGTGTTGGTTCCAGCATCATCCTGAATCAGACAGAGTGGGCTTGGACCAGGGTCTTGTGCCACTGGAGAGCAGCCTAACCACCACGCTATTAGGTGTTCAAGTGTGGAGCTCCTGAAATCCCTCCTGTGGGAGCAGTGGCACTTGCCATAATGTATTTAAATATTAATTGAGCAAGAGAATGTGAATGACTCTTTAAGCCTGACTAGCAGCTAAGGTGCTCTCCTGAGACATGGGAGCTGCGATTTCAGATACCCTCAGGCAGAGTAAGGAATTGAACCCAAACTCCCACAGCTGCATCTCTTTTTTTGCCTACATCTGAAGCCAGCCTGAATCCATCCACAACCACTGAGGTCCATGGACAGCTAAATAACACTCCAAAATACATTTCTCAGTGAATTTATTGTTCACCAAGTCATCTCCGCCCCACTTACAACCCACCCCACTTTTGCCTCCTCTAGAGTCAAAGGTCTCAACATAAGGCACCTCACTCCTCCTATGTGTATGTGTGACTCTTCACTTTTGAAATATTAGCACTCTTTTGAAGTGTGGTTTCCCTTTACTTTCTCCTGGTGAGTGATCAGTGAACTGGGACTGGTCAAGATGATTTATTTTAAGAGTGGGAATTTTACATTGCCACACCGATAATGCCACCTGTATAGTATATGATATTGCAAGAGTGTGTCTGAAGGTAAGACAAAAGCCTGAGAGATCTGGGGAATGAGCTGGGGATAGTTCCAAAGTCCCTTAATGTCCTTTAAAGGGAAAGCCAATATGGGAATGTCTTTACAGTACAAATTATGTGGGCAGAAACTGTAAGCTCATTCATGTCTCTGATTGTTCCACATCTGAAGGAGACCGCTGCACATCTGTTATTCCACCACAAGAGTGGAATATATTATGAATTTGCCCGCACCTATCAAGCTGAGGGAAGGTTTCACTGAGTAAAAAAGGATTTTTTTGCCAAATTGTATATCCTTTTGGAAAGTAACTGGGGCCAACACAGATGTGTTGAGCAGCAAAAATCCCTCTTTGGAGCATAGCTGGTTCCAGAAGAAGCATCATTTTTCTACTGCTGGCAAGGAGTCGTTAACTCATTTATATTATTTTCTGAGAAGCATGAGAGGATACTAATGCCAAGTGTCTCAGTGTATTTGCTATTTTAATGCAATTAAGTGACTAGGAAAAAAGAGGGATGCCACATGCGACTGCGTTCTCAACCTGTGAGAACTTTGCAATAAAGCACGGTAAAAAATACAGTAGTATGAGGGGAAATTGGCAATGAGATCTATGGTCTGGGTTATTCATCCAGTAGAAGGTAGTAAGGAGCAGATATTATGATGGCTTATATAAAATGATGTATTCTCAAAAAATGCCTAATAGTCCTTACCAGGACATTTTTGGCTCTCTTACTACTCCCAGAGAAATTTAGCAAACTCAGACAAAGTTAAATACTTTGTACTACCTGAGACAATCTTCTGCATCTAATATTGAGGCAATACAGGCTGCCAGGTTGGGACAGCCTGACATGTCCTCATCTTTTCTCTGTTTGATCTTTACATTAAGAGACCAGTTTGTTTTTTACAATTATTAAATGATCATATATCTAACACATAAAGAGATAAAATGCTAAATGTCTTTGGTGGGTGTTCCAGCTTCTTAGATCTACTAACATGGATTAAACTATGAATTTCCTTTATAAGTAGAATTGTACAAAAAATAAATTGGTTTTATACTTTCACATCAAAAATAAAATAATTAATTTGGGCCTCAAAGCATAAAACAAAAAAAAAAACAAAATCAAACAAGCAATGTATGCGTGTGAGTATTTTGATTTCTCTTTAATTTATCCTGCACTGAGAAACATATATCTTTCACTATTACTTTATTTTTAAATCCTTATTAAAGCATAAATATTGTCAACTTTGCAATAAATTATTTGAAAAATATCAGGGCAAAATATTTGAGTATTGTTTAGTTTATATCCCCTCTTTTAAACTTAAACTATTAAGTGAAAACAACATAAAACATGTGTGTTTAGCCCCTTGAAGTTTTATTTTGTGCTAAATATTTTAGTTAGTAGACTAATAAAAATTTAGAACAGCCAATATCATTCACATTAGTATTTTTGTCTTCTTTTGAGGTGATGCTGCTGGGCTGTATTTATACTCCAAAAATAACACATTGGGAGATATTTAGAATATTAAAAAATACAGTAAATAGTAATTATAAAAAACCCTTTAGTTTTCATCCCTAATAAAAAGTCAGATTAAGGTATTTGCAGTGAAAATTAACAAGCAACCCCAGTGTTGCATTCTGGAGTGTGTTAAAAAAAACCAAAGTTTCTCCACATGCTATACACAAAGCGTTGTATTAGAGACAAAAAATAATACCATCATATCTTGCCATTACACCATGATCTGCTCCCCTTTAAATCTTTTGTTAAGCCAAATGTACAGGCTGAAGTGGAGTGCCTGATTTTCAAGAGCTAAATGTTACATCCTATACATGAATTAATTGTCAGGTCTATGCCATTTTTAAAGCACTGTTCAACAGGTGTTAATCTACCTGCTGACCACCCAGAAGGAAGCCTTCATTCCACAGAGGAAATTATCAGCCAGAAGCACATATTGGAAGGTCATCTCTTGACTTGTACTGAACAGCTCTCCTGACATAAAGGGTTAACAAGCAAAAATCAGTGTGATTCAAAGAGATTTGTCTTCAATAAATGAGCTACATCCTTCTCTTGTGAAAGATTTTGTAAGACAGCAATCCTATACAAATACCACTGGTGCTTTTTTATTAGCCAACAGTCTCTGTAACTAGCACAGTTTACAGAAATAAAAGGATTTTATTGAACATCATATTTGCACAGTTATCAATAACTTCATACACAACCCAAAAACTGAAACAGTGAAATAGGCATGTGTAATGGAGGAAGAAAGGAGAAAAAAAAAGAGGAAAAGTAGAGGGGATGACAAGGGCTGTTTAAGCACCAAAACCCACAATTCCAAGGAAAAATCTGCAAAGGTCTACATGTACACATAGGCATTGACTGTGCAGATCTTCAAAAGGCTCTGAGATCTAAAAGACATATATTTTGTTAATACTTCTTCTATTTGGGTAATATCTTCTTATTTTATCTGAACAGCACTGGCACGTGCAATGCATAGAGAATATACAACAGCAACAAGAGAGTTTAACACAGTTTCATGATATCTAATATTTTGTCAAACATTTCATAGGTTTTAGCTTAGGGATAAATTTGAAGCTGGCTTTTCCCCAGTGAAACCTGCAACAATAGAGAAATATATATTGAAGGAAAAGAGAAACTAGGATATCGAGAAAGCCTAACAGAAATCTAACATTTCATTTTATACTTAATAATTACTTTCTACAGATCCCTTTGACTGGGAAAGCTTTTATATCTCAAAGTTGTACTGCTCAGCTATGATGCTGAAAATCTCCAGATTTTTTCTTTGCTTCAGATTCATATGGTCTGTTTTCTGACATGAGACCGTAGTTTCAATTTCAAATAGTAACATCTCGTCTGCCAATTCTTTACATAAGAATTAATGGCTAAAAAGCATTTTAAGTCAACCTGTAAAACTCACCATTGAGCAGGAAACAGCTAATTTGTCCTTATACAAACAGAAACTTCATGTTTTGTTGTATAACTATGGCAACTTCTACAAATTACTCATCCAGGACTTTTGTTATGCTATGTTATGACTCAGACTTTTTAGTGTTCACCTCCCTTAACTTCCAGTATAGTATCATCTTTCTAAAACGGCTCTGAACTGCATTCATAGGTCTGAATGTTCCTATCCAGCTGCCCATTAAAAATTACAAACACACAAAAAATCTTTCTGGATGGGTGTGAGCAGAGCCTACAAATTCGGAGTTTTAGCTCTGTGCACCCGGATTTTTAGGTTGTAGTCTATGACATTGTGACAAGACCTATGTTATATTCAGAGCAGAGAAATTGCTATGGTATGTGACAAGGAGATAAGTACACCTTCCTAGCTTGTTTCAGAGTGGATCGGTTCTTCAGCATGTATTAAGCCCTTCCAGACTTATCCCCAGTGGCTGGCTCTTTGCCAGGGCTTGGATTCTGTTCTGGTGTGCAGTGTGCTGAGTATTCCCAGGTGCTGGTATATTTTTATGCCTTAGTCCTTATTTACAGTTTTTCTAAGGGTTGCTTTGAAGTCTGAACAATCGCCACGCAGTGCACTACAAAGTTCCTTCCACATCCAGCAATCTTTTCATGTTGCCTTAAGTTAAGCCATTTCTAAATGAGAAAATACAAGGATGAACACTAATAAATTGCAAAAGGAAAGAGCCTGTTTCTTGCATAAAATTAATAATTTCAGTGTACCACAAGCTATGTGAGCAATCACAGAACAAGATTAATAACTTAAAATAATCATTCACTCCATCTTCCTAAAACTCTTTCACAATGGCTACTAACACAGTACTACTTTCAACTTTATAGCTCTCCTTTTTACCAGCCCTACTATTATAACACTTGACATGCTTGGCTGCCATGGTGTAATAAAGAGGGGTAAAATGATGCATTAAAGGTCCCTGGTGCAAATCCTATTCAAAATTTTTCAGTATGGAATAGGCAGCAAAAAAGGCAATACCAGGAATTTAAGGGTCATAAAGTAGTACAGGCACTCAGCTCTCCAAGTTTCAGTTAACTTTCTAAAAGCCAAAGCAACAATAGCAAGAGCTCTAACGATAGGTTCAACTTTCTTTTGGAGAACAGGCACCTAGAGAATTGTAAGGGAGTGCAGGCAGGGAAGCGGCCGCATTATGCTGCAGGGCTAGCCAGCATCACTCAAATGTGACTCTCGGCAGCTGTCTGATGCAAGTAACTGCTCAGTGCCCGGGCAAACAACATGGTATGGGAGCATGCTTCACACCGTGAGGCAAACAGCACTCTGTGGAACAAGAAAAATCAGAATAAAGCTCTGGAAAATTAATCCAATGTTTTGCGGGTTTAGTGCACTCACTCCTCAAAATTAAATTCTAATTTCTTACAGTTATTCTCACAGATTATTTTCCCATTAAAAATGTAAGTTTCTCAGTTTAGTGTATATTTCTTTTTCAAAACTTTATTTGGGAAAAAAATCTTCAGAAACATATATTTGTGGCTCCAAAATGCTTTAGATAGTTTGTAGCAAACATACCTTACTCTAAACAAACTATGGGACTTTGGTCATCAGATATTAAATGTTTTTATACTTCAGCAAAGTTGTGTTTTTGAAGGAGCGATAAATTGAGAAGGCAGCTCTGGTTTACTGTCAAAGGACAGACAAACCTAAGGGTCTGTGTCCAGGTGAAGGGTTTCCCGTTTCAGACAAACCTGAGATGTTTAGCAGACTTTGCCTTAGGTTTACCAGATGAGATATTAAACAACTGAACAGGGATTGTATAAAGACAAATTATCTGCACAGTGTGATGTACATTATTATATTTTGGGGGAGAAATATACCAGTGAGTAAACTGAAGAAAGGAACATTGGTGAGAGTCAAAGCCCATTCAAGTTTCTGAAATGCCTCACTTAACTTCTACAATTTTCAGAGGAGACATTAAACAATTTCTAACAGATACTGATGCTATATAAACTGAACAATACTTTCATCTGCCTCAAAAAGACATGGCGACTAAACCAGAGGAGAAATAACAGAGAAGAATATGCTCTATTTTACCATCACAGGAATGCATGTATAACAGATAAACATCCTCCCTTAGACACTGGATCAAGAGCCAAGGGAGATCCTGCATACTTGAAGCCATCAACCACTTAAAACTGCTATTGTCAAAGCAATTTTTTACAGCAGACTGATTTGTATGCAGACCATTTTTAATAGCATAGAAAGAGTTTGGGACCATGTGTTAGAGTACACAAGTGATTTCCAAAAGACATTTGAAATGTAAAAATTCTGGAGACTGCCTCCTTCCTTTCTCCCCTTCCCTGCAACATGCATACACATGCACACACGCACCATCAACTTCCACTGACATTTCTTCATTACTATGAAGAAACTCAGGCTCTCTTGAGGGATTTTGCAAAGCACTGCTCCTCTTTTTAAGTAAGGCTACACTTACGTCTCTCAAAATGATTTCCATAAGTTTATATTCCATCAAAACACATGATTTCAGATCTTAAGGTGTAGAAGTAGTGTTAACAAGGTCCTCCTATGAAGATTTTAAGCTCTTTTGAATGCAATTTATTCTTTCTGGTGTCTTCTGCTTGTCAAATTTGCACAGGGCATTGGGACATTCTTTGGCATCACTAAGTGCAGTTGGGGAATAAAATGTCGTCAAATCCACACTACTGAACTGAAACCTTGGCTTCTTCGATCTAGAAAAAGGCCATACTCAGGGTTCAGTGTTATCAAATCATGATATCTGCAGGAGATGCTAGCTTTCTCTTAAAAGAGTAATGTTAAAATGAATTAAAATAAATTTATAAATAAAGTAAAACAATAAAATACTAAAATGCTCCCCTCTGATATCAAGCCCTATCAAGACTTTTAGGGTTCCACTTTTTAGGGAACATTTAGGGTAGATACAGTCATTTGTATTTTAAAAAGTAGCATATTAAGACAGAGCCCCATTTCCCTCTTAGCTAAGCACTGACAGAGGGTTAATATCACACTAGGTTAGGATTTTAGTGGGGATAAACAAGAACCTTTTTTTTCCTACTCTAAAGCTACTAGAACCATGCAGTCCAGCTGTAAGCATGCTTATCAAAAGAGAAACTCAGGAAACAACTTTGCAATTCCATTTTGCTGCACTTTCAAGGTACAGTAGCAAAGTTAACAAAAGGATGTTTATTTCCTTTGTGCAACAGACAAAGGAAGCTGCAGTAGCACTTACTGTTTAAGTTTCAAGATAAGAACACTACATCCACACCAGTGACAAGAAAAAAACAGAGATGATGTGAATTGTGGGGTGGTCTGTACAAAAAAATCAATATTATGGTAATGTGTAGTAATTCAGCATTTCTACAACAAGCTATTATTTCAACGGTGGTGTAAATTAATAAAAATCTTAAAAATGTTTTGTGAATCTTACTTGTTCCATCTATAGTCACACTAAAAAATTTAGTTTATAGAAAAATCATCTGAATTATTTTTAGGTAGCACCACTGTAGGAAGGAAAAAATAGATATTAGTTCATTTTCCCTTTATGTGGTGCTGTAAGGCAGCAAAATCCAGTAGGATGAATAGAAGAATGGAAATTGGGACTTAGAAGTTTTATTTTTTACTCTTAAAATGATACACGGTTTGAACGTCAGTGAAGCACTAAACTCTCTGCCTCATCTTCACTGACTGTATCAGGACAATAACGATGGTTTGTAGAAGTTCTGCAAAGCTTTGGACACCAGATCTGTAGTGAAAGGCTCTCCATAGTGGGCAACAAGTCGTGCTCTTGCCTGGCTCCACAGAGCAGAGTCCTAGACTGAGCATCATCATTTGCCCAGGCTCTGTTAGTCCTCGCATCCATCCCATATGGCCCGTATTTGGTGTCCCAAAGCACCATGTAGTGAACATGAAACTAGAAATAAGTGTGTGCCCCTGTTGCTTTGTTTCTTTTTGATTCTCTGAACTTTCCTATTTCTATGCAGAATAGTCTTTCAAATTTTCACCTTTTTCATGGGTTTCAAATTCCACCTTTGCCTATGGACAGAGCTTTTTTAAGTGTAGAATTTTGTAATGGAAACATACTTTGGTTTGGGGGACTAACTGTATTCCATTTAAACACATTTTCAATCTCTCCTGAGGAAAAAATATCCTTTGCAAACAACAAGATAATTTAAGAGCGTTAAATGCAGAAGCCTCTTAAATATACAGAGTACTCCCATTATGAAGATTTTACAAAAGATGTCTTCATGCCTAGATAACATAGTTCGAGCACTGGAGAGTGTATAAGAGTTCCAAGGAATACAGACTGAAGCCACAAAAGTTTCTTAGCATTAGGTGTTATTTCCTAAAATTAAGTTGAAATTTTGAAAGAAAGAGACATGTTTTTGTGGTGGACTTAGCAGTGCTAGGTTAACAATTGGACTTGATGATCTTAAAGGTCTTTTCATACTTAAAGAATTCTATGAGTCTGTGAATCTTCCCTCCCTTGGGCTTGACCGTTTTGCAGAAAGAAAAGAGTAGCTCCAGCAGTACCATCCATATGACTACTCCAACATTCATTCACTCAACATGACTCCCTTTTTGATTTTTCTGCTGTCTCCACCACTTAATGAAGAGAGCACAATTCACAGCCTTATAAAAGCTACTGAAATACTTCTACAAAAGGAACTTCAGCATTCTCTGAGTGTGGTACTGTGGTTCATTAGGAAAAATGTCATGGGATAGCCACCCACTTAATGGAAATGCAATCAGTGTCTCCCCAAGCCTGCATTCTCAAATATGCCCTAAATAGGTCTATTTACACATAAGGCACAGTAACATCAAGCCAGTGCCACAAACCAGGAAAAATATACTGAAAAAAATGTTTTGAACTTGCATGTTTTGTAATTCCCAGATTTAATATATTCACACATTATTCTCAAATGACTCAGACATATTTCTAGAGAGTGGCCTAGATGACTAAAATAGGTCTTAACTGCAATAGAAAACTAGAAAAGCTGCTAATGTTTATGGACACACAAAAATATGGGTTATTTGCAAAAATTTCCCGAGTCAGGAATGCTGGTCAGTGCTGTAAGATCATCTCAGAGAAGTGCCAAGCTGCTAGATGTAAATGAAAATAGTAACAGTTCAACATTCAGATGCTGCAAACTGAGGTTTAACACAAAATCCTGGTGTTATAGGAGATGACCATGCAAAGTGAAGTGGATTGCAGGATCAAGAAAAGAGACATAAATGTCCTGCAAAAAACAAACACATGTAATTCTTAAATGTATCTGTACTCCAAGCAATTTCTATCACATCTGAGGAAAAAGCTTCTTTTCTGCTGTCCTTGTCTCTCTTTGTTACTCATCGTCTTGTCTTAAAAACATCCCTCTTCCCTCTGAACGTTGCTCGACCTATGCTTGTCTTCACATGAATAAACTGTATTACTGATAAAATTTTAGAGATGTAAATTCATTATGTAATCAAAGGACAGTGATTTCAAAAATTCTAATACCCATCAAAACAGTAAAACTTGTCTTAAAACTATGAATTTAACAAAAAAGCTTAATGAAATACTAAAATTCTGTAATATTTTTCCACCTGGCTGTGTCAGACTGGTGACTTCTCTACATTAAATTCAGTTTTGGAATGTCTATGCTAACACTGTGTTAACAGACTTTGCATGTATCATGTATTTCAGATCAAGTTATATTCCCATATTAACTGGAATTGTGAATTACAAAGCTCCTTTCTCTCATAACATAAACTTCCTGAGCTTTCCCTGACTTACATTCATAGCTACTCTACCACTTTTTGTCTAGGGATAATTTACATTATTTTAAGCTAGATGATATTTAAGAACTGAAGAACATTTCTCATTATTAAAGTAATACTTAAATAGACACTAAATATTATAACCTACTCTCCAGTTAACATTGGAGTTAACTCACTTTGGTGCTCAAAGTCAAGTTTAGGTACTAAGCACTCCCCATGATGGGGAGAATGACAAAAATGCCAATAGATTCAATTTCTGTGGTCCAGCTGGGCATTCTGACCGTATTCCATGATGAAATGCAGATGCTGATGGTTTCCTCTCCCTTTATCCTGATAGTGAATTCCATCATGAAAATCTAAAGCTATGGAGAAGGAAGCTCTGGTTCACCCCAGCTGGCCCCACAGCCCAGATCCTGACCACAGCAGTTCTTCTCAGGTTGTCATAGAGCTGACAGCCTGGAAGACCTCCATCTTTCACTTTGTTCTCCAAATTAATCTCTAAAAAAAAGCAAAAACAAGATAAGTTTCCCTTTTTGCCAGCAGCAAATCTATTTGACAGATTCATTGGCAGGAGGAAGTCAAAAATCCCTGCTACCATTATTTAAAAATGTACTCTAAAATATTCAAAGCTGTGTTGAACCGATGAAACCTCTTTGGAAACTGGGTTGAAGAAATACTGTTGCTCAAGAGCACAGTCCATCAGACCACATAGCCATGCACATATTCAGTTCTTAGGCATGTGCTCCAACATCATCCTGGAATAAGCACTTTATCCTCATTTAGGACAAAATTTGAAAACGTATGCCACCATGCAGTGTTGTATAATTCAGCTCTATTTGAGAGGGCTAAGGTAGGAGAAAGTCATCGCTGTCAAAAAAAGCAACTAAAAAATAACTGCCTTTGTACTATCCTGTCCTGTCCATTTTATATTTTAGACTGAAATATACTTTCAAACATATTCTTTTGGTTTCCTTTGAAATGACTAGTGCAATCTGATGCAGCATTTCATATGGATCACATATGAAAACCACCTGATTGGGTCCTTGGTCCGGGGTTTTTTACTTTATTTTAAAAAAATTAGGGAAAAAAATATGAAAATAATAAAATGCTGCTAACCAAGCCTGGTAGAAACATATGGACACTTTTGGCAGAAAAATAAGCAAGTATGAACAAGGCAACATAAAAAATTAACTCATTCACTCAAAAAACTGAAATAATCTACTCAAATGTGATCAGTTGAAAACATGGTTTTGTCTACTCATTTGTTGTATCTTAAGGCTTAGAAAAGTTTTCAATTGCTGCCCTGTACTTCTGCTCAAGGTAACATGTTTTACAAATCAACAAAAACCTTTTAGAAAAGAATGTGAGTATAAGCTGCTCAATCTGTTCACATGAAACACCAAGAGTAATTTAAAGGTAATTCATCTAAGTCTTTGATCCTGGCTTAACAGTGGAATCGTTACCATAAAGCGTAAGAAAGAGAAGGAACTCCTGTGCAATTAGCTGTATGGGTACTTCTTGGAGTAGCAAACTGAACCCTGCAGATCAGAAATATCAGCAGAAACCTAAGCCAGAGCAATTTGATGAGCACCTTGTAAGTGCCACAGTGTAAAGATATAAAATCATGTACCATAGGAGCCAGTAGAGGGTGCTTCTATTTTAGGGCTGGAATAGGAGTAGCTCTCAGACATAGGAGCAAAAAAAGCCTTTGCCTATCTTTCATTTGCTAAAATATTTCTCCTTAGTTCAGATACCTTTAATTTCTTTGTGAAAATGGGGGTTTCAAACATAAGGTGGTTGCACAGTCAATCATATGCATATTTTAAAAAACACCACCTTTCCCAAATCTATGTGTATTGTGTCATAAGGTAAAGATTGCATAGTTTGCATGTAACTCTTCTGGTTTTTAGCAGAAACAATTTTCCTCACTTAAAGCAAGGTAAGTTTCACCTAGGCTATGTTTTCACTGCAGCAACTCCCACTCTGAGAAGCAATATGAAGTGTCACTGACATTCTTTAAACTGCTGTTTGCTTTTGAACAGTTTTTTCAGATTTCCTCAGGAATTCTCTATAATGAATATAACACTTTACTGTCTCTACATCACCAGCAGATGACTGAATATACTCACCAGCAAAAACTCCCCAGAGCGATAAGATTTCCAAAATAGCATATTGTCTAGTTCAAGGTGAACTGCACAGATAAATGCAATGACCTTAGACTTCCCAGTATGCGCCACTATTACCCCAGATTCCCTTCCCTAGGGAAGATCTATGTTTTTAATTAAAAAAAAAAAAAGCAGTCAAAGTTGAAATTTGTAAAAGCAGCTTTTATTTAGCAGCCTAAATGAAAATTTGCCTGGCAGTGCTGGCCCTGATAGCCGGACTGCAAGCTCTGAGAGCCTCATGTTGATGGGAATCACAACCCTCAGAAGAGCAAACCACGAGTACTAGATAGGATTAGAGGTCTGAGCCATGAAGCGAGCTTCAAGATTTTTCGTTTTCCTTTATTTTTATGTTTGATAGCATATTTAAATTAAATACTTGGAAGATTAAATTTCAATAAATATGTCGCGAGAAAACACACTCTGCATCTTTCACCCAGGAACATTTATCTTGAAAAGATAGCACTTTTCCTTGGACAGAAGCCATTCCTGGCAGCAGATCTCAGCACTCAGTAGGGAACCCATGTCTTTGAGTTCTGAACTAGCCCATACTGGAATTAAAACACAACACTAACAGTCAGAATCAGTTGTTCTTGGTGGGTAAATGTTTTATAACTGCATGGGGATATAAGAGCAGAGCTTTGAGTTTAATTCCTTTTTTACAAAATGCTGTGATTAACTGCATGACTTCACTTATTGTTAAGGTAACAGATGGAAGTGCCACAGTGAAATATTTCCTTTTTATTTACAAACAATAGAAGGTCTTTCTGCCTATAGGAATTAAAACATTACAGGAGCATTTGTTCCACAAGCTTAAATTCTTTCATGCTACCACATGCATTTTTCATGGAAAGTCAACATCTTTAACATTTTTGCACTGTCTGAATTTATCATCCATAACTATTTTCTGATTCCTGTTCAAATGAATTTGCTTAAAGAATTATGTACCTACAC
The DNA here is from genome assembly GCA_013397155.1 of Irena cyanogastra. Taxonomy (NCBI): domain Eukaryota; kingdom Metazoa; phylum Chordata; class Aves; order Passeriformes; family Irenidae; genus Irena; species Irena cyanogastra. The sequence continues at coordinate 23,623 of VWZV01010173.1, forward strand.
TATAATGAGCTAATTAACTAAAGAACAAAAGGTGCCTTCTGTTATATATGAGACATAACTGGGTCTCAGACAGAGGCAACACATTCTTTATTTTTAAAGGCAATCTGTATTGCTGATTTTGATGTCAGACACCCTGTATCATTTTGTACAGTGACACAAAAGGACTGATAAAACATTAAAATGAAAATTGGCTTTAAAAAAGCCCATGCGCCACATCTTACCACCAGTATTATGAATTTTGAGAGGTTTGTAAAAGATGTGCACTTTGATCAATTGCAGGGTTTCTAGGAAAAAAAATTGCTTTTATGCTCTTTGACTGGCAATAGCACTGAGCAATGGACAAAACTGACAGAGACAGAAGTTGCATAAACAAAATAAGTCAGGGATTTTATTAAATATTAATTCTCTTAATTCACAGCAAAAATCTTTGTTTATCATTGTATATTAAAAATATATTTTCTTTATTCTAAATCATTTCTCCACAGACACAGTACAACTTGTCAATGCCTGTAAAGATCTTTTAGCTTGCTAGAAATGCCTCAAGCACAAAGAGCAGTAAAATATTTTTAACTCTGTAGACTTAGATCTCACCACATTTAACAAAATATATTAAAATAATGATTTACAATGTGGTTAAAAGAGAATGGTAAAGAACACATTTACTTTTAACCAGCAATAATTGTCATTGTACCATTGAAAGACATCAAAAGAATTAAAAACATTGTGTGATGAAACTTGGCAGATTCTGTGAGCTGTTGTGAGAGCACATTACCTGTGCCCAGTGCTCACAAATCAGTATGTGAAGAAGAAAGATGCTGGAAGCACACTTCTGCATACATACAAAAGAAAAACTCTCTTATTCCAGGGCTCCCATAGGAATTACAACAATAATTGCATTGTCAGGATACAAGCTGTGTGGATTAGAGTTGCAGACACAACAACGACCACTCTATCCGTGGCTTTCTGGGTCCCTTACACATCTTCTCTATGAGGCATAGGGTTTTGGTTCCTCTTCTGTGCTATGAGTCAGCTCAGCCCTGCACTGCAAAATCACAATAAGTCTTAGACTGTAACTGTTTGTTCCTTTCTCTTCTAGGTGTCTCCAGAAATCAATTAAAAAATTAAGCTTTCTACTTTAGGGACATTCATTACTAGCCATGTATTTCTATTAAACTTAATCTCTATACTTGCAACATCAAACATCTAAATAGATTCCATGTATTCAATAGGATACTGTCCTCATGGATAGACTTTCTGCTATCCTTAATAAAAGCTCATATTTATGGTACCTCCTGCCTATGTTGTGACAGCAAAAGGCTTGAACACCTCTTACATATCATTTCATAGTAATCTCCCTTTCTAAAGTTGTCTTGCAAAAGAGATCCAAGCATCATGCAGAGAGATATTTTATTTTCAGCTATGGGCATATACTATAAGGATTTTAAAAAATGTAAAAAGGCAGCTATCCACCATTTTAATTTCTGATTTTACAGGAACTAAAATGGTGATTAATACATACCATTAGAACTAAGGAAGAGTTTCCTATCATCATTAATAACCACCTTCCTTCTCTGTGGACACTCATTCACTTGGGGCAATACGAGTACACACACAGAACCAGAAACTCCCTTCCCACTGTCATCTAAGTTTCACAAAAGTTCTTATCCAAAGGTCAGCTGCCAATCAGTATATACATATATACACACATGGGTCCTTGGTGGGAATAAATTCCAAGTTAGTTGGCTACAAGAGCATATAGGTACTATTACTTGAGGTAAAGAAGAATAAATCTTTTTTATTTGTTCTTTTGTCCTTTCTGGATGATGGGATGTTCATATACCCTGAGCGCCTGTATGTTTCAGCAATAAATAGTGGCATATAAAAGATAAATTTTAATTAAAATATCTAAAAAACATTAAAATGCCTCTGCATAGCAATCACCAATCTCTATTATACCTTGACTGCCAGGTCTTCTTACAGGTCTTAAAATCAACTTAAGCAGCAAAGGAGGAGGCTTTGCAGGGTAATTTCGAAGTTATGAATCTGTCTTACTTGGAAATCACCAGCAACCAGCAACAATCTTTATGAAATCATCTCTAGAAGGTTGTGTTTAGTTGAGACAACAATTATACAAACTTTGGCTGCTGCTCCTTGTCCTTACAGAAAGAACACAATACAGTAACTGCATCATGGCCTTCACTTATTAAGCTGGAACTGTTTTGAATGGAGAAGCTGTACAATCTTCCGAAGAGTGGTAAGGCTGAGAGTGACAGCTCTGAACACTCCAAAGGCTGAACAAACAAGCTAAGTGCATCTACTTGGGATGTGAGACAATTGTTTAGGACAATTTCCCTTTAAAATTTTGACTTTCTGTCTTAGGAAGTTACAAAATTATTGGTAATGTCACAAAAAAAATATAATTAAAAATCAGAAGCTGTTTCCCTTTCTCAGTGAATCTACAATGTGGTGAAGGCTTTTTCTAGCAGTGTTGTAGTCTACCCAGATTTTTCCAGGCAGAAAATGTTTGAAAACAAGCTAGAAGGTGGAGATTCAGTCCTCTTACAAAATCAGAGAGTACTGGTTTAGGAGCATTTGTACAGAGTAACACCTGCTCTTGGAATCAGAAAGGAGAATCATGCAAAAAAAAAATTTAGAAAAATTAATAGTATGTCAATATCTTGGCTCTTATACCCTTATAACTCTCTCAATGATTTCTGCAGGGGACTGCTTATAATAATGAGAAGACATATATTCCCTTGAAAAAACTGAAAGTACAAGAAATGGTTTGTGTTGGTTTTGCACGGCCTGGTTTTTGGTAGCAGGGGGGCACGGAGGTGGCTTCTGTGAGAAGCTGCTGGGAGCTTCCACCATGTCCAGTACAGTCAACCCCTGATGGCTCTGAAGAGGGACATGCTGCTGGCTAAGGCTGGGCCAATTAGAGAGGTTGGTGATGCCTCTGGGACAACATATTTAAGAAGAAAATCAAAACAAAGACACACAGTTTTGTTCTAGTCAGAAAAGAGGAGGAGGTGAGAACATGTGAGGGAAACAACATGGAGACATCAAGGTCAGTGGAGAAGGAGGGGCAGGAGGTGGAAATTCCNTGCACTCTGGGGAAGAGTGACCCACACCGCAGCAGTTTTGGGAAGACTGTCTGCCTGTGGGAGGAACTCATGTTGCAGCAGTTTTGTCAGGACTGTTGTTTGTGAGAGTGGACCCAGGCTGGAGAAGTTCACAGAGAACTGTTTCCTGTGACAGGGACCCCACTGCCTTACAGGGGAAGGACTCTTCTTCTGGAGCAGTAGAAGAAAACCTCAGGTGATAAACTGACCAAACCCCTGTCTCCCTGTGCTGTCAGGAGGCAGGAGAGAGCAGCTGAAGGAAGATAAGGTATTTTTAAGGGCCTCTTCTCATTTTCCTCTTCTGATTTTGTTAGTAATAGAGTCATTTTGCAACTTTAGGTTGAACCTGTTTTGCCTTTGAGGTGTTTCCTCCCGCTCCTTATCTCAGCTCATGAACCCTTCAGTAATTTTTTTTCTCTCCTCTGCCCAGCTGTGGCAGGGCAGGGTGAGCGAGCAACGTTTATGGGTGCCTGGTGTTAGGCCAGTGTCAAACCACGACATGGTTTCACTTGGTAAGCTTGCTATTCCTGCCCTAAAAACCATGTTTTCTGTGGAAACTTTTCCTGCTGCATAATCAGTCTTAAAAAAACCAAAGAAACAAACAAAACATCAATCCAATCTTACAGTTCAAGAGTCATATATAACCCAGTTAATAATTTTCCAACTGTACTGACATGTCATAAAGAAAGGTTGATGCTTCTCTTACTTGAATACATTAGGAACACCTATACCACAGACATGGAACAGAAATGTTCAATAAGAATAGAATCAAAATCAGAAACTTTATTAATATGGGTTAAAAAATCTGTCATTTTTTGCTTTGCCACACTCTTCTATTAAGGGCATATGAAAGCATACATTTTTACAAGCAAAACTATCTGAAAAATTCTTCTTTCTTGGGGAAGATAAATAGCTGATAGCTTTTTATATTTATTACTGATTTTAGTATACAGATTTTTTTTAAATTAACATTACATGAAATTACTTGAATCAGATTATAACTTAATGAAAAACCTTTTTTATGCATGTTGCTATTAAAAACTCTCTGATTATGTATTGGCAGCAGATTCATATACTTCAGCCACTGATATCATGTTACTAATTTTAATAATCAGCAATGATTCTAAGCCATTTAATGAATTGCTTAGTAGTAGATATAACAAAGTTTAATCCATGTTGCAACTACTTGAAAAACAAACCCAACAGTACTATAATTTGATATGACAGTCAGGACTGTAAGTGTAAGATCATTAACACTTCACAGGTTATACCCTGAAGTAAATCTTACAAGAAGTTCACATAAATAAGGACAGATTTACACAATTATGTAGTTATGAATATCGCTGCATTTCTAACTATAAGTGAATTCTTCTCAATTTGCTGTTCATTTGACTTTGATATGCATAAAAACCGCAACGCAACAAAAAACAAGTCAACCCATTTTTCCTTTTTTCTTATTTGGTTTCAGGACATTTATATATCAGGTAGAGGTATATGAACCCAGATAGTTTCATCTTAGAGAATTTTTGCTTGTGAAAGAATTCAGAAAAGTTTCATTTGTTCCACTTAGGTTTGCATTTTTGCCTGTTGTTTGACTGGAATGCTACAGAAGAGACAAGGAGTTAAAGAAAAGTAAAATTTGGCAAATATAAGACCCTCTCTGGAAAAAAAAAAAAAAGAAAAGGGAAAGAAAAAGAAGACACTGCTGAGAATAATCATAAAAAATTAGATAACCCCTATGGTAGTAACATCAATATTTTGGAATGTTTTTTAAAATAAAAAATGCAAAGACAAGGGAACTCTACTTTGTCAAGGAGCTTTTCATTGATATTTGAAACTGAACGACTCAAAAATGTTACACTAGCACACCATACTGATCTTGTAATTTGCATTATCTTGTAAAATTCCTCACCTCTGTGGAGCCACTGATGACATTGCTTGGTTTTTATCTGATAGGGAGAGAAGGGAATTGGAAAGGTATTATTTCAGGATATTATAAATAATTCTACATTAAACACATAGCCTTCAAAGATGGAGGGGGTGGAGGTTAAATTTGCAGTGATACTGACTTTGTCACACTCAGACTTTGAGAACTAGTAGATTTCTTCTCTTTGTTTTTTTTTCCGAAATACACACATACACACACACAACAGTATTTTATGCAACTGTTTTAATATTTTTGGTTATCACCATTCTGAACAATTTGACCTCACCATTCTTTAACACAGCTCTTTCTTATGAAATATAAGAGGAACTGATTGCTCTGAACTGTTATATGTGAAACTGTGAGAGACTGTATTTTTATTAATAGAATTGAAAGTTATTTATTTTTTACACTGTGCTTTTAGGGAGCTCACATTTAGAGCAGTTTGGTACAGTATACAAAACTATTTCATTACTGCTTTCAATGTTTTGGAGCCTTTTGTTTTACAGACAAACTTCATGTTACTTCACTACACAATATACTGAAAGCTAGTAATTATTAGGACATGTGGTAGGCATTTATCACCACTAACATCACACAACCCACTCTATGATCAAGATAAAATGGGGCAAGTGGTTCAATTAAAGCCACATTCTTTAGTGCATAACAATAGAAGGCTTGTGACATGGCAAGATTAAGAAAAGACTCAAACATCTTTAAACCTACTTATTATCACCAGTTAAAATGTGCATGTCTGACCTTTATGGTAATCAGTAATACTCCATTGGCACACTATAGAACTAAATAAGCTTTATTTTAGACACACAGAGTTACTTGTGGTGGCCTGCAGTTAACTTAGCTGATCTCAGAGCTTACGCTTGCAATGAATCAATGGCCATAATGATAGCCCATCGTCTTTATCAACCTATTTATGATGACAGGAAGAAAACAGGACTGTAGATTTTCCTGACAAGTGGAGTAGTATTTAAATGTTGACTGGTACATACATCAGATTAACAAGGTTGCAAAGTTACTGAGAATCCCATTCCCTGAGGTACAGATTCACCCTGTGGTGCTATTATACCATAAGGTATATCAAAGATAATTGCTTAGTTTATTATCCTGTTGTCTTTTATGTCAACCCTTAATTGTGAATTCAGAAGCCTCTTGATCTCCGTGTTCCTTATGGACCTGTTATTAACCCCAATCATTTTCATTAGGATTTATTACTATTTTTATTATTAAATTGCAGATTTTTTAAAAATAATGTTTCTAAATAACCCATAACTGCTTCATATTGCTTCAGTAAAAGAGAAATTGATAAGATATTCAGTCAGCATTGTAAATACTGGTCTCTCAAGTTCTTTTCCTTTGTCTGAAAAAATTTTGCGTATCAAAGTTCAGATTTTTTTACTCAGTTACTTCAATGTTCAATTAAATAGCTTGTAAACACACCAAGATTTCTGTGGTAAAATCAGATTATTACAATTCTATATGACTTTATAGAATTATCCCAACAGGAAAGTGCAAAGGTGGCAATGTCACTGCTACTACCTTTCCCTATGGTCCTAAAGTATGGTGGTCAAGCTTTCGTACTTCTTGTGCTACACTTCCAGAGAACAATTTAAGCAATATTCCCATAAAATACCACATGAAACCTACAGAACCTAGAAACAGTTAAAAAACGATGGCCTGGCTAGTACAGATAAGTAGTCATTCATAATTCCTCCTAATGTATACAATATTAATCTGTATGTACCTAGAAAATCTGACTACTTCCTATACTTCAAAGTCATTGCCTTTGCTACGAGGCCTAGAAAGTGCTTCAGGATTCATTATGACATGTGGAATATATAAGCAATAAGGCATGACAGGGAGTGTGGTTATCATAAGATAATCACACCCCTGGGTCATTACAAAGCATGAGGTGCAGCCGAGCACCTCTCATTCCCCCTGGGGTGTGATTATATCATGATAAGCACACTTCATGCAGTTACCTTATTGCTTTTATAAAAAGTCTTTGTTGGGAAGAAAAACTGTATTTTTTACTTAAAGATGATAAAGTTGGCAGTTTACAGTCTTGAGCAGTACTTTCTGCTAAGCTCAGTGGTTTATATGTATTCATCTACTCCTTTTTAATGTGCATCTGCCAAAGCTGATCCGAACTCATCAATCAAAGGGAGTTTTCATAATTCAGTATGTGTTCGACTGATCCAGCTGGAAAAGAACTGCATGTCCCAGACAATCTCAACAGTCTCATAGTCATTGACTGTTCACTGGACACCTATTTCTTTTCTCAGAAATAAAATTTTAAAAGAATTTAAAAAGACAACAAAGTTGCTTAACTAACAGTTAAATGATGATGTAAACACATACATTGCAAGTAAGAGAGCTCAGCAACTGGAATACTCAAATCTGTAAAAGAAGAAAAAGTTTCTAACTTGTTTTTGCCCCTGGTAGATGATATCCCACAAATTAAGGGTGACAACTTAATTTAGGGTCCTAGATAAACTATAAAATCCCACTGCTGTCATTCAGATTGTAGCCTAAGGGGTCTAATGTGATCTTTTGGATTTACAAACACCTGCCTTGGATTATGCCATATGTCTTCTGAGTGGCTCCAGGGGTGTATGCTCTGTCCAGTACTCAGCTCATTTTGTGGTTTAAGAATGCATAACTGAACACAGAAATATGAAGGCTTGCATCCATTTACAATTTATCAAGTGTGATGGCCATGTTCTGATTTTGGAGGCATTCAGTGGGCTGGAAAGGGGCATATGTATGGGCTGAATTTGGCCCTGGGCCATTTATGAATATAGGTAACACTTTTCACCTAACATGAGCAAGTCACAAATTCAACTGTTTAATTTAAAGAGGTCGTTATCACCATATCTTCCAGATTTAAAAGGCAGGGCTAGGAATACTGTCAGTATCCTGGATGAAAAGAAAAAATTCCACTAGCCTTCTATCTTCCAATATTTGGTTTGACACAGTGCTCTCACTACATAAAGATGTATAAAATTTTGCTTCTTCCAACAACTGTTTGAACTCTACCATTTTGCCTTTACATTTTAATCGTATGGTAGTACAATATTTTCATATTTTTTTTTTCTCCAAAATGTTGCTAGTTTGTCTTTCAACTAGAAATTTGTTAATGCAGAATGGTATGTTAAAAGTATTATGTATAAAAATATTTTATATAAATATATGTATATACATGAATTATATTAAGGTTATTCCTAAAAAAAGAGAAATTAAACCAAGATATGTATTTCTGATCCATTTCCTTAGAGGTCTATGGACTCATAACAAAGAAAGAATTTAGTCTTTCAAAAAACAATGATACTGATTACAAGTTAATATAAAAGACATAACAGAAAGCAGTTAAAAATAACAAGTATGGATGCAACAACATAATATTAAGCTAGCAATTTTTGTCCAGTTTTACAATTTTTTCAGATGACACTTTTTATATAATAAATTTGAAGTGATTTCACAAATAACTTTGGAAGCAGGAGGGGTTAAGGGTGAGAATTATGGCTACTTGCTTCATTACAATTAAATGGAAAGAATAAGATGTTAAAACAGTAAAGGAGAAGTAAACTTTAGCTGCTTTGTCCTTCTAGCTGTTATTTTAAAAATTGCAGCCAGTAAAATTAGTCTGATGGTTCCTAAAAGCATTCCTAGAATTTTCTAACACTAGAGGTACTAACATATAGATACTGACCTCTGTTAATACATCCGTGTTAAGAAAAGAAAATTTTGCTTCCAAACTCCTTCTCCACATTTTAGATTAATTCTTCGTTAATTAAATGGAAACCTGAGTGTGCAAGATTTACCAACCTGAATCAGAATAATTTGGAGCAATGCTGTTTAGGAATTTCCACTGTATTTGAGGCTATAGAAAAGCTCACTTATGCAGAGTCGATCTTAATTTTGTTAATGTCTAATTTGAGTTTTACTTATGGATATATGTATTTTAATATAGAACTATTGTGTATGGTATAAAGTATCTTGGTTCCACAGCTCAGTAAATTATTCATAACAGTATCATGAAGCTTGTGTTGATGAATTATAGGATAGAAAGGATGGAATGAAGAATGAAAATCAGGAAGTGGGAATTTGGAAAGAAACATGGTTTGTATTAATGAAGTACTACATAAAATAAATGCAGTACCAGTGAAATTTATTTATTAATGCACTTCTACATATTCAATTTGTTCAAGTCCTTATCTGCAACGAGGACCTTCCATGGAGGGATGAAAATATTGGTATTACACAACATAAGTGGAGGTACATGCAAGTAGCTCTCAATGGATAGGTGACTACCATCTTGGGAGAACTGGCTATTAGAATGCATTTGCCCGAAAGATTTTTCAGTACTTTTTGCATAAAAGCATCAGTGGGTATTATCATATTTAAAATCTGTTCATTCCCTGAACTGGTAACCATGGCTACACTTGCCCAGATTTTCCCTCCTCCTCTGCAGCTGGAGCCCAGAACAGCTGGGGGTAGGTAGGCTTGGAAGTGGCTAGTAATGGCTTGCCAGGGCAGCCTTACTCTGAGGAGTCCAGAGAAGGCTTGTCAACTAGAAAGGATTTAGCAGGAGCACAGGAAATATCTTACTGGAGAATAGTTTCCCAAAAATTCTCTTCATTTATTGTAGCAACTGCTACCCTGGCACTTGTCAACACTACATGCTTCCTCGAAAAGTGGGGCAAGAAACTCCACTCTAGTCAGAAAGCAGACTGCCTGTCCCCAGGAACACAGCCTCTGTATTCCTCATGGCTATCGTTTGGTACAAAATCTGAATCTGAAGAATTTATGTTCTTTCCAAGATAGGATTCTTTTCTGATGAGTGAGGTTCTATGTTCCCGGAGATTTTTAGTTCTTTCTGGATTATCTGGATACATTTGTTAATTTGATAAATTTCCACCCCCTACTGGATTTCCATCAAACTTGTGACCTCCTGACACCAGTTCCTTGGCTTAATCTGTATGTGAAGATCTATTTCTATTTACGAGATTTGGATTCACCGCCCTTCAATTTTGTCCATCCTTCTGCTTTGCAAGGGAAGAACAGACCATTACCTAAATTACCTAAAGATTCTAAATTGTTCTTTGTTATTCTCTTCTCTAAAGAGAAAAACGCAAAATTCCAATTACACAGTTTTAAGATGCCACTCTTGTTCCTTGGTGCTTTCCCCCAGATCTCTCCAAAGGCAACAATGACCCTGCACAGTATCTTGTACAAAATCATACCTTCATTTAATATCTTGACACTAGAAAGTTTTAAACTCTTTCTCCATCTTGTTAATATATGAATATTTAATTCCCTTTTTAACAACAATCATACACTAAGCAGATAAGTTCCTTGAACTGCCCATAAAGTTTTCAAGGTTTCTGAAATGCTAATATTTTTTGAGTTTTGTTTGTCATGGTGTTTCCTATTACCTACTTTAAATAGGTCCTCTTGAAGTTCCTCACAAGCTTTACTAATGTTCTGCAAAGTTTGATTACTTGCTTTACTTTACCCCTGAGGCAATCACATCCTGATTCTATAGTAATCTTCTGTTCATTTATAATATATTTTCAAATGTAATTTATTAATAACTATATTACATAATACAGGATCACAGATTAATCCATGAACCATTGGTAGCCTTTCTTTTGGAAAAAAAAAATTTCTTCCTATTCCTTAAGTCATGAAGATCTTTTTTGCCTAAAATAATTCTTGTCTGTTATCCAAAAACTACTTGGAGAATATAATAGTCGACTTCAAGGAAGGCTTGTAAAAGCCTTTTTAAATACAGAATTTAGAATATAAAAATTTGTTCTCACTTCGAAAAATCTGAGTTTTTCTTTGTAAAGCTTGCCCCTACTAGAACCTGCTTATTATCCTCCAGTGACTTTGCTACTCTTTTCTACATTATGCCAACCAATTAGGTTCATGAAACTTTTGATGGCCCTCAATTATTTTTCTAAACACTATTTTTCTATGACTTTTGATGCATTTCAAATTTTAGTCCCATAATTCCTAACAAGAAAAGAAGACAATATAAGTGCTAGCCATTTGGCCTGTTTGTATTAAAACTCCTTCCAGCTTTAAAAGATTCCTCCAGGTACAGGACATGGCATTTACACATATGACAACTTCAGGTCTTCAAGGTATTAACAGGTGTTACACTTTTTGTAGTTAGAGACAACAGGATCTGTATATGGAACAAAGGCAGTTGGAATAAAATGGCTAGAATGAGTAAATACTTACTTAATAAACAAATATAAGATTCATGAAAAATTAAACAAACAAATAATAAACATATAAGTAAATTCAGGTTACTGGATTCAAATCAAAAAGATGTGGCTAGGCTCCACTGTTGCCTACTTGCTCCCAGGGACAGAGTTCAGAGTCATTCTGCCTACCAGCAGTGTATCTGAGAACAAAATATTTTTTCTTCTCTCAGACACAGTGTTGCTGAAACATAAAATACATTCAGATTAGAGCAGAATTGTAATTAGGATAAATATTTGATGTCCAAATTGCTATAATATAGGTGGGGAAGACAGAGATTTGTACGTAGGTAGTGTATTGTTGCAGTCTCACACATCTGCTGTGTTTTTAAAGATTAAACAAATAAGAAAGATGGACAGAAGCAGGAAATATCAAAACAACTTTACTTGAGCTGAGTTGTTAAAAGAGTCTTTCAGAAAATGCAAGCAGCAAACCAAATATTTACACCTCAGTAACAATACAGTATTGCAATATATTGGTAATGATGGAATTAGGCTCAGTGGAAACAAATTCCTGCTTTTTTGCTGAGATCTCATCTATTTGGAGCATCTGGGCTTATTATAGGAGATGATGTAGAAAACATCAAAAGGCCAGATAGGCTCCTGTAATGCTAGGGCTAATTTGATGTGTCTTGCTTTAGTTTCAAAACTCAGCATTGCTACTTTACCTCAATACTGGATCAGTCTGGCGTTCCCTATATACTCAAATTTGCCCCTTAAATTAATAACAGCTTCAACTAAACGTGAAGCAAAGGTTTAGTAAACAAATAAAGGTTATTTTTTCCTGAATATAGATATATTATCAAAAACATATATCTGTGCTTAATCATGTCCATAATTATAAAATCTTAGTAATTAGTATATGTAACACAATTACGTAAGTGTTATTAGTGGTAATTTTAAAGGCAAAAACCTGCAAAATAAAAGGGTATAGATTTCTCTTTTTACAGGGATTTACAGTACTCATCAACTTGTATAGTTCACATTAGCATCCAGTGACATTGCTTTGTCTGTATATATTTCTAGCTGTCAACAGAATGTCCTGAGGCAATCGCATCCTGATTCTATAGCTATCTTCTATTCTTTTATAATACACAAGGGTCTAATTTTCCATTGGCAAAGCATGAAATCATGTAAGAATGCCACATAACCAGCATGTGCAAACAAGTAGCACTTTTTCTACACATAAAAATGCTTCATAAAATAACAAATAAATTAAATCTTCTTGTTCAAGTAAAGTGCTTGAAAACCTAGACCCTTTTTAGAAATTAGAGCATAATTTGCCATGTCACACTATTTCTTTAAACATGTACACCACCTTGCAGCATTATTTTCTGTGGTAAAAATCATTGCATTCAGACTGATGGAGGAGCTTTCTTTTTCCTGGGTAAGTAATGCAGTTGCAAATATCAAGCATATTAATTAAATTAATATAAATAATAATCAGCTAGGAAGTTAACAAAAGAAGTGCATTTCTATTTGATGATGCCAGCTTATTCTTCCAACAGTAGCAGCCTTGCCCTATACCTTTGGAGATTTCTACAAACTGCTTTTAACAGAATTCACAGGAGCAAAATGGGTACGGTGACTCTGTCATTTGCTACTTCCAGCATATTTCTGTGGAGTTACCAGAGGAACCACTAAAGCTCAGCAGTGAAGTGATTTTAAAATGTACCAGAACATATGTGCATGTGCAGTAAGCAGACTCCAGCTCCCTGTCTGGAACTTATGTCTCGTTCTGCAGCACCATCTGCCAACAGCAATGACCTCTGTATCAGCTTGGGTTGGCAATATACTCGAATCATACTCAAGACATATGTCTTTCGTCTTAGAGGGACCATGTAAGCAAAGCTCAACTCAGCCTCAATGTATTGACTACAACTGCCAAAATCATCTTCTTCTTCTCTGCCTCTCATATTTCTACAACTTCAGGGGATTTTTAACACCCTTCTCTACATAATGTACAGTTTATTTAGCACATGGCTTTCAGATGTCTGGCTGCAAAGTAATTTGTTGTAATTTAAGTTAAACATGTTTTGAATAAAGCAGCTAGTGTTTTTAATCTCTACTTCATCTAGCACAATGGGAGCTTTCAGAAAAATACGGATTTTCCAGGAGGAAGAGAACCACATAGTCTCTTCTCATGAAAAGAATGACCTAGAATTTATATGTAAAACTTTCAATAAATTTGCCTTTGTCAACTCCTCACCATTATAGCAATACCTTTGAGAAATGAGCCTGCACATGATAAAGTCAGACAACATACACCTGTTTTTCCAACATGCTCTTTGTTTACGGAAATATTTCCTAAACATTACAAAATAAAACAGGATTGATTTTATTTGCCTCTTAAGTGCAGGGGATAGGAACAAGGATGCTGGTTGCCAAAGCATAATGGACATGACTGAAGATGACTCACTGCAAGCAAACAGCACTAAGCTTGCAGGGAAAGTCCTGACCCCCCTCCACAGCTGGGCAGCCCTGCCCACAGTGGAACTAATGAGCTTGTGAGGCTGCTGGCCCACACAGGTGCAAGGATTAGCTCTGAAATCAATCCCACAGAGCAGGAGTACAGAGAGTTGGCATCACCACAACCAAAACTATGTGCTCATTAATCAGGGACAGTTTTCAGCAAGTTTTCGCTGTTGCTGGTCCACAGAGGCCGAGGAAAAAAAGACCATCTGCAACACATGAAAATCTGCCCCTCCAATGTTCCTCTCATTAAAAATGGAATTAAAGGAAATAATTATGTAGCACACAAATACCCTTCAGGAAAGAGAACTCACCCCATAGAACTGAATTAATCTTGGACTTGAGTATATTCACTTCAGCACTAATCTTTTCTGGGTTACATATGTGACTTTGTAGTGTGCAGTGGGGGAGCATCTGTGTAAGCAGAAGCTGGGCAAATGGTGACGCCAGCCTGTGTCCCATACATGTGCTGTTGCTGGGAACCAAGACTCAGTTCAGCTGTGCCTCCAGAGCTGAGGCAGAGGGATGCCTCTGTTTTCACAGTCATGCTGTCTGCATTGTAAAAAAAGCCACAACAGTATCTCTCTTTCTCCCACTAGTACTACAGGAGCCAAAAAAAATTGGAAGGCTGAAAGGTTTAGCAACTCTGTCTGTGGATTACCTACCTGAGATACAGATAAATCCTCCAAGTGTGGTCAGGCATGGTGTCTCCTCCAAGCAAGCTTTAACTTTTCTGCAACTTATACATCTCTTCTCAGCAACAACAGCAAATTTAACCTTCCTTCACCCAGATCAACAGCAAGAAAATCAGAAAATTTGTGGTAGTTATAGGTTGTAAAAAACAGTCAAAGACAATATAATCACCTATGCAATCCTGCCTCTACTACTTTTTTATGGTTTAGCAGCTGTTGAATTATTTAATGTAAGTAAATATTCTGAATATACATGCCTGTGTTGACAGACATGCATATTCAGAATATACTCCTTTCCAGGAGCAAGGTTTTCATATATCTGTGATCTGTCCATCTATCTATCTATCTGTCATCTGCCTACCTACCTGCCTATTTGCCTATATACCTGTCTACCCCATTCTGCAACAAAATAATCATAATAAAATAGAATTTTTAGGGTTGGAAAAGACCTATAAGATCACCAAGTTCAACTGTTAACCTAAAACTTCAGTCTTCACCACTAAACCATGTCCCCAGGTGCCACATCTAGACGTTTTTTGAACATTTCCAGGGATGGTGGTTCCACCACTCCCCTGAGGACCTTGTTCCAATGCCTGGCCACCCTTTCAATGAAGAAAATTGTGATCTTAAAAGCACATAATCAAATTTTACGTTTCTCATTTAACATACAATACAGATGATGACAACTGCATGCAGATTTTCTGCTTTACACCACTGCTTGTGCTCTAATAGTGTCAAAGGACCAGTTGAGCTTTAAGGCAATAGGCCGAATTGACTTACTTCACATAATCTGTAGCCCATATGTTACGCTGAAATTCTCCATATTCTAAACTTTAGTATAAAATCTTTTCCATGAAAAGAAAAATATTATTTCTTTCTTTTTATAGTTGTGAAGTAAACCTGCAATTGCTAACAGACTGTAAATGGATACAATGCCTGAGGCTGGAAACAGATGGAAAACTGGGCTTGGGAAGGTGACAACACTACTTCTCTTATTAAGCTGCCCCAATGCTGATATTAAAACCTAATTATGT
This sequence comes from Irena cyanogastra, assembly GCA_013397155.1. Taxonomy (NCBI): domain Eukaryota; kingdom Metazoa; phylum Chordata; class Aves; order Passeriformes; family Irenidae; genus Irena; species Irena cyanogastra. The sequence continues at coordinate 39,157 of VWZV01010173.1, forward strand.
CTCTTTAAGATGTAACACTGTGTGTTTAGGTGGACATTCAAATACACAAGGAAGAAAGTGGGAATTAAGCCCTCTTAAGTCATAGTGGGAAGCAGAAGAGATACAAGACTGGCAAAAGAAAAAAAAATATTGTGGAAATGGTTGTGTTTCTGTAATGCATGATGAGGAAATAAGAAATGAATTATACATTTTAAAAAGTTAAAAGAATGACAGGATTAGGAAACAGAATTAAATGGTAGCCAATAATATACATCTCAAAACAGGAAACTTAAAGTAGTTTTGATAAGTTTTTAGTTCAAAACATTTGATTTTAATTGTACTAAAAGTGGTCCCCAGCAGGTAGAAGAAACCATGGTAAAACTTTATTAGATCCATGTCTCCATATGTTTCTGTATCTGTATTTCAGATAGATACAGCTTGGGAGCAGAGGGGTAAAGAATGAGGAGCAGGTGTATAAACACAGTGCAAAATGCTTGACAGGAGTTGGACTATCTGCTTTAGCTGCCCCTCAGAAGAGCTCCTGAGCAGCCTTCTCAGTAAAGGCGGATTATTTGCTCACCTGAAGATGGCACATGGGCTACAAGAAAGGGAAAGGGAGTACAATTAGATTCTCAGAAGAGCTGAAAGATTATAGACTCACTTCTTCATCTCAGTACAACATGCTCCCATCTCATCCTTTCCAGAGGCCCCACCACACACAGCTTGTGGTTTTGCAGGAGAAAAATTAACCTCTTCTCCTGCACATTTACTCAGACTCTGTCTACTCAAACCATTTGCACAAAAAATTCTCAAGGGTAAAATGTGCAGGCAGATGCAATTTTAAGAATTACTTAATTTCAGATTTAGATCTGGCCAGAGAACAGATTGCATGTCCCAGGAAAATGACGGTATTTAAGATATTAAAATAATTTTAAAAACCCAAAAAAACTCAATGAAAATTAAGGCAGAGAAAAAGAGCTTTCAAATTTCTCTCTAAGTATCATAATAAGGAATATGTTGTAATATTTTGAAATAATTTGAAACATCTTTTTAAAAAATTATTTCTGCAGAAAACCAAATTAAATTTTAAAACAAAACTGCTTGAAAGTAAATAATTGCTTAGTTGACAAAGAGAAAAAGGTAGCTCCACCACTTCAAAAAGTTTTCCTTACTCTCCCTGTCAGCCTGTATTCTTATATGAAAATTATCTAAAATTTGTTATGACATGAAAGTATTTGTCTGTCTGTCTATAAGTCTGTCTGTCTGTTTATGTCTATACATTATGTTTTTATTTGGCCCACAATCTTTCTCAACATTTATTTTCCTAATGAAAATCCAAACTGAAATCCAAACTGGTTAGATACCACTAGTTTTGGGATAATCTTAAAAGATTTTATTCAATTTCAGGAATTATCAAGTTTCTTGAATATAACAGTACTGAGGACAATTCAAAATTTCAAGCTGTTCAGGATTTTATATCACAAAGGATATCACAATATATTTATAAACCAACAGTGACAGATTTCACTTGCTCTGAGTAATAATGTCATTAAGAGTGCTACTAAAGCCTAAGGAGAGCCTTTTCCCTAAAAATGTCTCGTTTTCAAACTGCCTTAATGACTTTTTTATGTTTGATTTTTATTATTATTATTCCTGAGACAGTCTGAAATGTTATCAATACCATTGCCTTTTTAAGATATATGTCTAAAAATAGCACCATGCTACCTCCAAACAGATTTATTAAATGCGGTGCTAAGCTGACAAGACACCAACAATATAAGCAGATGTTCATTTCTCACCAGGCCTGCCCCATTCAAACCATTCATCCAGAGCCACAGTAGCAGCAGTTTTTAAGACAGAACCTTTTAAAGATATATTATGCACTTTTCCTCAGAATGGGCTAAAACCTCGTTGCATGATTTTTTATTATATGTAAATGATCGGTATCTGATTAGGTCCTGAGGCAGCTTCACCTAGGTGTTCATGGGAATAGTAATGGGAGATGGGGAAGAATATTTCATAACTGAAGTATATTTTCCCTTGGGGGACACCGCCATTTGATTTTGACATTTATTTGTCCTGTGCTGTTAAGGACAAAACTACAATTGCACTTTTTTTTTCTACTGTGCAGTGGGCACAGTGTCAAAAAAATTAAATCAAAGGTAGTGTGTTCTCACAAAAAAAAGAAAAAATAACAAGCTTTAAAACCAAATTTAAAAAACATATTCAGTTAAGTCACACTACATTAGAATAGTTTAAGTGATTGAAAATACGTATCATAAATATATTTTACAAAATACCAGTAAGCATAAAAATAATATATACCCATGCACTTGATTTTTCTTGGTTTTTTATTACTATTATTAATATTCACATATTCAACATTTTACTCTATTAATATTTTCCATTGACATCTTTAAAAACAAGATGCATAAAAAATAATAGGTTGCTTGAGTTCATTTCTATTTTAATTCCTACAATCTTGTTCATTTTTGGAGAAAGTTGGTGTCAATTAATTGAATACAAGATGAAATGAATGATACACATGACGACTTTTGCATCTTGCATTTCAACTGTATGCAAATCTATTTTTAGCATGTACATTTTCATGCAACAAATAGTTTTTCTTTATTTCCACTGGCAAAATTCACACAACCTGCAAAGAAATTTGTGAACATTTTATACAGAGCATGTTTGGGATTTACCAATATTAGAAACAATTTAAAATGTTTTACTTCAGGGGTTCCGAAACTCATTACACATAATATCCACAAATGGACCTAATGTTTCCAGAAGAATTCTAGAATACAGGTGTTAGGGAGCTAGTCAGAAAGTGACACTTCATCCTCAAAATAGTAATATGTTCTTATCTGCAAATCTCATCCAAATCTCAGTCCAAACTAGAAAAGTCAAACGTCATAATTTATTTATTCCCACTGAATTTAAATGCAGTTGAACATGAAGAGTTCCTAACACATCTCTAGTACATGAAATTAACATCTTTTATTGAACTCCATTAATTGGAATAAATAGCAACAAACAGGAAAAAAATAGATACATCTTGTTAAAAATGTGAAAAATAACACATTAAGCAAAACTTAAGAAAATTTAAACCAGCATTTGGAGTGGCGATAGGCTGAACTACAAGCTCAATGTGTCTGCAAAAAGCAGACATGGTCACTTTGAGCTGAATGCAGGTAATATCTGACAGGAAAATAGGATGCGATGAAAACAAATACAATACATAAAAACTGGGAAGCTTTTTTTTCCATTTCATTTAATTTGGTTTTGAATCTTTCATTCATTGCTGATTTAAACAGTGGTGTTTGGTCAGTAGATCAGAGTGATGACTTCTCTACTAGAACATTTGCTTTGCTCCTGCATTGGGCTTAGCTCAAATAAGAGTTACAGACTATCACTAAATCCTGCTAAAGAAATAATATTATTTGTACGCTTTCATTGCTCACTTGCATTGCAGACACATATTTTAAGCAAACCACAAAAAAGAAAACAACTTATTGGTATGCAAGAATCTACCTAAGATCTGGAATATGAGACATTACATTCGAGTCACTTAAAGTGGATGCTGTCTATTTCTAGAAAGGATTTGTAGTAACCACAGTCATAGAAGTTCTCTCTGCAGTTGTGTCTTTAGTCCAAGAAGAGGCCACCCCTCAGGAGCTGGAAGGCCGGGTGATCTTTCTATCCACTTACTTAGCCTCTGACACTGACTCTGATGACATTGGTAATAGGAACACCAACAGATTCTAGAGAAAAGTGGTTTTTTTGCAAAATTTTTATCAGCAAAGTTCCTTATGTTTTGGTTGAATGCATGTTTAAATGGTTTGGAAATAAATAAGAAATTTTTGAAAAGGCATTAAAAAATTCTTCTGATTAACATTAGCCTTAGTTTTGCTCTCAGCAGTGCAATAGTGTGGAAAGTTTCCTCACCTGGATAGCTCTCAGTATGGCACGACATACTATGTGATAGACTGAAGTACAATCAGCTTCAATTCTGGAACTGGGGAGAGGGAATATTGCTTGTTGTACACATTTATTTCTTTAAAATTTTGATACTGAAAGTATTATTATAATGCATAATTTTTCCATAACATCCATGCTTTCTACTGAAGGTTTCAAAATTTCACTGAATCTTCTAAAAAACTGAAATCTGCATACTGTTATGATTTTATATTGCAGATTTTAGTAGAATCCCCACACATCTTTGCTCTTTAAAATGCAGTGGCTTATAACAGTATATTTTAACGTTTAGGATTTGAATACCAATGCTTCAGTGTAATAAAACTTTTAGTGATTCCCTGGCATGTCTTGTTCAGACTTAAGTTCCTCATTTACATATCTGATGTCCCCCAAGAGACAGACAAGCTTCAAGTTAATTATCCATGTAGCTGTAAGAACTCCTGTTTCCTTGGTAAGAACTCTCTAAAAGAAAACTAACAGTTATTAAATATTACTTTGAGTTTTAAAAAGTAATCAAATTGCATTTAAATAGACACTAAAGAGATACTTAAATTTAACACTCTTTGCAGACTAAATAATATATAAACCATGTACAGCTTTCACGCAATTCACAAATAAAACAACTGTTGAAAACTAGCAACAAGCCCAAGCTTCAATCACTTGGAAGCAAAAGGGCTCTTGGAAGCAAAAGGGCTCTTCAGCAGACTTACTGCTCCATAACACAGTCATTTTACATGAAGGCAAGACAACACCTGTTGAAAGCAATGACACATTCCTGACTGCTTCTAGTGGAGCAAGATTACATTACTAATAGTTCAGAAAAATGTGGAGCCAATCGTGCTTTTTACAGAAAATAACAAGTGAGAGAACACATAGTTCTGAAATGAAATTAAACTACTGTAAAGACACAAATATATCTCTTTAATCTCACTAAACTACAATTACAGCAAGAAGCAGTGGATAAATACTGTAGCGTATATATTGTCATTTGTGACCAAATGCATCTTTAAAAAAATGGTTTGATGTAGCAATGAAAAGAGGAACACAATAACTGGCAACCATAAAATGGGCTTTAATTCTAACCATTCTACGCTGCTTCCACTCACGTAGTACCAAAATGCCTTCAGTAGAGTGGTAGACCATAGCTAATATATGTCATCCGTGGCTCATTGTCATCCTCAGCTTCAGCTGGCAGTTTACAAGTATAGATATCAGGTGAAATAATTAATCTGAGTATTTTACAATAAATGAACATGTGCATCTATTTCCCAGAGTCCCGTGATGACTTGCATGAGAGGCAAATTCATTGACTGTCTCCAAATTATTACATGCATTCTATAATTAAGTTACAATAAATGAATAGAGTGTGGATGCTCTTCTGTACACAGAAGACAACAATCTCATTCCACAAAGACCTTGGAGGTCATTCAAGAAACAATTAGATGTCCTGCTTCATATACTAAAAGGAAAGAAGGTTGAAGGCAGAATAGCCTTTCTTCTGTTTCCTACATCTTCAGTGCTCACACATTCAAATGAAGCCAAACAGTATTAAGCCACAGAGCAACACGCATAGAATACAAATGCCTTGGAAAAAGTTGGTATTCTTCCCAGCAAAATGAGGTGGGAAGAATCATGTCTGATATTTTACAGAAAGACATTTGTTAACAAACTTCTGTTATTTTAGTCTCTCACCATTACTGAGTATGGAGTGAAAAACACTAACTAAAACCATAGTCATTTTTCTGTTAGGTTAAGACAGAAGAGGATACATACTGATGTTGGCTACGCACACATTCAGCTCTGGGGTAAAAGCATTACCATGAGAACAGAAAGAGCCAAGACCTAACTTTTACATGTCAACCAGGAGTCTTCTATAGTATGTAGAAAGCATATCTGATATTTTCTGGCACTTTACATTTGATCAGAGTTTTGATCTAATACAGTAAAGACAGTTAAAACTCAGTAATGCTCGCAGACTTTTGGAATGCAAAATCTTGCAATTCTTAGGCAGACAGTGCTGCCACTGACTTCAAAGAAGACAAAAGAAGACTTCAAATAGACAAAGTCTATTCTCACCCTCACCAGAAGGATGATGTCTTCTGACTGAAACACAAAACAATGTTGACAGACAACTGAAAAATAGCATTTTCCAGATCTCCTCAGTCAAGAGAAGGGTCATTGAGTAGTAGACCTATAAGGGTACTTGCAGGACTGTATGGAACTGGCTCCTCCAGGAGCCTCTTCTGAATTGGGGAAATCTTAGCCTGTGAAGCTTACTTCTATAGGATTGAAATACAAAGCAAAAATGTACAAAAAATACTTTGGAAGATACAAGTGGTTCACAACTCACTACCCTGAAATATTTCAACTTTACTTTCCTTTCTTTTCAGTATTTTCCCTCAGCCTTCCTATTTCTAGCGGAACCAAGAAATAATTACGGGGTGAGTGGAGCAAGTATCAGTAATGAGGTAGGCTTTGCAGTTTGATCTGAACAGTTGCCTAGGTGAAGTTCAAAGAACAATGCAGACCACTAGAAGATTTGTTAGTAGAAGATTTGCCACTAGAAGATTTGTCTCAGAAATAGTGGCTTGTTTAATGTACATCTTTAGATCAGAGATACACAAAATACTAAGAAGATGGCATAGTCCTGGAGTCTCGCTAGAGTGAGATTTTTGGAAAAAAACCATCAACTCCAACCACAAAAATAAATGAAGTTAATAAAGAAAAATGCTTCCAGGTTGTCTATTATTTTTCAAATGTAAGCAGTAGCATTTCTTCTCTCTTCATAGTCAAGTCCACCAATAAAGAGTCAAACTTTGCAGGACCTGAGTACTGAATTAACTAGGGAAATATAGAGAAATTGAACAATATAGAGCAAATAGAAGAGGAGATTAAATGACTACTCCTGAAAAGAAGATATGAAATTAAGAGCCTTTTTTTTCCTTGGTTTGGATGAGGATCAAGAGTGATTAGACCCAGTACTCCCGTTATCTAGAATACAGATCCAGTGACTAGCAAGAGAGAACCTATTCTAAAGAGTAGATGTGAAACAATCTGGTTTTCGAAGAAGATGAAGCTGCCTACTTGCTCTGAAGACTGAAGTTGGATTTTCCCTCATCAGAACAGTTTGCAATTGCCTTTGGATTCTTGCCATTGTTTTCAGTCCATGCAGTAGTCATTTCAAATGAAGAATCCAAAGCTAAACAGAGCTCTCTATGCTATTGATCCTACGTATGACAATCTTGATCCTGCAGTGAAATGAGTTCGGACACCAAAAGAGCACATTCTTGGACCTGCAACTAAATATGTATTGTGAAAGGTCCTGATTAATAAGTGCTAGGTTCCATATTTGTACCCTTGCATCATTCTCAAGACCATAACCCATCACATCATTCATAGCAAAACAAAATTAAGATTTGAATTCATTCCACAGCACAGCACTTAGTATTTGCCACCTGTTGAGTTTATGTGGTAGAGAATACTCAAGTTCACTTCAAATTTCATGCCTAACAAGATTTAGAACATTTTGTGGTGTATTTAAATTCACACCAGTGTTGATGGCATAAATCTCCTCACACTTCATTATAGTGTGTGAGATTATTTGGACACCACAGGCAAAAGGCAAAGAATACATCCTGTCTCCTCCTGGTGGCACAGAGAGAGGCGATCAATCAAAAAGGTGCTCAGAGTCAGACAAAATGGCCGTATGGTGCTTCAGTGTTCAAATTATGTGTGTTCTTTAAAAAATTGAATGCTGGATAATGATTTTCCACACTGCTATACTACAGGTAAGTTCAAAAGCAGTCATTGTCAGTATGCTGATTGATGTAAAGCCTTCAGTCTCTGGGGGGAAGAGTATAGCACTTCCTACTGCTTGATCCATAAAGCAGCATTTACTGCAGCCCACCTTCCTGGTCTGTGCTGCATAATACATTGCCAGATTATGGGAGTTAGGGAATTAAAAGGCAAAGAAAAGAATGGATGAAAAAGCCCTGACCCCCTCCTCCACAGGTGAAATATTTGAGTCCCTGCCTCAGGGTATTGGAAGTTGACACTAATTGCCATCCAGGTACCCACTACTCACGTTCACCTAAATATTTCTCACTTCTGGCTGATCAACCAATGTAAAATTTAATTGAAAAAGTTTTCATTTAACGTTTGCATCCTGTGATGACTAGCTGGGACTCGAAGCATTCACTATCAGAGCTACAGTATAAAAAGGGAGAATAGCACTGCGTGAAGGAGCCCAAGTAAAAGGGAAGAAGTGTGAAGGGGAGAAAAAAGGCTCTTAAGGATACACACTTCAAGTTTCTTTTACTAAGAACCAACAACTTGCTCTTCAAGTGATACTTCATGTGCCAGGTACTGTGCCAGTTGTTTAATTCTGTATTTGCTACTTAGTGATCACTATCCGGATTTTTGTAGGCATTTTCTTATGGCTGTTGAACAGAAACCTGCAACATCATCCACAGATAGGAAGGGGAAAGTATTATTGATCTGTGTCTGCTTTGATGTGCTGCTTTCTGGGAGTGAAAACCAATCTGTTACAATCAGATGCTGCACAGCCTGAATTATATTGAGGTTCCCATCAATATATAGAATATATGGGAGCAAATAAACAGTAGTCACAAAAGAAAGACTTGACCAGGTTATTAACCAACTCTGGGTGTTGAAAAAAAGAAATTCATGTGGGATCCAGACAGGTCTCATTCTTAAAGACCTTTTGGGGACAAAAGTACAAGAAAGGAAACGTTTGATATTGGAGACCACGCAGAGAAGCCAAAGAAGAGGATTTGTGCTTTATGAAGCATTAAAGTTACTTCTGTAATGACAGTCTATTTGGAACAGAAATGCCCCATTAAAAAAAAAAAAAGGCAATGAAAGTAACCGACATTTAGAACTTGCAAACCTTGTTGGCAGCCTTAGAGATATTTTCTGTGTTAGAGTTTTACCTAAAAGGGACAAATGGAATACAGAGCACCAAACCCACAAATCCTCGCTCAAAATTATTTACAATCCAAGAGAAGGAACATAAGCACAATCAATCTTTAGAATTACTCAAAGGCAGCGATTAGAAACAAGGAGAACAAGATCTGAAAGACAAAAGAGTAAAGAGATTGATAGTTTTGAGCAGATAACATTCTCCCTACCCCCTTAGAGCTTGCCACCATCTGCATATCAGCCTCCAGGAAGGGCAAGCAGGCAAAAGGAAATATTGGTTACAAGTGGGGATGTATGCCAAAATAAGAATAACCAGAGAGAAGGAACAAGGGACAGAATGAAATTTATTCAGAAACAAAACATTCCTGGTAATGATTAACAGTTAAGCAACAAAGTTGAAATGCAAATGTGTGTGTGTCTTACAGATTTAAAATATATTTGGATATGATTACACAATATTTTGCATCTTGCTTTCTTCCTTAAAAATCACCTGCAAATCAAAACAATTTCTGTAGAGATCTAACTACAAAAAGTTTAAGTATTATCCTTGTGCAAAAACAACTTTCAGCTGCCTCTGCACATAGAGATTTCTTGTTGGTATCTCACTGTAAATGCAGAGATGCTACTACTTTGCCAAGCCAGAAGTATTCCGTAACAGTGGTAAACTGTGACATGAAGGTTAAATTCATCAGCAAAACAGGTAAAATGGCCAGGTAATATGTTAATGACAATAGCTGAATAGAAGCAGAATTACATAGGCTTGAGGAAATGATGAAAATATTGGAGGGTGGAATCCAAGGAAGCTTAAGGAATATCACTTGCATGGCAAGCACATGTACTAGAGTGACAAAGTAATATAAGGAACAATCTTTCATTTTGCTTAGCTCATTCGATGCATCTTTTCAGTGTGCAACGGTAGAAAACACAGATAACTGGAACAAAACAGGAGAGGCAACTTAGGTACTCTAACTACTGCCAATGCATTACAGTATCTGGGACAATATACCTTCTTCTGTCAGAAGACTCCTGATACTGAAGCCAAGTAGATTACCTTAGAATGAATCAAATAGCACTTGACATCTACCATGAGGCACCAGAAATTTTCTCGAAGAGACAAAAGAAAAAAAAAACTGTATTGAAATATCTTTAAGTGGAGTTCTTAAAAGAAATGTCAGGTTCCATAGATTGGGTTGATGCTTCTGTAAACAGGTTATTTATCCTGCAAATGTATGTGGTCATGACCTAATAACATGCAGAGCAGTATACTGCATAATAAAGACAGAGGATTCTGAAACAGAGTCTTAACTTTAATTTTTTGATTAGTTTATGACAATCATCTGTTCTTGAGGCTTCAATTTTTCTTTGAAAGAGTAAATAAAATTAGCTCAATTTCCAGCTGTGGACAGATTGTGAGCAGATAGATAATTACTCTGCCATACCTGTGGGTTGCCAACTTCCCCCATTGTTCAGAAGCATTTGAATTGTTTGCCTTATATCCACTGGTTTTGACTTTGTTGAGAAGAATGCAGGTGACATTTATCTCTTAACACAAACACATATTTGCAAGCTGTTTTTAGAGATGCAGCTTAAGTGAGGGACCATAAGGTACACATATGGGCAGACACATTATAGCAATTTTAGTAACAACAAAGATCAGAAGGGAATTGTTACATTTGGAGAGAATGTGATTGAAAGTTAAAGGATAAATTCAGGTATGTGTCGCTATTCTCTCAATACTAAAAGAAAGCAGGAAAATAATGACCTGTAATTCCAACAGGGAGAAAAAAGAATCAGACCTTCTGCAGCCAATAGGGGTGCTTCACCCCATACTCCTCTTTTGATTCCCACATGAAGCAATACATTGAGTAAATTCCTGGCATAGTTCTGTCAAATGTCCTAGCACTGTAGCTAGTTATTAAATAGCTGGGTTCCACAAGAGAAGGGACAAATGAGTATTACATGAAAAGGAAGTATTTTTGTATTTTGGTAGTTTCTTGACACACCTGCTATGACTAATAAGAGCTTGATTAATCCAGATGGCAATGACTTAAGGCATTACATTAGCACTTAAAGAGCTACAAAAAATAGGTATGCAACTGACCTCAATCAGGAGATCCAAAACATTTTACCCTGGTACCAAAATGCTCAACAATCGATAGACAGAGTGAAACTACTAAGAAGAGAAACCAAAAAAACCCAGGGTTGGATAGTTCTGGTCAGGATCAGGTGTGTTTCTGACCTTTGGCCCCTCACAAAACTTTAGGTGAGATTCTGCCTTGAGGCTCCAGCCCCAGACCTGATAAATGGCTTGGTGCAAAATATCTTAATGACCAGGGCACTTAGGGGAATGATATCTGTATTCCAGCTACTCCTCAGTTTAAGGAGATTTGATTCCCCAAAATACCATGCCCAATGATCAACTACAGCTAACTGCAAGAATGAAAGAGGCTAATGAGAAGATTCTCTCTAACCTTTCTTTCCAGGCTAAGCCATTGTGTAGTCAAAAGAGAAAAAGTCTTGAACTCAAAAGACAATACAGAACTGAGAGTCTGTGGATAGCTGCAGATGGGTGCAATCTACCTGTAGATAGATAGGCAGAGTCTACTCCCTAACCATTTGTAACATTTTAAAAAAATTGTATATGAGACATACCACGGATAAAGACAGAAAAGATAATGTCCATTTTAGTACCTTTCAATATTCTGCAAGATGGAAGATGACAGAAGGAAATGTATATGATTAGAAAGTTAGTCCAACTGACTATTTTTAATATTAACTCATAAGTGATGATAGAAACCAACACCTGACATATTAATGCCTAGAGTTAGGGACAAATTCTTCTGAAAAATTAATTTGATTGCTTTATAAATTCATAGTACTTGGTAATTAAAAGGTTTTAAATTGTATAAAATTAGATAAAATTTCAGTATGTCTGTACATTATTTTTTATTATCATTTTCAAATTATAGGAAGGCAAAAAAATGCCTTTACTCTCAACTGTAGACAAGAATATGGAGGTAGTTAAGAATGAACAGAATAGAAAAATGCCGTGACATCTGAGACCTGGCTTTGACAGAAATATTTCTAGCATTAATTGGAGCATTGTAAGTAAAATGTGGAAGACTTTGCACAGATTCATAGTCAGTTCAGCAGTAATAATCCTTGACACACATTATTTTTGAGCCGCTGCTGCCCCTATGCAATGTGTTAAAATGAACTTCCAAACCCAATCAGAAGATGTCACAAGCATTAGTGCTCCACTCCTCAGCACAGGGTAGCGAGCCAGGGCAGGCCTCCGGGAGACTTGAGTGGGGAAGTACAGCAGCAAGGCAAGGCAAGCCCTCAGAGGTTTAAACTCTCACACTTCTGTAGCTGTAACTTGCTCTGACTCAGAAGCAGCAAACACTGCAGCTGCTGCTCTTTCGCATGCTATCTGTAAACACATGTGCTCTGTGCATTTGGCAGGTCCTTGTTTTAAAGAAAAGAATCACAGCTAAACCCCCATGTTTTTTCAGATCAGGAAAAACTATCTTGTATTCTTTATCAACCACAGATTTTACTTAATCAAGCTTCTTTTTAAATTGTGTTACAGTATTGTACTCATCTCAGTTTAAAAGAAAGTGAAATTTATACATGTGTAAATATATAGATGTGGCCTATATGGACACCAAAATTTCTCTGCATGTGTTTTCTGCTACTCAGTTTACATGGGCAACAAGGATACTAGGATTTACACAGTTTTTTCACCTTTTATACACATTCCAGATTCTTTAAGGCTCTCTGAGGGACTACTTTTAAGTGTGCTATTTAATAATCCATAGAAAATACAAATCCACTAATCCGAATTCAAAAATACCCACTTATTTTGGTATATAAAGCTATTTTAAAAGTGTTGGGTTTTCTTTTACCAGAACATACATAATACTATTTTGAGTAATTACAGGGATTGTAAAAGCACAAATTCAAAATATAAAATCCCTGCATATATAGAGCCAGATATTGCTACCTGCTCCTTATTTAAAGTTGTCATTAACATAAACAAAAGGTAAATATTTTCCTATTACTCTACACCTCTTCTATCCTTAGAGGGCCAGAGTCTGCGAGTACCCAATTCAGGTCCAGAGGGATCCATTTTCCACTGGCCCACAACTATGGCATCAAGTCCTACCACTGAAATACATTGAATGGCTGAGCATGTCAAGGGGTGAGATTTAAGCCTGAAACAAATCTCAATTTGCAGACTGAGTTCATCTCTAATATATGCTCAGGTTCAAATACATATTTATTTTAAAAATGATTCTGGAGTAGATACACACTGAAAACATCAAGGATGCATTGGTTTTGCTTTACCTGTCTCCTGGAGAATACAGTAATGCTCTTCAGTGGATAGGCATGTGGAGAGGATCAGTCATCTGTCTGATTATAGTTGCAAGGCATTGGGTGCCATAATCACAGTATATGAAATGCTGGACTGAGGAAAGTCCTGAATATATAACTGTGTATTAATGGGCATTTTTATACAATAATATTTATCTCTAGTACAGTATTTCCTGTATTTTAGTGGGAAACACTACAGACATGATAGTAAACAAAATTGCATTCAAGCTCCACTTTGGTTTGTTTCATAACCAAGGAGGTCCTAACAAATTAAATCTTTTATGGTTCATTAGACCCCAATAGCCACAAAAAAATCTTCAAACAAGTGTTCTGTGGGCTAAATTCTGAAGTAGTTACAGGCCCAGTAGTTTTATCAATTGCTGATTCATCTGAGGGTGAAAAGATCATGACCAAATGTCTTGCTCTTCTATCAGTCTCACCAGAATGCAAAGGTTCAGTTTTATATACTGAAAAACCCCTCCTGCCTTCACAGGTCCAAACCCTTCAAGCCAACTCTTCGACCTGGCCCTTATTGTTACAGATCAGGGCCAAATTGTAGACTTAAAAGCTGGTATTTATAGGTCATGACAAAGCCATTCCTTGCTTCTTAGAGTGAGATTTAGGCAGAAACGATTTTATTCAAAACAAATCTGATAAAAGGTAAAATGACAGGAGTGAGACATGGCTCCTCCTTCCACAAAGGATGCTTTCTCACTAGCAGAATCCTACTCTCCTTTTCCCTCCCTCAAGTCTGACAATTGCAGAGTGCCAAGACATGGAAATCATCTTTCCACTAGTGACATCTGTCTCCCCAAAGAGCTCTGGAGGCCGTTCTTGTGATAGCTTTGGAATCTGTCATATTATTAGGTGAATATTGAACAATCTGGGACTTCATTTTCTTAATGCCAGTGGCTCGCATTTGACTGTCTGGTGTCCTGGTTTCAGCTGGGAGAGATTTAATTTGCTTCCTAGTAGCTGGTACAGTGCTCTGTTTTGGATTTAGAATGAGAATAATGTTGATAACACACTGATGTTTTAGTTGTTGCTAAGCAGTATTTACACTAAAGCAAGGACTTACCTGCTTCTCACACCACCCCATCAGTAAGGAGGCTGAGGGGCACAAGAAGCTGTGAGGGGACTCAGCTGGGACAGATGAACCAAACTAGCCAAAGGGATATTTCAGACTGTGTGACATTGTGCTCAGTTTATGGGAGGGGGTAGAGAGCATCTGTGTGTTGTTCAGCTACCTCTGGGTTAAAGCTCAAGGGCTGGAAATAATACTATATGTGATTTTATTTTCATTTTTTGTGCTAAAAACAAGGAAAGGAAAAGTTTTAAATAAATTTATGTATTTATAGAGCTTGTAGTTTAGGAATACCTTCTCTTTTATTTCTTGTATGGTATTTATCTGTCATAACTATCAGCCAGAATTGTCCATTTATGCAATTACTAAAAATATTGAGTTCTCATTGTGGAAGGCATGATGCTTATGAACATGTTAGAAAGCTTTATCTGCCACTTGTTTTGCAAAGAGACTTCAGAATACTCTCATTAATGAAACATAAGTGAAAAAGATTTTTTAAAGTAATAACTCTCCTAAGAAATGGCATTTAAAAGGAGTAATGATAAATATCAGAAACAAGTCAAAAGAGTTGAAGAAGTTTTAAGCATTATCCTTTTCAGCCTGTCTATCAATAGAAAGCTGACAATAGTATTATTGCTATTTACATATTGGTAACACACTGGTATGAATTTGCATAACGCATTGTAGTTCTGTGCTCTAGGGACTTGCATTGTAACATATTGGTGCTTAATGAACTCTGAAAAAATTGATTTTCCACAGAGTAAATTAAGGAATGCATTATAGCTGTTAAAGCAATCTTAAGGGAAATCTGAGGCTTCCACTGCAGCACCGTGCTTAGTAAGTAATAAATTACATGTTATACTTATTTGCCTTAATTCATGCTAATTTTGTCCAATTAATGTATCACAGTAATTCAGAAGCCTGTCACAGGAGAGCTAATTATTTATTGGATTTTTGTGTTCAGCTCCCTAGGAGTCTACTAGCAAACAAACTTGCGACTGTCTTTCTGTTAGGTCCGCAATGACAATCTTATGTCTTACTGGGGAAAGAAAAAGAATGTTATTCTTTTTTTTGTTTCAGTTATATAAATGGATCATTACTCATTTAAGTTAGTTTTTGTTTACAAATTGGTGTCACGTCATGACAGACTGACATACTGTTAGGATGAAATCCAATGTTTTTCCTCTTCCTGTAAATGCCTGAACATGACATAATTCTTCTTAAAGACCATGGCAGTACTTTTCACCTTCTGAAAGCTTTTTCCTAGTGCTGTGTAAAGTTAAAGGAAAAAAACATTGTCATTCTTTTCACTTCAACTTGCTTTTCAAAATCCACTGACTTGAAAAATCACAACGTGCCCATAGCAATTGATACTATTTCAAAAAAATTAGATTTTTAACTGTGGCAGAATGTTAATTCACAGCAAAAAATGAATTATTTATGATATTAATTTGTGCAATTCATACCTATAAATAATATGGCAGTTGCTAAATAATTTGCACAGTGTGATAAGATGCAGACATCACAGTTAAACAATAAGAGAGTCACCAGCTGTGAAATACCCACTATCTGCTGGCATTCTGTCATGCACAAGCATTTACAGAAAATTATTTGTTGGGGGTGGAAAGTATTAGATCTGATACTTGGCTTTTTCTCATGGGTAGCAGGAGAATACTTGTCAGTTGATTACTGTCTTCTACTCTACGTGAAAAGAAGTGGTATTTCTTTAAATGTATAATGCAAAGTGATGTTACCAGCAGGCTACATAAAATCATGTGATGTAACCTGCCATAATATGATGCACATGACCGACTGTGTCACAAATTTAAATAGACTTATTTTAGAAGAACCGCTGAGAAAAAAAAATATAACCCCTTCTCCTTTTCAGTCAGTTGCCATTGATCTGTGTTTGCCTATAGCCAAATGAATACCTGGTAGTTCAGTAAACGTCCCTGAGCAATATACAGTCTTACATTATAGCTATTATTATCACTTTTAAAGCATCTGTCAAGTACTTCATAGTTTTCTATCATTGTTCTTCAACCTCTACCTTCCTAGCAAGCGCACAATAGCTCATCAAGGAATTAATTATCCAGTCCTTGTTTCTTGGAAAACAGTTGTTTAATTGTTTATGGCATTTAGAATTTGAAATGGTTTTCTTCATTTTCTTTCTTGATTTCTCCACTCCAGAAAATATGAAGGCTGCACTTAATGTTAAGCATATTTTAAATTCCATCAAAGCCAGAAGAGATAATGACTGAGCTTTCCTCTTAGCTAGGAGCTATATTTTCAGACCTGCATTACCATGACATTCTGGACAAGGGGACAGAGTATGTGCACACCTTTCAAGGGTGGGAGCACATGTGGCCAACCATTCCTGCTTAGAGAACTCGTTTATGACCATATTCCTCATCCTGAGCACCATGAGCAGTTCAACTTCCTGTCACATGTATGAAACTATTGCATTCCTGTTTCATGTCTCTCAAAACACTATCAAAATAAATGATAACTATTTTTCTGTAATTTGAAAGGTGATGTTCCAATTTTATCTGGTTTGAAAACAGGTTTATTTCTTTCATTTGATAAAACCAAGCTGGAGAGTGGAAATAGCAGGAGTTCTGCTTGCTTATCAGGATCTCATATTATTGTGGATTCCCTTTTTTTCCATCTTGGCATTCTGGTATATATGTAAGTGCTTCCTCAGAGAGAAAAGAACATAGGCATTGATTCTATACTGCTTGCTGCTACAACTGCAATTGCCAACTTTCTACAAAACTGTCTCTTGCAAATGATGGTTTCATATGTAAACACAGGATGTGCAATAGTCCTCTTCAAAACTATAGTTCCATAAAAACTCTTATGAGAAGACCTATTACAGAGGTGATGCCCTCTGATGTGCAATTAACCCTGTAGTCTGTTGGGGGGTTGCACCTCACCTGCTGCTCATACAAAACTCCTTTTTCCAGCATGCTACTGCAGTTCACTGTTGTTTTTTTCAAGTGTTTTATATTGTTCTGCTGGAATTAACAGAGGTACTGGTCTGAGATCTTCAGGTGAAATGTGTGACAGAAATGCAAATAAACTACTAGCTTAATATTTGATGCAGAAGCAGCTATATAGCTCTACTTAGACATTACATTTACTTTCCATGCCTATCAGTATGCACTCAGAGATTGATAGATGATGGTTTCATAATTCTTAAATACTTTTTTGATATCCTAAACCTATAGAGCCTTCAGACATTTTCTTCAGGAGATCTGGAATACTTTGCTACTTGAAATAAAAAGACCTTCAATTGGCAGGGTTTTACATCCAAACATTTAAAGCATTGATTTTACTTAGTTTTTCTAAAGTAACTCCTTTAGGAAATTGAGTGCTACATTGCTAATTTTAACTTTATTCATTTTAAAGTGCTCCAGGATACTAGCACAAAGGGCACTGTAAAAATTGCATTGTGCTGTATTAGGTTTGAATAGGATGAGTTATAGAACTGTTTGAGACTTTGAATTTCCAGAATGTAGTTATTACAATGCTTATAATACTAAAGGCTTCTTATGTGCGCATTTTATGTTTGGGGTTTTTTTAAATAATCATAACTTCTAAGAAATATCAACTATACATAGTCTGTAACTAATGCTTTATAATTTTTTCTATTGCAATACATCTGTACAAGAGGATTTTGTAGAACAGTTATTCACACACACATAAATAAAATTTAAAATGTAAATATTCATGGTTAAATTACAGTGGAAATTCACTTTTTTATGCAATTAATCTTTACAGTATTTCCAGTCTTGATTAACCTGCAATGGGATTTTTCTTGTGCAATACAATAAAAATGTTCACCTTGTATAAATCTGAGTACAGCATTCAAAATCTATCTGAGTATCACATAGTAATTGGTTATGTATTCTGAATAAACAATGCAAAATGAAGCAATTTGTAATGTATTTTGAATTTTAGAAGATTTTTCCAAAACAGACTTGGAGGCTTATGACTTCCAGTAGCTCAATTAAATATAGAATAAAAATTCAATAAAGATTGCACTCCTTTTCATTTAGTGATTATACAAATTTATCCTGAACTGTTTACTGATTTCAGTAAAACCTGGTTCAGAATACTTTAACTTTTAGAAGAATAATGTAATTTCATAGGTGTATCATTCCTGTAAGAATTCACTGAAAGATAGATTACAGTATGAAAATGTAAAAGATGATGATAAAAAGAGTCTCTTTTTTCCCAGTTATTAGGCCCATTATCATGTATAATCTAGAATTCACTGGAAGAGACAAATATCTGACACAAGAAAGCATAGAATTACTTTAAAGGAAATGAGCAAAATTTGAAAAATACTATGAGCAGAAAGAGGAAAAAAAATATCCAAACAGATAAATATTGTCTTTGGAAGAATAAATAGAACATTCTTTAATTGCTTTTTCAAGACCAGTGGAAAATATTGCTCACAGACACAGGATTATTTTTTTTCCTGCTCCCTCTGAACACTGGATAATTTGTGAAGGAATAACTTAGTGTAGAAAAAACAACGAAGATGAACTTAAGCAATGTTTTAATAGATATACCACCAAACTTCAGCAGGTCATTGGGGAGACGGATCGATGGAATGTATGTTATCACTAACATCAAAAAGAATAGATCTATCACAGAAAAAACACCCCAAACTATTTAAAAATTTAAAGCATTATCTATAGAATTTTTATTCAAAGGCTTTTTTGAACAATTGTGTTTGCTTGCACACTTCTTTGACAATAAACAGTTCCCAAAAACCCTATCCTCATGGTCAAAATATTACACAAAGTTTTTAGATTTCTTGTGTAATTAGATTTGATATGTACTTCAGTTTTGTTTAAAATATATATTTGTATTAGTGATTATAAGCTCCTTAAAAAAAAAGAGCAATATTGTTGCCATCCAACAGAAAAAACCCCCGAAAACTAAACCAATGTCAGAAAATGATACACATTTTTGGCTTTTATGTTCTCTATATTAAAATACATATTTATCACAATAAATCATGTGATAGACAACATCTTGTGTTGTCTGCCTGAGTCATAGCCAAAGGAGACTTAAATCCATGGTTTCTTTCTCCCTGGTGTTCATATTTCTTGGAGCATGTCTTTTGTGTATTTCCAGAGTGTCCTTCATTCTGATGCTATAGATCTGCCTTTTCCCTTCCTCCCTGAGGCCAATGGAATTTGTGAGTTTTTCACTGCCCACTTGCTCAGTGCTGCAGTACAGGAGGCCCTTTACTGATGAACTGAAAGTGCAGAGTTTGTGTTAAAAAGACCCATTGACTTGAACAGCACAGGGCCTCCAAAGACCTTCACCCTGCTCCTCAGATGTGGGGAAACACGGCCTGATGGGCCAGGGAGGCTGGGGAGAAGAGCACTCAGTAGCAGCACAAACCAGGAGTGTCACCTGAAGCCAGGAGCATGTGTGTAACACGCACATCCCGCTGGCAAGCTGTGGAGACCAGAGAATTCTTTTCCTGAGAGAAATAATAACTGCCAATTTATTACAATTTTGTGAAAAACAGAAGGTGTAATTGAGATACGTGATGTGTTCTACAGCTTTTACTGTAAAATAATCTGATTAATCTAAATTAACTTAATGTAATAAACTATTTATTTTTTCAGTGGTGAAATCTGCAGTGGGTTAGAGAAGAAGAAAACTGTTTCACACTTCTTTTACAAGCTGTATAATGGCTGCCATCTTATTTAGAAAATAGAATTTTACATACAAGTGGGAAATGTTGCTCACCCCTGTAGAGAAAAATTTTCATTAAAATATTCTGGTTGTCCAATGACAAGTCAAAACATTGTCTATCAAGCAGACAATAAAGTTATTTTTAAAATGTCTTCCTTTTTCCATCAAATGAGTTTTGAGTAATTATATTCAGTTTTATTTCTATGAGTTGCTTTGCTTGAACAAAATATTTGTACAAAACAATCAATGTTTAAAATAAAATCATTTATGTTGGCTGAATTCAAGCTTTTTTCATGTCCTAATCAGGCCTAAAATTTCATTCATCGTGGTTATTTTGGGTAACTCAAACTATTTTTCCCTTTGGGACTGGGATAAAAAGTAGAATACTGGAACAAATTCATTGAAATGTATTTGCAGTCAGAATTAGTCAGAAAATTCACCCCATGGAAAATTTCAAATAGGAAAGAAAACATAAGAAGTGGAAATATTTTCACATGGAAATCCTGCCATGTTGTCTGCCAAGAGTTGTCCCCCAAGTCTCCCTTGCCAGAGGAATGTGGCACCATCAAGACATTATACATACAGTAGTAGCCTTTCTTAGCTAATCTGACTAAAGAAAATCCCCAGATGTAATGTAGCTCAGCAATCCAGCAATCCATTTATTAGCAGAGAGACAGAGAAGATGACCTACCGCCCTTCTAATCACTGTACTAAAAGCACTGGAGTAGCAGCCTTCCAGCCTTCTGACACATGGTTCTTACACTCCTTTTTAATATAAAAACCAGATCTCTTCTATGAAAAAAGAAATGGGTTTAGGTCACAAAACCAGCTGGCCATTAAAAAAAAAAGCCCAAATAGTGAAATATAACTTCTCACACTCCTTTGACCCAAGACTCTTCATAGTTTGTGGGAGCAGCAGTCATCTCTGAGCCACAATTCCTCTAAAACAGGTCCGATAAATTTTACCCCAAAGTGCCTATTTGTCTCCACAGACCCCCAAAATTGTTGGGGTAACTCATTCATAGATCTACAGCACTATGTGAGCTTAGTCCTCGTTCTGGTATTCAGTCACATACTGGTCTAGTGGAAGGAGAGAAAATAGAGGGAAAAAAGACTTCACTTGGACTAGGAAGTTCCTTTTACTATCTCTTCTAAGCTTTTATTTTGCCCAGGTCTTGATGCTATTTCACAGATCTCTTTCAGAAGATTTAAATCTCTTTCTTTCTGATTTCCTGAAGAGTGGTGAAACAGAAATTTTCAGTCCCAAATCTTCTCTGTGTTTCCATGTGGCTTCCACAAAATTTCAGCAATCAAAGCCACACTAATATTTTGTACAAGAAAAAAAAACATCTTTGTTCTGAAGTGGTTTTGGTTCAATTTCCATATTCAGCTCAGTGAAGTAAACAAAGAAAATATGTATATACATTTTGATATATTTCTGCAATCCTAATTAATTTAACTGTATTAATATTTTTTTTTAATTAATAGTTTCAAGAAATGCTGGTTTGTGGTGTGCATTCACATCTCAAGTGCAATATTTTAAATTTATATGGACTTTCTCCTAGTAGGACTCCAACTCTAATTGTACTTTATGGTGTATTACACTAGAGGATAAAAATTTGCTGCAGAAATCCAGTTTTGAACTTCGATTTTTTTCACTCAAACTGCTAGCTTAATGAAAGAATTTAAGGATATTTTGCCAGCAAATATGTAAAAAAGAGATGAATGAATGAAGAATAAAGAGCATAATGAGTGCATTTAAATCCCTTCAACACTCCTAAACAGTTATTGTTATACAATTAAAATAGAAAACAGCTGTGATGATCTGGAGAGATAACTCAACTCATCCTCTACCCCAAAAGAGGAATCAGCATTTAGGATGTTCTCCAGGATATACAATATAGCTTTCTTTTTGCCTATCACAACATGAAGGTATCAAGAAAGTAATATTTTTAATATTTTTCAGGAGTCCAGTCCAGGACCCTAGATATATAAATGCAAATGAAATAGTAGTTACCTTGATGTTTGTATATTCTAGTTCCAGTTGGCAATTATCTACATCTGCACATAAGGCCTGACCTAACATCCATTGAAATTCATGTGGATTACTTTGCCATTACATTTCATGAACTTAGGAGTAAGCCCCTATCCAGGCCCCCACGTGGAAAAATTACACACACAACTGCAAATATGCAATATTTTAATCAAATTTGAGTACTTAAAACTTTTTCCTGGAAGTTTGATCCATAAACAAACTCAAATCACCTTGTTAGAAGAAAATGTCTCCTGCTAAATTGAAGCATCATTTTTAAAATCAGAATATATTAATAAAATCACTAATGAAAGACATTTTCATGTCTTCTCACATATTTTTGCTGCAGATGACTTCATACACCTGAATAACTTCAGGTTCTTCAAGCAGCTCTAAAAACAGCTCTTAACAAAGCAACAAAGACACACATGAAAAATTTAGATATCTACAGAGAACCTTTAAAAAACACTAAAGCTCTGTTTTACTTCTTGTTTCTTGAACAGCAACCTTTTACCATTCTGAGTATTTGCTGTACAATGGAGATGTTAATAGTTAGCCTCAGACTGTACCTTACCTTTTAATGTAAACCTCTTAGGCAGTGCATTCACGTTTCATGTCCTTTCACACTGCAGCTCACTTAGAGACAAAAGCAAGAGGAATTTGTTTCAGTTGAACTATCCCTTTTTAACAGACACTTTCCACCTCCCTTGCAGAAACTGCCAACAGGAAAATCAAGGATTGATATTACCTTTTTTTTTTCTCAAGATCTGAAAAACCTGTAAGGTCATGGGGATTTTTAAAACTTATTTGTTATTTACCAAATGTCATTAAAGCATTTGCTCGTCGATAGGCTGTCAACTATGAGATAGTCCTACACCTCTAATTCTCTAATTGTACAGTCTTTTAAGATGCTTTCATCAAATCTTGAATTTGTCCAGTTGGAAACTGCTTCCAAGTTTTACACTTTTCCAACCACTGCTAATGAATTTGTTTTTCTACAGGAACAATAAAAGACTAATTATGTTGATCATATATTAGATTCAGGCTGGGCATTCTAGACAAAGAGCTGAACTTTCATTTGTTTACAAGTTCAAATCTAATGTTAATGTAGATGTGTATGACTAGGAAGTACTCTGTCCAGATATTTTAAATATCCTACTAAAATTACAATAGTAAATTTTTATAAGCTTTTCTCCTTTCATATGTGTGTTGCTTACACATAATAAAGAATGAAGTTTCGTCCAATCAGAATTTAACCAACTTAGAAAAGTATGCTTTTGCCATTTATGTGACATGGAACATAAGAGAAAATCATGTATTGCCTAAAGACTTTAAAAATTATTATGACCTTGTAATACAAAATATTATTCCAAGCAGAGGAGTACCCAGTCACTAATTCAAAGCTTCATTATGAGGGAACTTATTTCATCCAGAATTCGTCATGAGCCTTTTGTCTATCACTTTCCTCTGCATAAATGCTGGAAATCATATAATGAGGGTCATATCCAGCTTTCTACTGTATTTGCAGACACTGCACAAAATCTCAACACAGAGGGACTGCTGGTGTTCATGGAGTCTAAAGTTTAACAATTTTTCTTGTCTCTAAATGGAGAACTGAAGGTAAGGTTATCTCCAACATGCATGTTAGCACTAGGCAAGCACAGAGTAGAAAAACCTTGTGTATCAACACCCAGAATGGTGCTACAGCTGTTTTCAGGCTATATTCTCTAAAGCTCCAACAGAGTGACCTGTCTCCAGCCCCTTTTGATAGCAAGGTCTGGTTCCCTGGCTAAAAACTGCAACAAGGTCATAACTAACAGAAGGACTTTAGTATTTCTTGCGTTAAAACATACCACATAAATATATAAAATTTTCAAAATTATTAAGCAACAGGAGGAGCAGAAATAGAATACACTGTAGTAAGTAATACAGTATGTTTCAATAATTTCTTTTAAGATTTGCAACTAGATCATGCAAGATGTATTTAATCAGTGCAAATATTATTATTTGGTATTTTCTATATATCTTCTAAACTGGGGTGTTGGTTTTTTTTATCCATCAGAAGTCTGCACTGAGCACTATTGTCAACACTCCCACCAAGAAAAATATGTCCAAAACTGGTTCATAATATCTTAGACCTACACAAGGGACACGGCTGCTTTTGGGAGACTTTACCTTAATACTGGCATTGGACATAAGCCTTGATTTAAGTTCCCAGGCAACGGATCTATTAAAGCTATATTACTAAGGTTCACACTGCCCCTGAAAGCTTTATTAAATGATTATTTCATAGCATGGAGGGAAATGTATTGAAAATTAATATGCAGCATCAGCCAGTCATGGCTCAGAGCTGAGATATGCTCTTTGTATCCAAAAGTAGAAATTTCCAAATAAGACAGGGTAAGTGAAATTCCTCTCATTAACTTTACTTTTCTAATCTGACTTCTACAGCTACAGTGAGTGGGAGAAATGGCCATTTCTAGAGCTGATTCCATTTTTCTTCTGTCTTTGGAGCCCAATTTCACACAGGATGCTCTGTCCTCTGGGAGGGCCCCTCTACTTCTGCAGGCCATAGAAGGAGCCCAGCTGCCTCACTTTAATGGCTGAAGCAAAATAACCCCAACTTACATAAGAGCAAGATTTGATGTATCCATCCAACCCACGGGATTCTAACAGACTCAAAGAAGCATCTTGAATATTTACAGATTTCAGTGCATTAGGCCATTCTTTTTGTAGAAAACAATCTGAGATGACTAATGCCAAGTAAAATCATGCCCACATGCACTTCTTCAAAAGGATTTTTCAGAAACAGCTAATTAGCTAAACTTCTACAGTGTTGCCACACTCAGAATATACATAATTTCTTCTATAAAAACACAATTACATGTTTTATGAAAGTGATTTTTTAATGAATAGTTAAGACCTCTAAATAATTTAAAGATACAATTTAAACCTAAGAAAGTTTGTCATTTTACATTATTAAACTGCTAAAAAATATATTAATTTGGATCACGCGGTTCTAAAGTTATGAACAATTAAGAAAATGGGCAGGTTCTCTTGTTGACTCCAATTAATTTGGAAGGTGAGGGCTAGGAGAAGCCCAGGCAGGCAGCTCCTACCCTACGAGCACCAGGTGGCAGTCCAGCGTTGACTGACAGGTCTTCATGTTCTCCTGCACTCCCCAGGCCAAAAGCTTTCCTTGTTGCATTACTTGTCTGTCTAACCCTGTTCTGAAAGCCTTCTGCACTTTTCTATATGCTAAATAACATATATTCACCCTGGGATTTAAGGGCAGAGACTAAAATTAATGTTTTTCACCAACTTGCCCACACTGCCTTACGGATGCTGAAACGACAGTGAATTACCTAAAATGTATTTCCACAAATTGAGCACTGAATTTTGCTGGTTGAACAGATCACAGTAGCACACCCCAGAAGTTTAAACAAACTATAAAACCATGTACAGGAAATATGAGGCATATAAGTCTTTTATCTACTAGAGCATGATGTTTTCCACAGAACATATAGCAAAGATAATGCCAAATCTCTCCTACTCAAAAGAAAAAAAAAAAAAAAGTAAAAAATAAAATGTCCAAAATAAACACTGAAAAATCTTGCAAAATTGGGGTCAATAATACAGATATCTGTAATTTCTAAGAAGGAACAATTATAATAATAATTTAAGTAATTTCAATGGTTTTGGAATGGTCATCCTCCTAAAATGCTGCAAAAACTGCCCTATGAGGAAATAAACTTTTGGGTAAATACAAAGAGACCTTTACCAGAGCTGTGAAATGTATGTCTCTACACATCTTACTGTCATATTTCACCTATCTGTTTTCAGGGATCTACAGTTTTTACTATTTTAATTACAGTTTATCATTTGGTATCAACATACTCAAATACTATTCAATAAAGTTCCAATAAATAAAAAAGGGGATATATCTGCACAAAGAAAAGAAATTAAAAGTCATATATTCTAGAAAATATCACTAGTGATGACAAAAGGAATAGCAATTTGACAAACTGCACTAGCTAACATCAATGAGCCACAGGTAAAATGGAGTAGTCCTGCTCAAGTCTTTATTTACTCTTCTATGCTGAAGTGGTACAATTTCTGAGTAATAATAGCATGGTTTTATTCCACAGAGCCAGTCCTTTTGAGCATTCTGAGCAGGATCTGCTAACTTCAGTAAGAAAGAAAAAGAAAGTTTTAATGTTTTTTAATGCAGCTAGACCTGCAAAGCCACCACAGCTGAGAAAGATGGATTCTCTGCCTTCCTGTTCATCTTCAATAGAATTCTTCAAAATGACAATGAAAAAATGCCCAGTTGACATAGGTCATTAAATGTAGAAGCTCCCAGGCATGAACTGTGCTAAAAAAGGATTCTGTGCCTGCACATAGGCTTGCAGGACAGGTGCCTCATACATGACTTGGAAGCATATTTTCTCTGAATCAAACATAGAAGGGGACACACACCATGCACTGAAAACCAGCTCACATTCCCAAAGTCACTTATGGGTAATCACAGGACTTTTCCAACCAGAATCCCACTGGCTCTGAAGCAGCTGAGGCAACCCTATATCAAGCCTTGCATGTACAACTCTAGAGCAGGCCTTTGTGTCCAGGCTGGTCCCCACCACCTCCACACCATCCTGTTTCCATACAATCCAGAATGCTGACTCCCTTTAGTATTGAAGGGAGAGAACTGCTAGCAGAATGCTTTTTCCAAAGGTATGCTGACACAGGAACTGACTTTTGCTGTCAATCTGTCCCAGCCTTGAGTTCCTAGTCATCAATATGTAACAAAGCCTGCTTTCCTCTTGGGTCATCTTTAGCACAACCCTGAGCTTCATTTAGAGGGATGGATTTTTGTTATGAACTATTTTTTGTTATAGTTGTCTTCAAATTTTATCCATAGTACAAATTGAGACAATGACTGTTAATATTAACATGGCAAGCAGTGCATAATATAGGCACCTATTGAGAATTTTTCATCAATCAGAAATAAACTTTTTTCTCACCATACATGCAATACTTGATTTGCCATGTCTTTTTTAATATGAACTATTTGCCTGTCAATTTAAAAAGCAACTTTAATTGATTTTCAGATTTCAGGCACCATTACAAACAACTATTTTTATTTTATTGCACTGGTTTCTACTTTATTGTTTCCCTTTACATTAGTCTGTTGAGGTTTATTTATATGAGGGATTCTTTTCTTAACCATATTATATTGAAATGCCAGCTAGTACTAGGGAGCTTTCCATAATTCTTTTGAAATTTAGGAATAGCATGGCTCTTACATGATACTTTCATAATGTTGCCAATCCTCTGATAAGTTGTTCACATCAGATATTTAGCCCCAATACCTACTGCTTGAGAATCTACACTGATTCTCTTCACGTTTTGCCTCTGCATTTCAAGATTTATGAATATTAAGTTGTGCTTGCCCCAAAGCAAAAGTATACTCACTAAGATATTTGCTGAGATCAGGAGTCTCTCTGCCCCATTTTTAAAACAAAGGCATTAATAAGGAAGCACTATAAAATGTACGACATTGAAAAAATAAGGAAAATTCAGTATTTTTAATAAAGTGAGAAAAAAATTCCTCTAGTTCAAAGCACCCTATCTGAGCTACCCTAAATAATGCAAAAGAGTAACAATTTATGGCATTTGTACAGGATTTTTTCTGCTAAGTGTGAATATACCCTGATTTCTAAAATATGACCATTATTTTCAAAAACAATGGTCACCTAGGGTAAAAAAATATAATTGTCTATCATTTTAACCCTTAGAAACACGTGGGCAGATACTATATACAGCATCTATGTAGGTCAGTTAGACCCAGTGGCAATGGTTGCATCATTACCCAGCACACATAATTACTTTGTGTACCAAGCACAAAAGTTATGGACACATTCAGAGGGTACACACCTACATATTCCAACAGTGAAACATCTGTCACAAGGACAAAACAACTTCAGAATTTAAAATGCATACAAAAACATGTGAACTTAAAAAAATCCTGAAATATCTTTTTTTTAATATATTTCTTAAATTCTATTCCAAATATTCTCATCTGCCTTTGTGATTTGGTCTAATTTTATGTGTACATGAAAATAAGGAACTTATTTAAAGCAAGCTGAAACTGGTCCATGTTAAAATGAAAAAAAAATCACAGAAGAAATATGAATGAAGAGGTTTATAGGTCTACAAACAGGTGTAATAGACATGCTGTGGGAAAAAAATCCTATTGAGATAAATGCTGAAACAAACTAATGGAGACTGGTTTCTAAACTGTGACTACACAATATTACTTCTGCCCCTCTGTTTGTAATTACATTGCTTTCAGTTTTATATATTAAACAGTTCCCCAGCTGCTCTTTAGAAAATAATAAATTGGTTAATTCTAAGAGCAACCACATATGGTTAAGATAATTCAAGAGAGACAACTGAGTAATGCAATTCATCTCTTTTTTTTTTCACAAATCTTTTTATTAAACTGAAAATAGAGCTCTATTGTGTTTATTACAGTAGATATTCTTACTGAAGTCAACAGTATATGGGTATTTATAATGGATTCTGTATAAGTCACTGTTGAAATACCTTACTGCAATTATTTTTCAGCAATTTCCTCCCATTATTATTCTATATATTACAATATATCGAGCACAAAATAAGATGTGGATATCTGTCAGTAAAGCTTCTACTGGATTATAAATGAAGATAAGTTGGATTGTCAATTAAGAAACTCAAAAAGTCAAGGCACCCCTTGGATTTAGAATGCTCACTCTGCAAGGGAGCCCTCACCTCCCCACCAGCATCAGGGCTGAAACTTGAGCCACTTCAGGATAATTCTCTCACTCAGCATACCAGCAGAAAGAAGAAATTTCCCTGGGTTCAAGAAGTAGTGTTAGAGAATTTTTTTTCCCTTTACTGGCAATTGCTATGTAGGACATTATATGGATTCCCAGATAGCATTAATGGTTCTGTTTTCTGCATGCCTCAGGCCACAGGGCTGTGATTACTTTTAATCAGTTTCAAGACTCCCCAACCTCAGCTGTGCTTTGGTTATCTTCAGACTGGATCAGTACTTTGTAGCCTACCTACCATAACACTTGGAAGTTTCCCTGAGGCTTTCAGGCTATGCAGAATGCAGCCAAAATGAAAGTTTAGGTCCCCTTCCTTCCCCTTCCTCTCCCTACAGGAACTTTTCTGGCTGCTCCCTGTTTCCCATCACTAGTCCCAAGTACAACACAGCAAGCAGAAATCCCACTCTTTTTTCTGTAAGGTTTTATGCAATACCATAAAACAAAACCAAAACCAAAACCAAACAAAAGCAAAACCAAAATAAAAATAAAAATATAATAAGTAAAATACTATTTGCCTGGATGTTTGCAATGCTTATTTATATCACTCTTAAATTCCTTCTGATTACATATGCAAATGCACATAAATTCACTTCACACATATTCCTCATAAAAAAATAGCCACAAAATAAAATTCTGTGTTATCAGAAATAAACTTTACAAGTCGACAACTTCCAAAAATCAGTCTAATGAGTCTAATGGGGAGACAGTGTGTGGTACTTGTCCATAAACACACTGAAAATTATTCTGTCACTCACTCACACACACACACACACACACACTTGTTTCTCACTCATTAGCCTTCTTCAATTTAGTCAAACTTATAACTTAAGTGTAATTGATCTCTACCAACGTAACAAGCATGCTTTCTGTTTCATATGATCTCTAAGATAACAGTCCCTGTACAGGGATGCCAAAACTTAACACAAGTGCTTAAAGAGGGTGAATACTCCTGAATACAGTAATTTTCATTATCATATGCTAACTATCAGCAGCATAACAAACACTAATTTTTCTATCATTGTAGTAAAATCATGTCAGTGTAAGGGGTGGGAAAAAAATGGGAAGTACTCTGTGAATTCACAGTACTCTGTGAATATCCAATTCTTATTATTCAGAAAAAGTAGGGAAAGGTGGAGGAAATTTATTTATAAAAATCCCCAGTAAATAATATATTAATTATTGAAAGGGGCTCAGCCAAACACTCTGACAATTTGTATAGGACATCATACAAAACAGAGCAGCCATTCAGAACACCGAGGCAGATGAGATTAGGTTTGTGCAGGTTGTGTCACTGACATGCAGCCTTCGAGACAGCCAAGTGAACATGCTACCAGACAAGCAAGTGAACATATTACACAAGGACCTGCGCAAGCTACAAAACGATCAAAGACTGCTTCAATATCATAATGTAAAATTGTAATGGGAATGCAGACAGGATGATAAAAGAAGCAAATCTCTTTGAAATGTGAATCAAGAGGAAAAAAAATGACAGGCTCATAACATTTTCAGATGAGGGTTTAAGACTATGGCACTTTCTGCAAGAGCAACATAGAAAGTGAACACTAACACATACAGCTGTTAAAACAACAAGATTAGCATATTTTTTACAAGCTGTATAACTTCACTATTAGAGAACTATGCCAATTTCAGAAAGGAAGATATCCCAGGACACGAGGATGGAAGGTCTACTTAAATGGAGAGCAGTACTTCAGTTTCAGACTTCAGTACAGAAACTCTATCTCCTATAAAATAACCAGACTGGCCTTCACTGATTTCCCAGCAGTAATTCCAAATGCAAATGCAAATGCAGCAAAATAATGTCTTTTGGTACGTTTGTGATGACAGCCACAAACTCAAATTCAGCCAAAAGGAGAGTTTTGCAATTGCAAAACCATGGGCTGCAGTACCACCAGTATTTAAAGGTTGCCACTTGCAGCTCTGATTGTGGGAAGCCTAATGCAAGACCAAGACTCCAGCTGCATGAAACCCTGTTTTTTTATTTACTGTTGACTACAATACTTCACCTTACTCATTGTTGAAATATGGGTTGCCAGAAGAACGGGTTTGTCCTTCGACTGTAAAAGTACTCAAATTCCAGTTAACTTCACTCTGAAATACTGGCTGACTAGCCACACTGTGTTGGAAAGAATGAGGACAGAAGACCTTTATAAAGACAAGAGACTGTCAAGAGACAGCCATGAAAAAGATGGGCCTAAACACAGTGTGATAAAGGTGAAAGAACAATAAATAAATAAAGACAATTAAGATAAAAGACACAGCAAAGTTATACTGGAAAAAGCAAACCCCAAATGACTGCTGTACCATCTGTGGGAAAACATGCATTTCAAATTATGGGGAAAGGTGCTCTTGGCTGCCCCAAGTACAAGTATTATAACTGTCTGGTTTCAAAATAGCACAAATATTTCTGTAAAAATCACCAGTAAAATAAAAGGATAGTTGGGACAATTTGACAGTTTTTGATGGATTCTTAGTTTGGCTGCCTCCTATAGTTATTCCATAAAATAAATCTTCATCTTGAGGCATAACAAAACACCAAGCAGCAGGATAAAAATACTTCTTGAAGTAGCAGTCAATTTGGTCCTACCAAGTTGAAAGAGCCTAATATATAAACACAATACCATAGAAAAAGAAACAGCAAAAAAAGTTGCAGATTCAGATTAAAGTTCTAATAATTTAATGATAATTAAGAAACACTTGCTATTAACCAGAAAACAAAGTGAACAATTTGTGATCAAGCTTATAGGGAAAGACCTGCACACAGATGTATGAGCATAAGCTGCTTCTGCAAGGCCTTATGTGGCCTCAAGCACAGACTTCAAATACTTCAGGATGAGCATTGGTTACTTTTCAATATGAAATATTGTGATAATCTCTTTGAATATCTCTTTCTTTCTTTGCTGATGAACACTGGCTCAAGCCCGAAGTAGCTACAACAACAAATCAAAGCAACATAAAAAATAAATATTTGCAAGCTTGCATAGCAGGGAAGCCAAAATGGGAGGAAGATGAGAAGCAGTAGACTTTCTCTCAGTGCCAGGTGGTAGGATGCATGCTGCAAGCCCCAGGAGGAGGCAGGTTGTCTGGCCCACAAAAACTCCAGTACCCACAACTGTGATTTGAGGCAGGGAGTAAACTCTAAAAAACTTAAATCATGAGGACCAAATTCAACAATTCATAATACCAATGACTGAAAAACATATTAAACTCCCCACAACTGGATGGTTATTCAAAAATTAAATCTCTTTTTTTTTTTTCCAGAGGGAACAGCAATTTACTCCTGCTATGTATTGCCTTCTACTAAGGGTGGTGATTTGCCAGTGTGTGCAGGGAGGGGGTGGAAAGAAAAGATGTTGCAGTTTTTAAAATACATGTTTATGAACAAGGATGTGGCTGTGGTTCAAGTCTTTTTGTTCACTCATTTTGACCTTAATACAGTCCTAAGCAAAGTACTTTCTACAGAACTAGGAGAATGCTGCATTTAGAAGGGGTACAAGTTTTGTTGCCTTGACAGGTCAAGGTGGAGAGCTTTTTGGGTGTTTGTGGGACCTTCACTTTTCCTCTCTTTGAGCTTAAAAGAAAGACAAATGTTAATAATTCTTCATTTCTATTGAATCCTTATGAATGTTTTTCTGCAGTTTAGCTACTATTGTGAACAATTCCTTGACACAGCTCCACAAGCTACTCCCATACAAGGAACAGAAGAGCAAGTTAAGAAAATGGTAAGAGAACTGCCTAGGGAAGACAGTGCTGCACTGTACATTACAAAGATCAGAGGCAGCCCAGAAGCAGAATTAGAAAAAAAAAAAATCCTCTGTTCACAACTTTTATCACAATGCAGAAACTCTCAGAAATCTCAAATACCATCATTGTCATTTCTGAAATCAAGAAAGCTGGAGGAAAAAATTGCAGGAGGGACCTGATAAAACTGCAAGCTAATGAGTCACTTTTGTGGAAGGTTTTACTGAGACATTTGACCTTAAATAATAGATACAGTAGATTTTAAGTCAAGTCAAAAGACTATCTGTCCATCAATCCAAACCACTTTCATATCTGGTGAAGAAAGCTACTAAAAATGAAAGTTTTCTTTGCTTCTTTGGAAGGAATTCACTGGAACAACAAACCAAACAAAAACCCATTCAGCCCAAGCAAACAAACAGAAATTGTGTTAGGAAGAGCTCTGAGCAGCATATTCTTCCTTATATGTTGATCATGACAGAGTAGCACACAGTAGGTGAAAGAACTAAAGGATCTGTTCAAAATATAGAAAGTGACAGGAAATAACCCTGAAGTTTATACATACACAACAATATTAAGCCCATTTCATTTACTGTCACCTCTCATTGACTAGAACCTCAATTCATAGAAGTAGTTAGAGAACATATTTCTGTGATATGTTTACATATCATATCTATGTCTGTGACTGTAAGAGAGAACACCAAGAATAGAAAGCAAGTGACTTAAAAACAGAAACAAAATTTTAGAGAAACGGTGTTAGTGTTTTAAATAGTTAACTGCAAGAAACTGTAACAAATAAGAAATTTTCACAGCAACTGACAGAAATTAGAAATCTTCAAGATCATTTAGTGGACTAAATGACTTGGAAGACCTTTCAGAAAAGCTGAGGCAGAGAGATCCATGCTGAACTTCAACCTACTCTACATGAATTATAGATCAACAAACTAAGATACACAGAGGCTTATTATTTTGTAATATTTACAATGCTTCTCTGAGAAGCATGCTGTGAGTTTATCATGTTCAAGAGGCATCTGGATCTGGCACTGGTTGTTGCTGATCAGTGGTTTAGAGATGACAGTTAGACTGGATGATCCTAGAGGTGTTTTTCAGCCTTGATGATTCTATGAGTTCATGCAAAGTTTGCTTGTCAGCATAAGAAGGAGAAAGAAGAAGCCCCAGCTAGCGCAAACATTGCTAATGAAATAAAGTCTTTGTGCAGATGCCTGGTATATCACTGCAATTTGCATAGTATCTTGCATTGTCTTTTAAATGTCAGCTATTGCAGTAAGCAGTTCACAGAATCACAGACTATTTTAGATTGAAAAAGGCTTTGAGACCATCAGGTCCAACCTATGACTGAACACCACGTCAACTAGACCATGGCACTGAGCGCCATATCCTATCTTTCCCTAAACACCTCAAAGGACAGTGGGCAGCCCATTTCAATGCTCCATCAACATTTCTGTGAAGGATTTCTTTCTAAAGTCCAACCTAAACCTCCCCTGGCACAGCTTAAGACCAAGTCTTCTTGTCTTATTGTTTGTTGTCTGGCAGAAAAGGCCAATCCCCACATGGAGACAACCTCCTTTCATATGAGAACCTTTGCTTTCTTGACTTTTTCTTTAAAATTATTTTTGCTACAGCTTTTTAGGGAGGTGTTAATCACTGCGTTCCAAAGATTGAAAATAAAAGTTGTGTTTTCAGGCATCCAGCTACTTGTCTGTCACCCCAAATCTGGATAGTTGTAGGTCATACAGTCACAGATCAGTGATCTCTATTGTTAAAGATATTCTAATGTAGAGTAGTTCATAAACATTAATACATATGGATTTATTTTTCTACATAAAATGATCAAGACATAACTTTAATGGTGATGTTCTGACATTTTGTTTATTTGATGAAAAATAACCCCAAACCAAACATGAATGAGGGTGTAGCTAAGTTGGGAATTAGAAGTTCTGCAGGAAGAATGATGTAGTCTACATCTGTGTCAACTGGGGAGCACACATTAACATAAATTTTGCTCTTTCCTGGATGGTTAGACCTGCGATGCTACTACCAACCAGAGAAGTCCAACTTGCACATGCTTACATGTGAAATTCCCTTGATGCAGTCTCCACTAATCTTCTAAGTGTTGTATGTGATTCCTTCTGTGTGCAAAAGCTACAGGGCAAACAGCAATCAATGTGTAATTTGACTTGATGCCCTTTGAGTTCCCCAGTACTCTGAAACAGGCAAAATCACTTAGAGCAGATGATTCAATTTGTCAGGCAGCACTGTGGGTAATGTGCATCGGCCTTAATTCCGCTGTAGCAGAAGAGGGTGTCTTGTCAGTCCGTCAGCATACTGGGCTGGTAATGCACAGAGCAGGACGTGAGCCATAAGCAATCCAAGCAAGAATATTTAGTTAGAGAGGAACTCATGTGCATGAACAAATATTAACATTTATAGTCACATAGCAATACATTTTATAGACATAAATACAGTGATTGTAGCTATTGAAGGGGAAGTTCACAGACAGGTGCTTTCCCACATACCTTACCAAAGCTCATCAAAGGAACAAAGAAATTCTCACTTTGGCTGTTTATGAACATGCTTTCCAGTTTTCCAGGCCATCACCTCCCAGGAGGTTTTCATTTTGGTTTCACTTTGGTTTTGGTTATTTTTGATCTCAAACTGCTTGGCTTCATCTGTCCCAGAACTCTGAAGAACAATTCTGAGAAGGGAAAGGTAAGAGGGAAATGCAGGTTCCTCCATTTAATATGGGTTTCAGTGGTGAAGTTTTTTCCATGTATACCAGCAAAGACAGAAGGACCCCTTGCTACACTTCTGCCAGACCTTTATACACGGTGTTTGAAATCATGTAACAACAGAAAATGATAACAGAGCAAACACTGCATGTCTGTTGTTTAGTATATTAATCTCAGGAAATAATAATTTACACTAATTGTATCTACATATGAACAATCAGTTCTGCTGTGTAGGGTTTAAAAGCCCATTAAAGAAGACTATGTACTGATATGATACTCTTGATTCCAGGATTTAGCTGAAGGTTATAGTAATATTCATACAGATAAGCAGACAGTAGGCCTATGCAGATGCAGATTTATAATTTCCTTTCATAAATAATAGTTTTGTAAAATATACAAATATGGTGTTTGAGAACATCCCAGGATCATATCTTAGCTTCTACTCAAAATATGCTAGAATATCTTTGGCCTCTATTGAAAATACAAAAAGATCTAACCTGAGAAAATAGTGAGATATCCTGCAATTATTTAAACCGCATAAGACACCGAAGAATCTTTTCTCAAAGATGCAGGAGTACTTACCTTTCCTGATAGACTGTTTTTGAAATGTCAGGATCCTAGAGAATTACCATTAAGCCTCCAGAGAGCATGTACTTTTCCTTATTGCCTGTTCCATTGTTTATCTGAGCCCAAATTTGGCCCAACTCATTCATACACAAGATTTCAAAAGGCATATTTACACAAGCAGTGCTGGATAGAGTGTTTCATGCATAATTAGTAAAAAAACCAAGCATACAAAATACAATTATCACAGAGGATATTGCAAACAAGTATGGCCTTCCCATTTTAATTTTAACAAAAAGCCTCAAAAGGCCTTTACACTTCTGTGCAAATTGCCTGCCCTTTTTGTGGCAGTGTCCTCGCTGGGATGCTGATAACCTACACAGGGCACCTACAGTCAACACGACTTTGCCTTTCACTACCCTGATTAAGTAAGTAATGTTCACTTCCCAGGAATCCCCCACGGAGCAGCAGCATTCCTATGTGCCCAGCCGCAGCAGCAGTAATGACTGGATTCTGAGAGAATTTGAAAACCTTCCTCAACACACTTATTTCTGTTTTTCAATCTATATTCAAAGTGATACTTTGGCATTGCTATGTAATTTTTGACAGGGTTACAGTAAATTCATCATGCTAAACTGAAATGTTTCTGGCAGATGTCTACTCTGCAGCAATCAAACCATGTGTATGGTAAAATATGACAGCCACAGAGATACTTCTAGTTGTAAAAATTACATATATTACTTTCTTAATGCTAACTTGGAGCACAATTATGCAGTATATTATTTATTGTTTTAATTAGGAAATATTTCTGTCAAAAACTTGCTTTAGCTTGTTATATGGATAAAAAAATTTTATATTTAGTCTTGAGTCAAAAAGTATTATTGGTAAAAAGGAAATAAACAAGCAAATATTTTAATAACAACAGAGTTTCTTTTTCAATCCTTTGGTCTTTTCTTTCTTGACTACTAGCAAATTATTTTTTCAGTCATTTCTAGTTTTCTTCCTTAAGACTTCCTTGGAACCATGGATTTAGAAAGCTGTTTGGGGGGGAGAGGAGGAAACTTTGAATCATTAAAGGGGAATACCACAACTTTTCCAAAAGTAAACTTTACAAAACAGGAGACAAAGAAGTAGGATTTCTTTTGAAAGTAATTTAAACTATTCATATATATGAGAGTAAAGCTTAAACCACGCAGAAGAGCTGGTTCCATGAGCAGAAGAACTAATTTCCATTTATGTGATTTCAGTTGCTCAGCTTGATTTCCATGCATTTAATAAAATGTGAACTTCAACTGCAGGTTTTGACACTATTAAATATTTTTAGTAAGCCTCCCTTCTGTGGATTCCCTGACAGCTTACAGGAGCTGACCAAATTCTGCCAGTGTCCTCTCACTGGGGTAAGAATAAGATCAGTCTCCTTTGAGTTTCTTTGGCTTTTTAAAATTACTCTCACTTTTCATTTCATTTAAACAAGACCACAAGGCTTAAAAGTTCTTAGTAGGGAGTAAGAAAATGGATAAGCACACACGCAAGCCTATACATCACAGTGGATTATTCAACCCTTTTCTCTCTGGAAACCAGGAAAAGAAAAGGGTAAAATTCATTTGGTCATTGGAGAAATCCCCGTGTCACATAATACAGTCTTAAAAACTACTAATGATTTCCATAGGGGTCAATTTTCATTTTATCATTTGACTCCCGTAAGAATAACACAGGACCAAGGAAGCCTAAGGGAAATAAATAAATAAATAAACCTAATGGTATAGTTTGTGAGCTAAATTTCTCCTGGAGTAGGGGAATGCAAAATTACAGCTGAATCAATGTAACACAGCATTTTATTAACCTCTAACTAAGGAGCAGGGAAGTGAAATATGCAGGAAAGTCTCCACACATGTCTGACCTCTCCACCTGCTCTATAATTTCCTGCATTGTGAGGTGTGGAAGGGTAGTGTACAAAGAACAGTCAGTATCCACTTCCTTTTCTCAGCCCAGAGGAATTGGACCTTCTAGCTCTGTATTTTTGGTTTTTTATCATTTCAGAGTAGATTTGTAACGGTTATGATGAGACTACTGGCACCTAACAACACATGAATCCAATTGGTCCTTTGTTTAATACACTGGAATGCATTCTCTCTTGTGAATTTCCATAAACTTCTATATCACAGATGAACTTTCATGCTTTATTTCACTATGAGTGAACTATTTATCTTAACATTGCTGCTTATCTTCCTTTCACAGCCCATTTTATTAACTTTTTTTATATTCAGCAAATTCACTTTTTATCTATGATGTTTGTTTTACAGGTAATTCATCCAATTTAAGGTATTTTCTTAGGGACTTCAATTTAATTTTGCCCTTGAAATTAACATCTAATATGTTTTGCATTTTTGAAATAGAAATTAATATTTATTTGAATTATTAGTCCAGAACTATAACATACATTCACCATATTTGACTGTTGGTATGGGAATCATCTGTGACCACTACTGGACAACTACTGCGACAGAGGACATACATATTTGTGTTGTGGAGACCCGGCATTGTTAAAAAAATTATTTATTTTATTTTAATATTTGACTAAAGAAAGAATTCTACACACTCCATCCACACAGAGTGATCTCTTTCTGCCACTAGACAAATCCATGAGGTAGTACTATACCATGTCATCTAACTTCTCTAAGATGAAAAGAAAAGATTCTGTCCAGTTCGGCATTTCTTGATTACATTTTTTCTCTGTATATGCTATATATATATGTGTGTGTGTGTGTGTGTGTATTCATATGCACACACAGCCTTTTAAAGGTAAGTGTAGCTCTGAGGAAAGCACCAGCTGTGAACCAAGACTACCAAGAGGTGAGTAATCAAATGCTGGGTTTGATGGTTTGTTCAACTCATTACTATCTTCACATTTAGTAAAAATTGGACATCCATTTTTGTTTGGCTTTCGAGTTTAGAGTTTAGTTCTTTCTGTATCTCTCTGGCAGAATAAAAAAAGCTTCAAAGCACTGTAATTTGTGCCTGTGAAGATACCAGCACATCGTGATTAAGAC
Organism: Irena cyanogastra; assembly: GCA_013397155.1. Lineage (NCBI taxonomy): Eukaryota > Metazoa > Chordata > Aves > Passeriformes > Irenidae > Irena > Irena cyanogastra. Next base: position 78,270 of record VWZV01010173.1, read on the forward strand.
ACAGCTCAGTCTTCTGCTGGATAAACTTGAGTAGAATAAGCTTGGAAATTCTCTCTTTCTAAAGTGATTTTATATCTCTAAATAATTTCTGATGGTCTGTTTGAACTTTCTGTTTTTCAAAATATGAAGGACTGAAAGCGTGTTCTGAAGCTGATTTCCTTAGCACACTCATTCTTCCTTGCTTCCACTCACAGCACTATCCATTGAAATATTGAAGGGTCACCATGAAAGGCTACAGGATTTCAGCTGAAACTCATTGTTCAGTACCTTCTTCACCATGATCCTCAAGTCCTTTCAAATCATTCTTTTTCTTCAATTATTCTTTTTTATATGAAGTAAATTCTGACTATTTTCTTTCCCTTTCATAGCATGGAAAAACATTTTCTGAGAAGAGATCCATCCTAGCAGGTTCAGATTGCTCTAAATAAGCACCTTGTAATGATATGTATTTAATTTAGTGTTCCATCAACTATTGATTCATCTACAAATTCTGCTAGAAATATTTCCAGACCATTGATAAAAAAGTTGAAGAGTTGCAGGCACAGTACCAGTTTCCTCAGAACCTCTCTAAAATCACCCTTTTAACATGTTTTTGTTTGACAATTATGGTTTTGAGACCTACCAGTTACTTGGTTTCAATCTACATCACCTGTACATATTAAAGAATAATATTGCAAATCAGGATGCCATATCAGTCCTAAATCAAAAGTGTTAAGAACTCAAGTATATTATGGCTGTAAAATTATTCCTATAAAACTTTTATTCTCACTAGTGAATAATAATTGAGAAGTATTTTCCATAAAACTACACTGACATACATTAGATCTTCTCTGTGAATAAAATTATTCTAGTTATTATTTTTGAACATGAAGGGTAGTAAGGCATCACTAACCTTTTGAAACACAGTTTGTTTGTGTTAAAATTCACTCTCACCTATGATCTTAAAACCATATTGCAAGGCTACTACAAGGTTACAGGTAAGTTCAATAAGAAAAAACATCACTCTTCAGTAGCTTTTTTTTCCTTCATAAATATGTATTAAGCATCAAAGAAGCAATGAGACCAACAGAACTGGACAGGAAATTCTAGTGAAAACACAGAGGATGCTGGATTAGTAAACCAAGGACCCAAAAGAGTGGCAAGAAGCTGAAAGCTGAGATGGAGTGAAAATACAGAAGTAACAAATGTAGATAAGCTTTAATGACATAGTCAATTCATTTTCTCAGTTTGTTTGCTAATACAACACTTGCAGGTCTACATCCTGGAAATATTTAAAAGGGTTCCCCATGAGAATCTTTCAAGATATTATGTAGATGCTCATAATGCTGATTCTTTGGACTGTTTCCTTTACAGAAGTTAAGGTGCAAGTGAAATACTGTCAACTTTCATGCCACAGAAATCCATGCACATTATAGACATGAATTTCTCTCTTACCTCAATACACTATCCAACATCTGTGTTTCTTATTAGCAGAAAAAAAATTCTTCCATGGGTTGCTCCCTCAGTCTTGTCATAGTTTGAAATGAGAAGCACAGCTCATACAGTTTTATAATGCCTGAAATGAATGTTGCACTGAAAAACAACAGGTTGTGACTGGATTTCTTTGGATTAGGCAAGAGAAACTAGGCAAGAGTATACAAACTATATGAAAGATTAATATATGAAAGGTTATGACAAGACAATGGTGATTGTTCTACATATCCACTGGGAATAGAACATGGATACATCAGTTTTATTTGCAGAAAAGAAAATAAGATTAAATGGGATGTAAGGAAAAAAGCTTTCTATCTGTTAAGACTTTACTGTAGCACAAGTGAGAACTATCTCTAGTGTCCAAAACTCCCTTCATCAGGAGCTTCCAAGAAGTTTTTAGATGCTGTTACAGCTTAGAATGCTGAACTGGAAGTTCTCTAGAAGTTTCATCCAATCATATAATTCTGCATTTCTGAAAGATTTGTATTTGTATTTGTATCACTTGTATTTATAAAAGCGATTATGCAAAGTAATGTCCAGAAAAGTTGGAAGTTAATATTACTATGAGACACAATAAATTTTTGTCCTTTCCAAACAATGTGTAAGGTAGGAGTTCAGTATGAAATTACCTTTTTTTTATTTACATGTACATGTACTACGAAAATATTATGGTTCTGCTTTCAGACATTATAGAAACTACTATCAGCTTTAAAAGGACATGATACATGTAAAAATATCATTTTAATACCAAAAAAAAATATTTTCACCACAGATTTTGTAACAAGACTTGCATATGCAATACATGGAACAATTTAAAAATCATTTTGATGCATTATGAATTACCTGTAAAAGAATAAGTAAGTGAGGACATTCTCAATTTTGGTAAATATTTATAGAGCCAAACAATATGAAGTATATGTAACAATCAAATTTCTAGTGAAAATGTGTGCAAGAAGGTTTATTTTGAAAGGAAAATTCCTACTCCCAATGTCATACCCAATTAAATTCTCCAGGTAATGACCCCATTTGCATAGAGAGCTGAACCCACAAGTGGGAATTTTAATGGGCACAGCACCTGAGTACATTAATTGAGAGTGACACTACTTGAACTAGTTTTGTGCTTACCCCACTGAAAATTCTACTCATATTATTTTTAATGTCAAGCTACAAGTCAAATTTCAAGATGATGGATTTGTTCTTTTTTAAGCATTGAATTTGAATAAAAGGTGGCTTTAATTCTGTTATGCATTGCATAGCTTTAACTAATATGTACTTCTGATTCTCACCATTGCTTCATTTTTTTCAGTGATTGGAATTTAATTTTATTCATTAATTTGCAAATAATTAGATAGAAAATAATGCCTTCTGCAGCTAAATTGCTTCTGGATTGCTGTTTAATGTACTTTAACCAGAATATGTGTTACAGTTACACTGACATAATAGTTTACAAAAATGTAATTGTTTAAATATGTCTAATTACTCTTTCTGAAGAAACAAGAGTGAATATAAAATACCAGTCATGGATACCTTGGTTTTCTTAAACTTAACCCCATGAAAGCTTGGTAGTTGCAAAGCAGATTACTGAGGCAGAGACAGCAGTTGTCAAGAGTAGTGGGATCCTTGTAACACATTTCCCCTTATCCTTCACACACTACTTCTAATGACCTTGAAGTTATTGTGGATTCTAAACCACTGCTGGTAGTCTACATTAAATATGTAATCAAGGTGTCTCCTCCTCACATGAAGAAACAGACAAATGGAGTTGCATTTCCTAGGGAGGAAAGAAACACTGTGTTGTTTAATACATTAATTCTTCCTAGATTGTTCTTAATTAGTCCTCAGTAACTGAAGGTAGCCCAGAATCAAAAACCTAGCATATATATATATATATACACATATATATAATATATATAGATATAATATATATATACATATATATTATATATATATACATATATATATATAGCTACTCTCAAATGTGTTAATTTGAAATGAACGTGCTAGTCTTATTCTTGTAAGCAGAACTATTTTGAAGATTATCAATTTGCAAAATTCTGCAGAATCCATCTTTCTAGAACTTCTGGTGCTTTATTTGAGCAAGAAAGATAATAAATTAATTTTCATTTTCAAATATTTCAACACTATTGAGCTTCAGTTATTTAGATGCTAAGTCCAAAGTTCCAAAGACATCACTTTTACAAGTCTCTTTGACTAGAAGTTGCACATAGCAGAGAACATAGAAAAGATGAAGAAACAACTTACAATGCAACATGTATCTTGGTATTGTCCCAGACTTCCATAATGAAGACCCTTTCAATTCTCTTTGAACCAAAATTTAAAAGCAAAACAAAACCAAACATACTACCTTGAAAAAAAGCTACGGAAACAAAGGTAGGCACTGTGAATCTGGTGCCTCAAAAAGTAGGATTGTAACATGAAACATATTGGAGTATAGCATATTCACAGTGTGGTCACTTTGTGCAACTTGGAGATGAGACAGATTTCTGAATCCTATATCACTGATTGAAGAGGAATTGTGTAGTGCTTGGGCACCAATTACATACCCTACTGAGATGATATAAAGAGCCCCAATTATAGTGGAGTATTTTGTCAGTTAAAATAGCATACGCATACCAGAATAAAAATCAGTAAGGCACTATTAAATGTATAAAAGGTATTACACAGTCTTTCATCTTACATTCCATTTTTATGAGTACTGAATGGTAATGTACTAACAATTGCTATAATATGCATACATAAAATAAGAAAACAGCAAGGATTGTACACAGTATTTTATTAAGCGTGCTGAACTGATAGGACAATTGGAATTGTTCAGCCTGGAAAAAAGAGCTTTTGGGTGTCCTAACTGCAGCCTTCCAGTTACCTGAAGGGAGCCTAAAAGAAAAATGGAGAAAGACTATTTACAAGGTCATGTAGTGATAAGATGAGGGAGAATGGGCTTTAAGCTCAAAGAGGGGATGTTTAGATAAGATACAGGGAAGCAATTCCCAATATGAGGGTGCTGAGGCACAAGAACAGGTTGTCCAGCGAAGTTGGGGATGCCCCACCCCTGGAAGTATTCAAAGGCTGGTTGGATGGGGCTCTGAGCAACCTGATCTAGTTGAAGTTGCCCCTGCCCATGGCAAGTAGGTTGGAATCCTATGATGCTTGGGGTGCCTCCCAACCCAAGCCATTCTACGAACCTATGATTAAAAACCATAAAGACATTAAGAACATCTAATCTAATTAAACATCTGCCTGTTTTGCAGAATGATAATTCAGAGAACGTTCTCTTTCCAGCTATAGTAGAAATAGCTTATCATATTCAAGATTTCTAAAGGAGAGCGAAACCATCATTTTATGACACTAGCACCAAATCACAGGTAAATAGCATAAGCAAGTGTTTACGAGTAGGTTAAACTTTGTACAAGCAATCAACTTCATGTTCAAGTGCACTGAGCACACTCAACAAGTGCATCTTGGAAGTGAGTGCAGTGTGTTATTTTTACTGAACTTCTTTCATTGTTAAAATTGAGTTAAGGTCTCCTCGCTCTCTTTGGAAGTGCTGAGAGCTAGCAAAAGGTTTGGAAGTTAAGGGAAAACACAAGATTATAGTCTGTAGGATTCTAGAGCTACTACTGTCACCATCAACACAATATGGAGTTTTCCAGCACGTGTTGTATGCACTCAAAGACTAAGACAAGACACTAGGGAGATATTTCCCTAATGTTTAACTTAGTTTTGGGGCCAAGAGTAAGATTTCAGATACATCATTCATTCTATGAAGTTAACTTTTAGAGAGTTACAAGACTGGAGACAATAAAAGCTTTAACATCAATACATTTGGCACTGCTCTCCAATAATATATATCAAATATTGCAACAATTAAGATAATGTAAAAAAAAGTCTAAGTGTGTGAAGAGCTCGGAAAAGTTTCTAATTTAGAATATTATAAAATAAGCGATTCATCTAAGTCAATACACAGTTCTTAACATGAGAACTATGACTGAAATAGTTATAGTTCAGAGCCAAAAGCTCCTGAATGTTCCTGACCCTTCTTCATAGGAGCCTTTTTTTTTTTCTAGCAATCTTATGTATTATGGATACTGGCTAAACCAATTAAAATAGGTGTCAAATTATGCTATTTTTCTATGTGTTTATCAGCTCTTTCACTAAAACAATTATTGTGGTGCAGTCCCAATGCAAGACTTCATGATACACACTCAAACACAATTTCTGCCAGTTTTATCATCTTTCCTCTGTAATGGCCAGAGAAGCAATTTTTTTGACCCTCTATGAGGGTATAGATGTAGAAAAATCAGTGTGAAGGACTGCAGATATGCAATTTCTGCAGTTTTAAAGTAATATAATGATGTTCACAAAGCTCAAGCCAACAGGAAAAAAAAATCATATGAATACTAAGAGCCAATTACACTCTTGGTTCAGCTTGTTTTTCGTAAACTGAAGTCTTGCTGCAGATGTATTAAAATAACTTTCATTTTGATAAAATTTAATCATTACTGTAATTTCACCTAATTAATCCAATTTCACCAAGGAATGAATTTTCCCTCTTAATGACACAACTTTTTTACTGCTGGAGGTTCATGCTAACACAGCTTGTAGCGCCTGAGTTGCCTGAGCTCCACCTGTAAGACAACTTGTAAACTGATTCACCCTCTGTGCAAGTCACCCAAAGGCTAACACCTTTAGGAAGGGTTAAAGCAGAAGGAAAAACACAAACAGACATTGAATAGCTCTTCAGAGGAGTAACAAGGCAAGACTAGAAGAAGATGATATCCGAAAGTTTCAAAATAAAGATCTTTATTTCAAAATAGTGTTTGCAAGTAGCACATCCAATTGATATAAAATACAAACAGCATGTTTTTCAAATGGGTCAGTTTGCAGAACTATAAACTGAAACACTGTACAAGTTCACAAGAACTATTATAAAATAGAAAATTAAGTTCTAATGTTTTCATTTTATTTAAACTCTATTTTCACATTTGACTTCTGATTCTGCTTTTTTTAATTACACAAGGTGCTTACAAGACTGATTATAGAGTGAAAATTACCAAACAGAATTTAAGGATATAAATATAGAAAGGAATTCATTAAACTACATGCTAATATTCTCTGCTACACAGATACATTTTTCAAAAGTGATAATATCTCTATGACAAACAGTAGCAGATTACATTTAAATGTCAAACAAAATACACAATTTTTTATTTTTCAATTGTCTGTAATACTTTGATACTTCTAATCATTATGAGGTTTAATAGCACTATTTTCACTTCCTAGTATCTCACAAATAAAGTGGGAAAAGACATATCTGTGTGTGTATGTCCATGTGTGTGAGAAAAAGTATGCACACATATGCATGAACAAAGTTTTCATAATTTTTTTTTTTTATAATTTCAATAAATCAAAAACCCACTAAGTTCCAGTAAGGACAAACACTGTAGATAACTTTTATACAGGAAAAGAACTCCCTAGACTGGTATTCTTAATTTTTTTTTTAAACCATATCTACCTGTGATGAAAGTAATTTTCAGTAAGATCTAGCATTCACTAAAAGCATGATACACAAATGTGCATTTTCCAAGCACAGAACTGGACCTGCTCCAGCAGGGCATGGATATTGGGGCAGGACAAGAGACTGGGAGTCCTCTTCCTTGTCCCAAAAGCACAATCATACAGGAAATAGCCATAATTCACCTCTTTGTCACCTTCTGGTCATGAACATGACCTTCTGGACATGAGGAAAGACAGTTCACAGTGCTGTCTAGCCCCAGAGAACATGTTCCCACAACTACGGTGTCAACCACAGACCTACAATGGACAAAGTACTGTCTAGACTTTTCCAAGGTGCATTGAGTCCCAATGCTCACTGTGATGCCCCCAATTTCCCCAGAGGCATTATGCCTTACAAAGACAAAGTGCCTCCAGGCAATGCCACTCAACCAAGGCACCTCTTCCCCCTTCCCAATGTGGTTCAGCCTTTTAGGAGTCATAATTGAGCCCCATGAGCCTGATTCTGAGCACTGGGAATTTATCAATTTAACTATATTATTCCTTATTAGTCTGCCTATTACCATAATATTTTTGTGCTCTCTAACTGGAATTTAACCAATAGAAAATTCTGACCTGAATGGAAACACACTTAGTTTACGCAATACAGATCAGAATCTGGCCCAATATATGGAAGGTAAAAAAAACATACTAAGAATAATACTTGTAGCAACTATCAAAAAACAGATTAGGAAACCCTCTGAGGGTGAATCTGCATTGCATCAGAATACATCACAATATTGCATACGCTAAGGCAAAACGTAACAGTTCCCAGCTCCCCAGCATAGTTTAGGATTCGGCTTCAGTGATAACTTGCAGTAGTAGGCACTACTAGTCAGTGTTCACAAGAAGAAGCTTTGGTTAATATCACACCATTTGTTGACTTAGCTTCACACTCCTGTGATCTTTAGCTCGTCACATTTGCATAAACTGAATTCACTGTAGTAGAAAGAGACATTTATGGCCAATTCACTCAACGCACGTGCTATTGATGACTCTTGTAACAAGGACTGAATTTAGGAGATCTACAAATCTACACTCTACAAATGGAATATCTGGAGTGTAAACAGGAAAGTTTAAGTGTGTGAGATCAAGATGTGTGGGTGGTTTACACAGAAAAGTTTGTGAGCTACAGACATGGAGGGGAGAAATTAGCAGATAGTAAAGAAAATGTGTATGAGTCCCTAAATCTGGGAATGCCACAAACCTCTTTATGTGTTCCACAATTACAATTACAAAAGAAAGATATTTCTTGGAAAACCTTAATGGCATAATAGGGAATATACAGTTAGGTCCAACAGATCCTAACTGTATTTTTCAAACATTTTAAATACCAATCCTTTTATTTTTAAAACATACCATATATTTTTAAATTATCTTTTTCTACACAGTTAATTAAAAATAACATTTAAAATGTATCTGAGAACAAACATTTTTTCACTTGCTTTTTGCACTTAATGAAAGAATTCCTAGATCTAGTCAGTTTAAATTTGTTTTTATACCCTGTTTAGATTCTTCTACCCTCTGTAGATTTTTCTTATACCGTAAAGAAATAAATACTAAGTTCTGTGACACTGGCTCCAAAGCCACAAACACTGACCAGGCCACTTCATCACTTCATGTACTGGTTTAGATTCTTGATGTAACTTCTAATAATTTTCCTCTTATAGCAAATTTTTGAAGTATCATTAGTCTATTACTTTGTTACTCTAAGGATATATTTAATGTCTACAAAGATTTCCAAAGTCTCTTTCTAAGACAAAGCATTTCAAGTAATAATAGTACTGAACTAAAATGATAAGATCTCTATTCCGTCTTGATTGATGACAAAGAAATCCTGGTACTCTTCTATCCCAGGGCAAAACTTATATTTGACTTTAGATTGTCAGATAATCTCAGCAATGGAAAATACCAGGAATTGCTCTCTAATCAATGAGATATTCAAAACAAAAGACATATTGCTAATGTGACCACTGTAGCAAAACCAGTGGATGATTTCTGATGCTGGCTTTCGAATTAAGTTTAAAACAGTAGAGCAAAGCTGCTTTCAACCCAAAGAGAGAAAAACAGAGATATCTTGATTTTCAGAATGCCTGTAAAGGCATGTTATGCATGGAGGCATTTGAGTGTTTAAACTTTAAAGTAGGTAAAGGCAAATACTTAAGGCTTTGCCTTGCAGTCTGTTCTCTGACCAAAACCTATCACTCAATTCAAATGGGAAATTTGCCTTCATACGGCCTGCAGTATCAGGCCTATAATTCACTTTCAATAAACTCTTCCATTTGCAAAGCCAAAAGGAAGCTGGAATGTAGCTTTAGTTTCACATACAAAACTATACAATTTGTGTTAGAATACAGATCTGAGGATTGCTTTTTAAAAAAAAATATTTATATAAAGGGAATTAACAGTGCAAGTGTGAAAATCTTACCTTGTCTTTCTTCAAATGTACTTAAAGAAAAGCTCTCCAGTTTTATAGAGAATAAAATAGAAAGAGATAAATATTTCATGATGGGAAGCAGATCCCACAGCATTCCATGCAGATCTCCAAGCAATCTGAGGATTCACAACACGCGTCCATTATGCCACAGTCCATGTCGCATGGGCAGTTACAGTCATCCCCCATCTCATCCCCGCAGCAACAGCAGCAGGCTTCAGACGTGCAGATGCCACAGGATGCTTGTCCCAGAACAATGTTACAGAGGGTGAGAAATTCACAGAACAAGCAAGCCAGGATACAGTGAACACAGCAATCTTCATATGTAATAGTTCAGTAGCATGTCAGGAGCAAACAAAGCAAACAAACAAAATAAAAAAAAAAAGGCAAAGAAGAAAAGAGAAAATCATTAATATGTCATTCTACATCCAGACACATCACAATGTCAAATAAGTAGCTGAATGAAAATGGTTCAGAATAGACATAATCTACTACAAAAAAAACTGCTTCCCATCTTCATGGTCACTTCTGCAGCTCAACTCATTTCCAACTCTGTGCAAGTTTCCTTGAAACCACTTCACTTCATACAAATCCCAAGTACTAAACTGCTCAGAGCTGCTTACATCAATCTCCTTAGTCATTTACTACGTAAAATATCCATATCTATTGTCTTTAGTTATGCATTCTTACACAAACTGATAAAAAAAAAAATTAAAAAACCCAACTAATGAGGGAAACTACCTAAAATTATTTCCAGCCCTCCCTAGTTCATCTCACCCTTCTGAAACTGTTTTGTTTGCTTGATACATGTGAAGAAAAATAAAGGAACTGCCAAAACACTGTTTGTGTCTTTATTTTTTTTTGCACACATTAAAACCAGCTTAACAGCATGTTATATGCATTTCTTACTTTCAACAATATGTAAAATATTCAGTCAAAATACAGATTTTTCTCTTACTTTTCTACACAAATCTACTAAAGAATTGCCATTCTTTTGATGTACGGTTTCAATCTTCAAGAGTTCTTAACTATACCTGAACATCAATATCCAGCTTTTAAAAGTACTACTAAATTATATAGATAATTAAGGTGTCCCACAAACTATCTGCAAAAAATACAGCACCCAAAGAGTAAATATATGGAATAACTTCAAACAATAATACATTCATGAGACGTGACAGGAAAACAAGGATTGAACTAAACAAGCGCCAGTGAAAAGGAGGCTGCAGGAGACTATTTTACATAGTATGTATACATTCATATGTATAGACATATTTAATTTGTAAGAGGCAGTTAATAGTCATTCAGAAACAAAATGAAAACTTAAAAATACAAGATGTGTTCAGGATGGAGAAATACTTTTCTTTCCTAGCCTCAGCTTTCGTTCTTTTTACTGCCTGCAAACTTTGAACTCTTTAGCCACAGACAGGTGAAGATTGGGAAAATGTTCTTGGGAAAATATCCTGCACAACCTCACCCTATCTCTTGTCCCTATAGTCTGGCACAAGGATGCTCTATGAGAGTCTGTAGGAATGACAGGATATTGAGCTATATGGACAGCTGGTCTGAGCACCTACAGACATTATGTTCTATAGAGGTTATGTTCTTACAGTTCACAGGCTGAAGACTGCTGTCATAGGGGAAAATTTACAAATGCTTGCAAAAGTAATACTATTATCAGGCCTTCTAACCAAATTTATAAATGTAAAAAATTGTGCATTTGCCATGACAAGTATGTTGATTGATTCCAAATACCTCCAACACTGCAGAAACTCTGACTGCATGATGCTGCAGTGATGACTTACACAAGCATGAATACCTACAGCAATACAGCAACAGAGGCTCAGAGCAGCCAAATCTGTCTCAAGAAGCAAAGCAACTACTTGAACCCTTAACCCACTTCTACTTACTATACTACTTAGATGCAAACTTAGCTGGGACATTTCTGTACTGCAATGTGGCCGCAGTCATAATGTACTACTGAACCCTTATGCCCAAAAGGAAAAAATGGAAATTTAAGAAAAAGCAAGAGGGGAAAAAAACCCAAAACCCTAACCTTAAAATCTCCCTATTACTGTGCAGGAAGCAAAAGTGAGAGGAAACCACAGGTACATTTAATGTGCTTTAAAGAAAATTGTTTCTTGTATTAAAAAGCTTCTATTCCCAAAGACATAATGTCACTAAATAAATGACCTCCATAGAAAACACAGAAGATATGTGAAAAAAAGCTGGAGAGTATCAGTTCACTGAAGAGGACCAAAGCCAGACTGATAGCGATTAATTAGCTGGTTGTCATGGAGATGGTGTTAAATATGCTCAGGTAAAATCTCCTTTCAGATTTTCTTTTAATATGAAGAAAAAAGATAAAGAAGCCAAGAGTTCTATCTAAGAAACCTTCATATTTGAGGAACTAAGGTTTTAGTATATCACATCTTTAAAATACAGCTTGAAGAAGCTGATACTACAACAAACGTTGTTCTACAAATGGTTTTTTTAGTACACCATAATGAAACTTTGTGTGTATACATATTGTAAATGAGATGCCCAAAAAAATCTTGCCTGCTTCATGCAGGGATATGTAAAATTGAAGGGAGAGGAATACACATTCACAGACATTATAATACATTTCTATTGATGGACAAGGAACAGAGTTCATAGGTTAAAAAACAGAAACTGTATTCAGAAAGCATTTTCTGGACCCACAAAAGAACTTTCCCATCCTAATCTAAAAACCTACTAAATCAAGACTTACAAGAAGAGATCATGTTGATTTAAATGAAGGTATTTCAAAGGTAAAAGCTATGAAAAATGGTCCAAGACATAGCAAGAAATTTTGGCCATTAGTATTATCACAGAAACTGTGTAGAGGCTCTTTTTTCCCATCGCTACTTCACTGACTGAAACACTAGAAGGATTTATTTACTTACTTTTTATTTTTATTTCCTCCCCTCCAGACGGCAAACCTAATATTCAATCCAAGAAATCTTTATATAACAATTTTACTTAACCTCCACAAACAATTAAGAGAAAGTAGAGATACCCTTTAGCGCTCTCTTCATTCTTGCAATGACTCATTTGTACAATAAACATAAACTTTGATCCACATTTCAACGACAAACCTGAAATAATCATGCTTTTATGTTCTTCATGTTATTGACTTTTAACAGCTATCCAGGTAGCAATTATTTAACACATGATAAAGCATGCTGTTACCTAGTCCCACCTAACCTGGTGAATTCAGAATCATGACTCTAAAGGGCTGTAATACAGTTGGATAAAATGGGTAGAAGAATAATTTCTTACATACATGACCCCTATTTCTTGACTTCTTATCTACAGATGCAATTATGGGAAAAAGATACAGTTACACTGTATTTTTGCAGTAATAACAAACCGCCATGCCACACAAAACTCATCCTTCTCTAGTATCTACATTCCTACAGCAACCTGTCAGTTCCACAGACAACATTACACAGCTAAAACTGACTGCTGTTATGACCAGTAGAATACAGCCATGAAAGTGCCATACAAAGTTCACTTCAAAAGAGATGACCACAGGTTTTTCATTACCATGTTGGAGACCACTACAATGTATTTCAGTGCTTGCATAAGACACTCCAGTAGTTTTTTCCTGCTTACAAGACCAAGGAGACTATTTAAAATTATATATTATTCTAAATTTCAAAACTTACTAAGAATTAAGGATTAAGAACAACATTGGATTAACATTAATTAGATGTTAATATTAACATTAAGAATAAAGACTATACTTAACTTCCACTCTTTAACCATCAAAATCTGATTTTTTTTTTTCCAGGTGATTGAGGAGTGGATCACTTTAATCCAAATAGAACTAAACATATTTTATGTATTTGTGAACTTGGTGATTTTAATGTCTGACAGTGTGTTTTCTGGAAACTCTGAGTATATTCTAGTCTTTTCTACTAAGGAAATGATACAGCAATACCAGTTACAACAGTGGTGCCAGCTTAAAATTATCTATTTCTTTAAGTTCTTTTTTGTTTGTTTGAGAATTAGAGGGTCTCATTCTTCTTTTCCCATGAGATATAGTAACACAATCAAGAGTTAGGGGCATGTCTTTATTGTGGGCAGAGCTCCATCAGCCTTTACATTCATGATGCACTACTTGACAGCAAGCTAACTCTGAAGTTTCTGAGGTTTAAGTTTTCAGTAAACCAATTTCCCTCTCTGTGGAAGTATTTAAGTTTCATCATGCAGGCAAATCATTAATGAAGATAAACTTTTTCTTAGGACTTCAAATTTCCATTGTTTTTCAATTCCTATATGACACTTTTCTTTAATTGAGACTGCTGCACTAGAGACTGTCACTATATAAAAGTGAGGGTGTGGGGTGCAAACACTGTCTAGAGGCATACTTAAAAAAAAAAAAAAATCCAAACCAGTGAATCTACCTTAGTTCCTTTAACAAATGTTTCTGATTTCATCACAACATTCTATCACATTTGTTCACCAGATGCAAGCTCCCATAACCTATGCTAAATGGAATAAATTACAAGTCTTGATCTGTAGGCAGTGCCAGTATATTTTATTAGACCAACTCATGTTTGTGGAAAAAAAGGTGACCTTTCAGATACTCAAGCTTATCTTCAATTATTCTTTCCTTTTGTCTGGGATGAAAGCTAGACCTGAAGTTAAAAGGGTCATCCCATCTGACATTTTTTAAAATCGACGTAAGTGAAGGTGTTTCCTTAATCCTTTGGCACATCCCCAAAATGCACAGATTTGTTAGGGAATGTCATCAAAACTGTTAAACAGTGCCACGGCAAATAATACCCAAACAACATGTTCAAGTTTTTGCTGCTTTATATCATACACACACACCCAACCATGTGCTGATTTAACCGAAGAGTGGATACAGTACATTAACATCTACTTTAACTGGGTTTTAATGTTACCACAGACAAGACCGAGACAAGAAATAGGCCTAAGACCTCTTCAAACTGTTTACACACTGTTATAAAAGCCCAGAAGGCTATATTTCTAACTTACCCCTGTTATAACAGCTACACTCATTTAAGGAAAAGCAACAATATCAAAATAAAATTATTTCAATGTTTGTCCAGGTCTTTAAACATTTGCATGTGCACACCATTTTTTACTTCTAAAACTTCTGCATACAGATATTACCATGGTACCCAATTTCTTTCAAATACTGAAATATACATTTATGTTATTTCAATTTCCCTTGTATCATCTCCTCTTCATTTTTATGAAAAGGTGCAGCTCTACTTAAAAAACAGATTTTGAAGAGAACTATCAACCATCAAAACTGTACAGGAAATTCAGAAGGTGAACTGAAAAATGCACAGAGAAATGCATGTGCAGGCTCCTATGTGCTGCTTTTGTAATGTTTGACACTAACCTGTCACAAACTGACTCAAAAAGCTTTCATACCAAGCAGACAGGTCACATATGATACAAGTTTTTCATGTCTACAGCGGTAAATAAGCTCACTTACGGGATGGTGACCTTGGTGAGCTTCTTACTAACTATATTCACTAAGTTCAGACCACTCAAAACAAATCTCCAGGCACTCTGCTGTCTCACAGAGAGAATCAAAAAGGGCAAACCCACAATCAAAGTGACAGCTGAGGTGTTCAGCAGGGGTTTACTGCAGAGGGCCCCCGCAGAGCCCAGAACAGAAGCCCCAGCAGGCGCTACAGGCGCCCCGCAGCCGGGCAGCGCGGGCTGGGATGAACACACAGCGCCAGCGGCTCAGAGCCCGCAGCCGGAGCAGCACAGCGCCGGCCAGAAACCAGCCCAGCACAAGGTTCCTAAAGGGCTGCAGAGGCAGGGAGCAAAATTCCCGAGCAGCAGCACACACACTGTCACACCTCCCACCGTTCCTGCAATGGGGCTCATGGGCAGCCTCTGCAACCCACCATCCTTCTTTAGAGAAAAATCACTGCACCCAGGAAAACAAGAAAAGGCAGAAAGAACGAACTGACATGTTGTATGGGGTGTGGTTATTCCTAGATGAAAGAGTGACATTTATTAAGACAAGGGAAAACACAGTTACAAAGCCTAGTATATGTGATATTTCACCATTTAAAATAAAAAAACTATTATCTATTGAACAAGAAAATTAAAATGTTGCCTGAACAGGCAAATCGCACTGAACACATGGAAACTTTCATCAAAGCTTATATTCTAAGCTCTCAATACAGATATAATCTCAGGAGTAAAATGATCCATTTCAAACATACAGATATACTAAGAAATCTGCTAATTTCCAATACCTAAGACTTCCTTAGAATATGAAGCCTTCATTGCCATTGCTAACCACTGCAAATACTGAGACAAGTTAGGTCTAGCTAGACTATGTCCTTAGGTGCTAGCTAGACTATATCCTTATAAAATAGATGCTGTTGAAAGACACTTTTTCTGTTACAGGTCCTGTTTTCCACTCAGTCCTGCTAAAAAAAATGTAAATTACCTTTCAAGACTTCTGTGCAAAAAAATGATGTAAACCATACTTAAAACACACCACTCTTCAAAATGCATTCTTAAAAATCACACATTTGACCATATGATAATGTTATTTCCCCACTGCCTGACTGACAACTGTGTTCTGATACAACCTTTTCTAACAAAAACCACTGTTTAGTACTTCATGCTCAGACACAAATTCCCTTTGAACCAATTTCTAAAACATAACAAAATTTCAGCTAAAGTAGAGAGATTGCAGGATACTAACAAGTAGCTGCCTAAATATTACTTAATGCTACAGGATGGATTTCAGAAGTGCATGTATGTTTAAAAAAAAAGCCAGGTGAGAGATGGCCAACAGATATTTCTGCAATGTTAGGCTATTGATGCACACTCTTGATGAATTTCAGTAAATAATACCAATCAAATGACTGAACAGTATATAAAAGAAAACTTACTGCTGCTCTTGTGTCCCTCAAGATGAAAAAACCAAATACAATCCTATTGTAAATCATGCACGTGAAAGAAAAGTTTCCTGGAAACCATTTTTCCTATATAAAGTTCTATAAACCAAAGCAAAACACTCCTACTTCAAATAGAAGTCTGCTAGCATGCTAAGACAATTACTCATTACTTTCCATGTACATGCACCTAGTAGGTCTTAAGACCCTGGCTTAACACAAAGGCTATTTATTGGACTTGCCTCGTCTTCAGTTAGGCCATCAATATCACCTGGGATATTCTAATAAATTAGTGTGGTCAGCAGCATGAGTTAAATAGTGTCCACCAATACCATGCTTTGATTCAAAATCTGGAACAGATGAAGTTGCATTATACTGTCGTAGTTGAGGCGGTCACGACACAAAGCAGAGACCTCAAGCAGTCTCAGATGGCAACTCTTTATTCTCAAAAATGGCTGACTTTTTATATACTTTCTGGTTGTTTATACTTCTTCTACCTGAACTATTGACCACAATAAATCAACATAACACCATTGGTGAAAAGTAACAGTGATTTCAGCTAACTCTCTAAAAATACTTCATCCAGCTGCAAAGTTCTCTCTTTATCTTTCTTCTCTTCTCTTGGTTTCGTTGGTAACAGCCTTGGAGAGAGCTCCTTATCAGCTTCTTCTTGCTTCTCAGCTTCTTCTTGCTCCTTTAGCTAACAGGCCCGCTGTTAGCCCCTTCCACATTATACTAAAAAGAAGGGGGAGGGGGAGAGGGATGTCTCATTCAAATGCACCCTGAAATGCTGAATTTTAAACACTGGATTTAAAAAAACCACCCACACTCTGAGTGAAATAGTTCATTGCGTCTCTAAGCTCAGCACCACAAGAAGCACAGTCTGGAAAGTTGAGGAAGGTTGCTTCAGGCTTTGCTCTGGGAAAGCATGAATGGTAAGGTAAATGTGGTGGCAAGTCTGTGCCGGCTGTCCTTCCCCAGAGACTCACCCCCATGCTGCAAGCTTTCCTTATCTAGCTCACTGCTGCATCCAGCCTTATTACACTCCCTAAAGACCTCTCCTGAAAGAAACCCATTGCAAAGAAGATGCCTTCTAGTACCTTTCTGATTTAGAAAGCCTGGGAAGGAAGGAGTAGAGTAGATCTCACTGTCCATACGGGAGGCAGGCTCATGATCTGTTCAGCATAGTTTAACAATCTACTGTTTCCAAATGAATACAGCAATTGTGTATGCTCAAAGCCTTTTGAGTGAAGTACCACATTAAACTCAAATTATGGAGTCACTAGAGTTATGGGGATTTCCTTGACAAACACAGTAACTTCTGAAGTCACAACTTGACCAGAAGCGAGAGCTTCATGTCAAAAACAAATTTAAAGCTGTATTCTCTCTCTCCTTCCTTAACTTTTCATAAATGATTGCTTTGATTCAAAAAACATATAGCATCAAGCTCCATAAGGACTTGGTAGGAAAACTTGGTTTGGTTTTTAGAAAATAATAAGCACCTACCTTGGCCCCTCACTCCCTTAATTAGATTCCTCTTCCATCCTTCCCCTGCCCAACTTCTTTCCTTTCCTCCTCCAACTCTGCATGTCATTATTAGTTACCTTCCACTACTCTTATACACATATATATGTAGGCAGTTACCCATCTGTCTTCATTTCCTGACATCTACATCTACTGTTCTGCTGCCTCATTGCTGTCTCCTTTAGACGTCTTCTCTTCTTTAAGTTTCTCTGGACAGAATGGCATCTGGATCTGTATCAGAGCTCTGGATGCACTGCATCTGAACACAGCAGCTAGACTGCCCTCCTTTTTACTCACTTACAATTGCTTTTCCATGTTTCCAAGGTGTTTTTCTCCTCTGCTCATAACAAACGGGTGCAAAACAGTTACAATTCTCTTTGCTAGTGGCCTACCAACCAGAATTTTGGAAGTACTGTGACACCTCTGGCATCAATAATTCAAAATATTATTAAAATTTCTTTGAGCTAATTTTTTTTATTCCCAATATTCACTGAAACCTATCCAGTCCCTTTGAAAAATCTTTAGAACTGAAACAGTGTTTAAAGACTGCTTTTTAGGAGTGACACTCCAACTATTTCATAATTCCTTTGGTTTTTTTGTAGTGTAAGTTATGGAGCTGAGTAAGATTTCTTCAGGGACAATATGGATTAATAATAGATGTGGAGGAAAAGCAGAACTGGTGAGTGCACTCACAACCTCATAAGTCTCACTGGATGTAAAAGTGTTTCTAACCAGCATATTCTGGAATGCTGACATGGCCACATATACTACAGACTCATTTTAAAAAGGAGTTTTTAAAGCTTTTATACTACTGCTACCAAAATGTCTGTTACATGTTAAGTATTCTCTACACAAATTCAGCTCCAAAAGCTCACAAGATGTGACCCACAGCACAAGCAGAGTTTTCAGCAGGAACAATTAATAAAAGAGTTCTCAGCTGTGGTGGGTGAATTTTTGAGGGGTGGCAGACTGGGAGGTTTCATAGCTTGTGACTGCCTAGTACTTTGGAGACCAGCAGGAGCAGCACCAACCTTCATGGGCAGAAGTGCTAAAGTAATACTGAACTTCATTTGGCTTTCTAGTGTATATACTGAAATTTGCAGTATATGAAGCAGCACACTACATTTCAAATAAGCATGAGTCTGAATATGCTCCTGTGCAGGATGGGGCAGGGGGCAAGCCCATCATGTTTCTTATTCTATCCTGCTTCAAGCCCTTCCAGGCTTTCTGTTCCATCAACAGATACAATATTTTAGAGCAAAGTACAGATCTGGATAAACTTTGCATTACAACCAAGTGTGGTGCTCCAGAAATATTCACATCTTGTCTTTTAAGAAGAATCAAGAAGAATGCGGCTTTTGGGAAGGATAAAAAATGAAAAGTATTTTCTCTTTCCTATAGTTTAAACTCAGCTTGACAGCCAGAATATTTGCTTCTCTTCCTTCTAAGGACATAATCTATTCCTTTTATCTGGTCACTTTCCTTCACTTAATTCAGTTAGTCTCCTGACTGACAACAGACCAAAACACTCAAGGAGGAAGACAAGGCAGATGAAGTAAAAGTACAAGGTGTGTATTTCAAACAAGGCTAGCAATGAGAGTATAAAATCCAAGGTACTACATAAGGAATAGCAAAATTAAAGTGAATTGAAATATCTGAAAGTGTACAAATTTACCTTATTTCTTTCTACTAAAACTTTCTAGATGCTATAGTAAACTAAGCAGGTGAGTTAATTCAGGTGATTTATTACTCACAGTACAAAATATAGTTTGTATCTTTCTGCATAAGATATTTAAAAAACTGCCTAGAAGTTACATAATTTTACTATCTATCTATCTATCTATCTATCTATATATATATATATATGTGCCTGAATACAATTACACATCTTCAAGTAAATTCAAATCCAGCAACTCTTCAGCAGTAACCAGTGGCTTATGAGGAAGTAGTTAAGCAATGTCACAAATAATTTTCAATAGCTTTCTATATTTTCCATCTTCCTGTAAGCTGTGTCAATAGCTTCTACAGAAATTCATTGAATCAGAAGAGGCAACTGCCCAGAAAAACACCTCTTTGCCCAAAAATTATACAAAGAAGCTGCAGAAGTTACGTTCAAATTAAATTATGCATACCATTTTGAAAGAATGTCTATACAATCCTCAGTCACTGAACTTATTAATAAACTCTTCTGGCTTCATATAATTAGATGCATTTATTAAGCATATATATACATATATGCATATATTCCTGATTTAAATGCAATTACAGTCCTTTAAACAAGTAACTGGGCTAATTATATCAGGTTTTTGTAATGCAGTCTTCAAGAAGTAGTCATAAGGGGTTAATATTACTTGTAGTAATAACACAATTATTTTTAAGCTATCAATAAATCATTTTTCCTTTAAATGGTGAGATCTTCTTCGTGTTAATTTAGATATTTCAAGTGACTGTTGCCAGGCTTTCTGATTGTGCATCTTCTAAAAATATGGGATGATAGAATAAATGAAGTATATATTGATACTTCCTGAGAGGCAACAGCTTGATAAGAATACTTATAGTTTATAGTTCTGTCATGTAGCCCCATAGGGTACTTTACTGAAAAGCTGAAGAAGCTGTCAGAAAGCTTGTACATGTGTGCATGCAGATGTGTTTACACAAATATAAAACATGTCTGTCACAGAACTGTAAAGCAAAATAAATTTCAAAACCAGAAAATCACTTTTAAAAAGAAATATTCCCTTATGGGCACATTCCAATACACCAGACATACTTTAATCATCGCACAATAAAACCTGTGCTTTGCTCGAACTGAGTAACAGAAAACTTAGAGCTGCAGACAACTGCAGAATGGGACAAGCTATCCAGAGCATACATCCAAGTTCTCACATTCAAAAGGAGAAAATTACAATGCCAGATGTACAGTATTGACTATATTTAACCTGAGCTATTAGGTGACTTGTGAAATTGCGTGTGACAATAGGACTATACTGTACTTCTGTGCTTTGAAAGAATGCAAGCTATACAATGTGACAACACTATTAAATTATCTATATTCTAATCAGATATATCTTTAAGGATAACAACATTTCTATTGGATATAAAAATATTGTATGATGGCAGTTTCAGGCAAATAACACAATCACGTTGGATATTAAAATCAGACATTAGAATTTAAAGCTAAATCTGAAGATTTTAATTTTCTTCTCAATCACTTAGTAATTTGACATAATTATATTCAGTTATTAAACAGAAAAAAAACCCAACAATTGTTTTTATTACAGGATAATTTTAGAAGAAAAAAGGAAACATTGGCCATAATTAATTGTATAGGGGAATGAACAGGGCAGGCACTGTCTCTGAAACAACAGTTTGGGTTTGTTTTTTTTCAGAGATTGAATTTCTTAAAATTCAGAGGCCTGCACTTTGTTTCAGTCACATGAACAGATTCAGGATTCTTAAGATACAGTCTTTTCAAAGTGCACTAAGGAGAACCATATGAGGATATTTCACATAACAGAAAAGGGAACACGGGAAGTATGAAGTTGTGATTTTGGAAAGAAATGTTAGAGGACTAAAAGTGCAACAGAAAAGTAACAGTAGATTTTTGAAGATAAACATGAAAATAAACAATAGCAAGGGGGACCAGCCCATGGAAGTGTCTGCCTGAAGCTATTCTTGATATTACTACATAGATTCACTAAGTTTGACTAAAGTAGTTGAAGCCAAAAGGAGTCACTCCACTGATATCAGTAGGCTTCATTCAGGTCACTACATGCAATCCTTCTGATCCCTCATCCTTTCATCTAGGCTGAGAATCCTCCCCATTTCACTGAACACTACCATCTACCATTTCTCTAAGAATCTGTCTGTCCCCTGCCTCTAGAGATGTTTTTTTAACTAGTCACATCTATGCCTGCCCCAAACCAACAAAATTTCTACCATCTTGTTAAGGGTAGTAGCAAAGTCCACGGAGTATATTAGTGCTAATGGGAAGGCAGTGGATTGAGCTCAGGAACTCTGGAACCGTAAGTGTAAATGCAAGCAGTGAGAGCACAGAGACACAGCTGAAACATAAGAGAAATTATTTACTTTTGCTTATTTAAGCTATGCAGAAATATGAAGCTTTTTCATGCACATTTATCTACATCCCAAATACAGCATAAGGCACACTGAACACTGAAGCACAGGTCATTGTTTTATTATTTATCATCTAGTGTTTAGACCTCATAGCTAGTCAGGATATCGGCTAACAGAACATTTCAAAAGCAAAGTCTACCCTCACGGAGCCTGCCATTACTGGATTAAAATATTTACTATGCTTTGAACTAGTACTACTTTAATGTTGTTTTTTTTTCTGGTGCATGTGTGACAATGTTCACAGGAGTTTCTATCAGTGCAGGATACTAAGTACAGAGACTAAAACATTATCAGATCATGTTGACCAAATGTTTGAAAGCAAGAACTCTCCCATGCCTTCTCTTTCCTCCAAATATTTAATATTTTCCTTTGGAAAAGAAGCTTGTCTTTTATCTTAATAAGTTCTGCTTGCTTCTGGAGCATCAGTCCCACTCTTCAATTATTTTCAATTGATTGGATAATTTTTACTGAGGTTTGGTTGGTCTTTATTCAGTTTGGTTTTTTTGATAAGAATATCAGCTTACCTTCTGGTGAAGTACCTGGCTTTTGAGAAAACACAGAGCTTATTTTACTTTTCTTGCTGCTGTTGCTGTTGACAGACAAGGTGGACTGAATTTTTCTGTGCATTTTTTCTGAAACAGGAGACGAAAGCTTTCTGTTGTCTGCAGGCATATGCTTGACCCCGTTGTGAATTCCACTTCCATTACTCAGACCCACATGGCCATTTTGGATTTTGCCACTTTCTTCCTCACTGCTTTCCAGTGCTGAAGCATTTGGCTGAGGCAAACGTTGAGGTTGTGCTTAAAGTACAAGAAAGAAAGGGTTAATTTAGATTGTGAATTGATAACTGAACACTTTAGGCTAGACGGGGAATGCAACTTTCCTTGCTGTTATTGATCTAAAGACAGACTGACAAGGTAACATTCCCCCATCAAGACCATAAAGCAAAAAATATCTCTAGATTAAAAATAATTATTAGATATTCAAAAAGCACCTCATGTCTGCATGAGGCCTAGATTCCCCATTTGAAAATGCAAGGAAAGGCTTGCAAGGCTCTGTGAACTACACAGAGAGAATAATGTAAGCAATTTGAAGAAAGGGAAAAAGTCAAGATTGGGAAGGAATGTAGCAAAACTGAGATAAACTTGTATTGAGGGAATCAAAAAATAACATGTGAAATACACCCAAATGAGAGAAAAAGTGTAGGAGCAAACATACAAGACCACAGTAATGGGCTAAGATGCAGGCTGGGAAACCTGCCAGCCTTCAGAAAATAACCTTAGTGACGTGGTAGGGGTCCCCTGACACTCAGTCACCCAATACATTATAGAAGAACAGGAATATCCAGGTAACTAACAAGATTGAGCTTAAATTCATAAAGATCATGGATTACTGAGAAGTGCAAAACCAATCAAAATCCAGTTTTGTGGAAGAGGCAACCAGAAGGAACAGGCATTCAAACATCACTGAGCTGTGGCAAGCCAGAGTCCACCCCCTCCATATTCTTCAACTCAGAGTCACAATTTTAGAAATGGCTGTAATGGGGCAGTTAGCGATTTAATGGAAAAATTAAAAGGGTCAAAGGGAAAAAAAAAAACAACCTGTCAAGGCAAGAATCTGCAGTGATCTGGCTAAGTCTCCGAGAGTACATGCTATATACTCATCCTAATGAGTAAGCATGAAACTTGGCCATTTTGTGTTGAGCTACTGTATCATAAAGGAGAATGGAACATGGAAAAGGGATTTCCTATGTATTGAAAGATGCTTGATTTTTTAATGTAAAGCTTTGTAATAAAAAAGAAGTGGTTTCAATGTAGCAATTCTTATTTAGAAAAAAACATGCAGATTTCTGGGGGAAAATTAATTGATCTATAAACATAGTAACACAACAAGATTTCACAATCAAAGGATCAGCCCAATCATCTCTCCTAATCAAAACACTACTGCATCATGCTTGGACATAAAGAGGTTTCCAGACAGTCCAATCATCACCTATTTAAAAAATGTTATGCCAAAGAAGAAGTCCAGATTCTATTCTGGATTCTATTCTATTCTATACCCAATGGATGAGGAATTAGTGCCAGCAGTAAGGAAGAACAATCCTGCAGTTCATTCTATTTTCATATAATGGCTCATATCCATTTTCTGATGATTTCACAGTATCAAAAATACATATAATAGGTATTATTATTATTATAGGTAGCTTGTTCTAAAAGAAACAATTCCACTGATCACTTAAGGTACAAGTTAACAAATTTTCCAATAAAGTACTGGTAAAAACAGACCAACATAGTCTCTGAAAGGACTCAGTTCGAATTTTGCCTAACAAATCTCCAATGCTTTCCTTTTATCCAGAACACTGATGCCATTCTCAGATTGCTTTCTCCACTATCATAAACTTTTCCAGATTAAACTTCACACGAATCTTAAACTTTATATTCTGGTCATGCTCACAGGACACAAAGGATTATTTTTCATAATAGTTTAAATATTAACTGGTTCATGCTTTTTTTGCCACTTGATATTTTACTCACTGCAACTAACGTTTTCAGAAGATAGCCTTGACTGCCCACATTTATCTAGGTCAGAGTAACCCAGTTTGAACCTACTTGACCAAAGTGATAATTTTCTGTTGCAGGAAAGAAAGGGAGGACTGGGGGAAACATTCATGTTTTAGACTCCCCAAAGACGTTGCAGGGAATACAAAGATCAAAGATCATTGCCTTCCATTACCAGTAGTAACTGCTCAGAAACCTCCAAGCCAACAAAACAGGAGCACACTATCTGAGACCTGAAGAAGTAACTGTTACCCAAAGGCTTTTTTATTGGCAATGCTGAAACTGCTTCCCCTTCAATTTTGCATTAGTGTTCGTAAAATCTATGAACAGAAGCATAAGCAAGGCACTTTCTTCACTTTGGAATTCAATTTGTGCTCTTGATGCCTTGAGAGGCTACCTAGAACAGAGGCTAGACAGTGTTAAAGGAATAAAGTAGGTATTTATTAAAAGACCTTCAAAGGATATACCAAGAGCCCGGCTGTGGCTCCACCCAAGACGGACAACTGGTCACACCTTTTCACACTTTTAGAAGTTTTGGCCCATTTACATATTGGGGTTAATTGTCCAATTACAGCTTCAGGTTATGAAGTCCCATCCTCCCAGACTGCTCTCCTCAATTCCCAGTTGTTTGTACCTTTTGGGCCTGAAGCTGGAACAGTGTCCTTGGTTCTTGGACTGGAAAAGGATTGTTTTGTCTAACTAAACTGTGAAGAGAACTTGCTAACACTTTATATGAAGTTCATAGCTATATACTAATGCAGTACAAAATTTGGAAAATACGGAAAATATATCACTATATATTTGGTTAACATTTCCAAACTCTCATAAAGATCCCAAACCAAATTTTTAGGGAATTTTCTCCTATTTGAATAAATATTATTAAAAGTATTAGGAACCCTTTGTGTAGATTCTCTTTCCATGTATGTGCAAAACAGTCAAAAATCTTTGCCCATATCAGAAATGAAAATCTGCTCTCTAAAATTCAGTGTTTATGTCCACAGCACCCCATAGTTTTATCTTCATTATCCCACTTAAATGCAAATTTTGTAGTTAAGGAACAGTGTTTTTCACATTTCATGTAATGTTTCCTCAGCCTGCATCGCCTATGATTCCCGGCTGTGGAGTAGTGCAGTTGTACCAATGAACTAGAGTTGCTGGGGAGCAGTTAACCTTCCTCAATAAACACAAGCAATAGACTTTTCTAAAAATTCTCTCTGTCTGAATGTCACTTTATAAAACTGACATCTATGACCTTTTCTTAGCCAGTTAAATCGGTGGTAGCAGCTCACACGTTGTTTGTATATTTTTGGGGCTTTGCTACAATACAGTAACTTGACAAAATATACAAAATTCAATCTTTAAAATTAGATGTGTTTCTGTCAAACCATGGGTAAATGGAAAGTCTTGGAAATCTGAACAGTTATAGATTTTTGATTTTATTATTATTTTTACTAAGGGTTTAGGGACTTTTCTATGTTATTTTCAATTTTAATTTTTTATTAAGTAATCCTGTTTCCAAAGTACTCTTACTTGTGTCTTTTAGCATTAACATACAACTTTTTTAGCTGACTGGCTTTACAGTATTCATGTGTGATACGCAGGTCAAATCAAAATGGAATAAAACCCCAAATGGATTAGTTATCTCAATTTAAATTTATTTTAACTTTATTGATAATTTTGCACTAGGGAGACTTGAATCTTATGGTTAAAACACACTTGAAACCAATTAGGAACCATATGACCGCATTCTAGCATAAAGAAAAAAAGCAATTGACAGTTCTGAGATTAAACCACAACCACTCAGTTTAGAACAGAAATATTTTTACCTTATTTTTTAAAGGTTGTGTATATCTTAAAAAAAAAAAAAAAGGTGTAATATGGAGAACGACACAATGCTTCTTAAAACACAGTGATACCCAGGGACTCTCACTCTCTCTTTAATGATCCACTGCTCTCATTCAGCTGTCTTTCTTTTTTCAAATCTTTACATATGTGACAGCTCTCAAAAGTAGACCATAGACCATCTGGCATTTTCCGAGGTGTAACTTGTGCAAATTCAGCTCTACTGGGAACACAATGCTATCTTCTGCCTGCGTTATAAAAGATACAATAGAATGTAGAACTTATGAGTTGTTTTGAATTATTCATTTTTTGCCTGTATATTCAAGAAATTTTACAAACTCTGCATTTTGTACTACATAATCACATGCGTTGAAGGTACAAAGAAACTTTTTGACACCTCTTTTCTACAGAAAGATGGCATTTTGTTTGATATGTGAACATTCAGCGCCTGTTATATCATTCTAAACAGGCCGTGTGCTGCTACAAAAGATCCCATTTTACACTCTATGTATGAGCAAAAATGTTATTCTTGATATTCACTAACGAATGCAATACACATCAAAATTTCAGATATGTGTTGGATGAACATTCAGCATCATCAAATCAGGATGGTACTGGTCACTTACTATATGTTAAAGATTTAAGAAAAAAATCATTCCTCAGACAACACAGAAAAATTGTCATTTCAAACACCACAATGCGTAGTTTCAAAATGTCCTAAGAAATACCATGCTTTTCAGGTTAATATGTTTTTAATCTTTAGCAAAACCAGTAGATTTAAGTCAATATTTTACACAGTGCTAACACTACTGGATTTTCAATAAGAACGATAAATATTAGATTAATGATTCAATAGACTGAATCTTTTTTGATAGAAAACTAGCAGATAATATAGGTAGTAATAACTGCACATGAATCTGCTGCCTTGGAAAAGCAATAAAAAGGCAATATACTGCTATAGCATATAATCTATTAGCATGTTTCACACTTTCTTTTCGTTGGTTTCCTTGCAAAGTGGGCCTTAATACAGTAACTTCTGCTGTTATTTAACTGATTTTGTACAATAATTTAATTGTAAGGTTACTATCTGTTGAATTCAAGTAGTAAACATTTATTATGGTTTTTGATGGTTTTGAAGTAACTATGCACATTCTCTTTCAGACTGTAAAACCCTTTGCACACTTTAAATGAATAGGTACATATATATGCACCCTGACCAGACAGTTTTTACACCTTGCAAAGTCTCAGCTGTTCTTAAAATAAAAATTCTGATGCATGCATTTAACAAAAAAATGCGTGTCAACAGAGGGAAAGTCTCAAGCAAAAGAGGACCAAAAGAAGACAGTCTAAGCTATCATTAGGGATTTTTGACAAAACACAAAAACAAACATACACTGAAAGCAGACTGCTATGAGTCAAAGTGAATCAAAACAAAACATCAGGCGGGAGAGAAGAATTGAGACAGTTAATTAGTAGCCTAATCACATCAAAAACAATTCCAAGGCAGCTGATACAGACACCCGTGGAGTTTGCTAGTCTGCCCAATGAAAGTGATGGAAAAAAAACTTTCCAGTTTACAGCCTGGGTTATCTGACTACACACCCAGGGAGGGAAGAACAATTTTTTTCTTTATGTATGACACGATAGCTAATGATGACAAATCAGGCCACAGGAACAGTATTTTTGCAGGTGGATGTCGGAAGAATAAAATGCACAACTCTTGGTTGTAAAAACTGCAATGGTATTTTCAAATATTGAGAAAATACAACATATTGTTTCACTTGACAATATTCTTAACACTTCTCTCTTCCCAAAATGGTTGCAATTATAATACGAGCTTTTTTGGAAATATGGAGGTCCTGATCAGTTCCACGAACACTGAAAGTTAAGATCTACACATTAATTTAAACTGGAAGAACTTATTGATCTCAGTGGATACTGCTCCTACTCCCTCTGCATGGATCACATGGAACAGACCATATGTAAGGGAGGTAAGAATCAAGTCTCTGGTTTTTGTCAGTGCTTCTTCGTAACACCGATTTAAGCTTAAGGGTGAAAATAAAGCAGATGACAGTCAAGAACTGAAGAGTAAAACCAGGGACTGCCTGAATTCTATAGTAAAATTAAGGTGATTCTAAATTACTTCTGGAGAAAACATAAATTCTTCAGATATAAAAGGCAACATTTCCCACTGACCAGCAAAAAATCATAACTTTTCAAAAATATTATATATTGTATGCGTTATACGCTCAATAAGCATAAAATTTTATTGAAACTGGGAGAACTCAAGTATCTCAATCCTTCTCCATCCCCATTTTTTAACTAAATCCTGACGAGTTTCTAATATGATCTTCAAACTACATCAGTAGTTTTCTCTTTCTAGCTATCCAGAATATTAACATTCAGATTACAAGATGTACCTCTGAGTCAACCTGTGAAGTGGCTTTTGTCAGCAATTATTTTTGAATATTTTCTGGGACATAAATAGCATATACTGCAGCTACCACATCACAGAAGGCATACATTAACTAAATAACAAGGTACCATCAAGGCACCATCTATCTTTTAAAATCATTTTTTTACACTGAATTTTTTATACCATGCTGACTTTACAAGGAAAACAAAGTATCAACTAACAGCATCAACCACCTTTTTAGAATTCCTTCTTGTTAGACGTGAGGACATCTTCAAAATGCATACAATATATTATTATGAAACAGGATGTCCTTTGTAATGAAAATACTGTAGTAAAATTGCTGGTATGAGTTTTACAGGACTCACACTGAGAACACTTTGTTAGAATACATCTGAGAGCACATCCAGGGAACACCTGGTGTAACAGAAACAAGGCTGGCAGGGGACAAAGGGAAAAGACATTTCATCCTGTCAGCTTTCACTTGGTGAAGGGCAGACAAGAATGGCAAACGTGTGCATGTGTGTTTATGGGGTTGAGAAGCAACACAAGTGCACAAGACAGTGCCCAAAGTACCCTCACATCTGTGCAAAGACACCTGCAGTGCCTTCCTTCGGAAGCACTGCAGGACTTTACACACATTTTGAAGGACTGCAGGAATTGTATAAAGATGTCTCTGACATACCCAGAGAAATGCAGTTACCACAGGGAAGCGTGAAAAGGGCTGGTAGCCAGGGTTTCCAAGGTTGATAAGCATTACAACTCAAAATATGGAGTGAATTTCTCTATTTACAAATACTACATCCTTATTTGATGTGATTTTGTGAAATGAACAAATGCCCACTGATTTTATTTAATGACTGCAACAGCAAATTTTAAATCTTTGCTAAACCGAGTAAATCCCCTAACATTTTTAGTTACCTATCTTGCAACAATTATCTCAGAATCAGAATACCCTTTGGCTTCTAATTACCACTAGATTGTCAGTAAATTGTTCTTCTTTATCAAACACACATCTTGCCATCATTAGTGATGTTTTTTCTGAGATTGCAAATATTGTCACCTATGCTAAACTTTGCAGATGATCTGGGAATTTTTGGTAGATCACAAGATAATTAGAAATAAAGAGAATTCACATCATGCAGTGATGTTAATCTACACCTACATACAGTTGAATATAGTTCTTATTGTAGCATAGTTTGTCAGTTCTTGAGAACAAATGACAGGAACTTACCACAAAATACCAAGAGCCAAACACAAACTAGGGCATTATAGGTAACAGACACCCATACACCTGGGGAATAAATCCCCACATAATGTTGCAATCAAAAGCAGGAAATTTTACTGCAAACTTTCCACTTGCAACATTTCCATTTTTCTTCTCACGCATTCTGCTAGGACTGGGAAAGAATTGTATTGTATTTGGTCTTTTGTTTCATAGCATTACAACTATGTACTGCAGTAGTAACAGTTGCACAGACATGCAGAATGGCAGCTTTACTCATGGTCACCATTCCAACACTCCTAGGGCATATTTATGGAGTATAATAGATTCACTAGTTACTACTGCAGCTAGTTTGTTGTTTGTTTGTTGTTGCAGCTAGTTTGTGGGTTGGTTTTTGGTTTTTTTAATTTAAGATTTTTTTCTTATTTAAGGTGAGATGTTTAGTTATTTTGTCCTGTGTTTTCTACAGAGGTAATTTATTAAGAGGCATCTTCATCTACACGGGGTTTTTTTTGTTTGATTGGTTGTTGCTACATCTTCCTTTATAAAACATAGTGGCTTGTAAAACATTGGATCTGAGAAGTGAATAATCAATGCATTAAGAATCAGAGAATTAGCTTTTTGCTAATTCCTAAAGTAATAAAATAGATCTATTTCTTCAACACAAATAATCAGCAATTTCCTAAATGTGAAGACAGGCCCTGAAATGATAAAGGGCACTAGGAGTGCAATACAATCCATCTCATTGAGGAAAAGATTTCTTTGCTTCTGGAGCTCCAATTTTAAAAGAAAGTTTATCAACCACTAAAGGCAATCCAAGCTGTTGGTGTGACAATTACAGCAGTTATGCTATTCATACCTGCTACAGCATATAGTAATACCACTGCATAAAGACACACTGGTGTCCCATGGAATTTGACACATTAAGTCTCAAATATTTGAAATAGTTTTGATGCCCCTCACCATTTTGTTACTTGTTCCCACATAAAGTAAGAAACATCAAAGAGAAGCCACAAACAACAGGATATCGCTTGCTGGGCATTGCCTCATAAGCGGCACAGCAGGATGCACCAGACAGGAGAGATAACCTCAATGTCATTAACAGTCATAACCTGAGCAAGGGCACAAACAGGTCTTCTTGCCTCCAGCACCTCCTGCTCCCTTCCTCAAAACCCCAGCAGCCAAACTAGAGTCTAGCTGAAAAACTAGTTTTCAGCTAGACTCCAGTAGGAAAAAATGTGGGGTGGTGAGGAAACAGCTTCTCAGCCAAGCCCACTCAGCATTCATCTCTGAGTGAGAAGATATTCTGAGGTCAGGTTTATTTCCCACTGACCACATACACCGAGTGTCCACATGTCAAGATTACAGTGGTCAGATAAAGTCATACAAAAAAATGCATATAAACTGGCTGTGCTGGATTTTAAAAAGAACTTGAAAGGAAATGCTTGGAATGTGCAACTCCCTTAATGTTCACTGCTCCCTTGATTTCTAGTCCTCAACACATGTAAGTGTCAGAATTTCAGAAAATTCTAGAAAGTGTTCCACTTCCGGTATGATCACTGCTCTCAGTGCACTATCTTTTGTAATCTCTATAATTTTAATACCCAGTGCTACTATTAACAAAATTAACTAATTGCAGAAATCAAAAATAGGAGTGAAAACACAGTAACAGCAATAAAGAGAGGATTATATAAAAAGGTGGCAGGAAAACACAGAACATGAGTACAAATACAGAAATATATAAATTGATAACTGAGATTTTTATTCCATTGCTGCACTTATTTTCTCTCTGCTATTCTTTCTTGCAACCTACAGCTGATGCTAAGTTTGGCATTGGCTGAACAAAGTACCAGAAAACCAAAGAAAGAAAGAAAAAAAGCACAGCTGCAAGAAAAATGTAACAGGGGAAGCAAATGGACAGTAACTACAAATAACAGGCTAAAACTTGGGATTTTACATTATTAAAACAATAGCAGGGCAAAAACATCAAAAGAAAAAAGAGCCGATAGGAACCACCCAGAAGAAGAGAACACTGGAAGGGAAGGAGACAAAGAGAAAAAATACATAGTGAGCTGAGCCACTTCACTTCTGTGAGGGCAGAAAAGAGTATGGAAGAAGAAACAAAAAAAATTCACAAGCAAAATCCCAGTAGATCTGAAGTATCTGAAGTAAATCTGAAGCTACAGATTTTACAATAAGAAAATAATTAAATGATAAATCATTAGTTGATAAGCAGTGAAATAAGACAAAGATAAACACTTCATACTTATACAGTGATCAGGTGCTGAAGCAATAACTCCCCTTCTCGAGGTCAGAGTGGATACTGGAGCCCAGGCCAAAAATCAGCCACATTCAGCAACAGGAGCATAATGGAAAATGGAAATTCTGTGTCAGAAAGAAGGGTGAGGACTTGAGGTCCACAACAATAACCCTTCATGACCCATCTTTTCATAACTGCAGACTTCAGAGAGAACAGAGCAATTGCCAGTAGGAGAAAAAAGATGTGGAAATATGGTAGAGAGAGCAGCAAATGTCCATCTATTTCCTGATCCTGAAAAAGCAAAGTGTGAGGAGAAAGAGAAGCAGCATCTATCTGCACAGACAACACACTGAGAAGATTTAGTCTCATTTATGAGAGTGTTCTTCAGCTGCAAGTATTCCTTTATGGCAAGCAGGGTCTAGCAGATGGATACAGGATACCCCTCACCAATCCACCAGGCTTCTACGCCCATGGACTGGAGCTTCCCCATCCTAAAGCACTCCAGGAACCCCAGGTCACCAAAGGATTTTGAATCATACACAGAAAGTCCAGGCAGAGCTACTGTCACCAATGCTGTCTCATGGACTGTTGTATGCCACTAATGCACCAGCTTGGCATCAAGATGACCCAGAAATAAGAGCTCTTTTTCCACCTTTGAACTAACTCTTTGGTGTACCTTGAAGTGATAAGGCACCATCTAACCCAAAATATTTTTGTGCAAGTTGTATGAATAAGATTCTTGAGAATATACTTTGAAAAGTGTTCTTACAGGAGTCCTTGAAAAACTTAAATTCTTTTTTTTTTCTTCCCTAGATTCAGATCCACAACCATGGACTAAAAGGCTGAATCTCTTTATCAGAGCTCACCGTCTTTTCCCTTCCCCACCCCACAGGCAGTTTAACTTTGACTCAAAAACGGTGGTTTCATATGCTAAGGAAAAAGGCAATGGAGTCTGTCTGAACATGAACTTTTTTCAACTAAGAGCTTCGTGTGTTAAATTCGAAACTGAATGTACTCAACATGCAATCATTGTCACCAATAGTAAGGAAAAAAGGCAAATATTTTTTACTTAATTGCTTATTTATCACATTCTACCAAAATGATCTAGCAAGACCTCTTTCTGACTTGGCTGGAAAAACCCACACATCCTGGCCAAGTTTTCATAATGACCTCGATTACGTGAATTCAATATAATAATAAAAAGAAAAGCTAAATGAGCTTTTGCCAGTTGCTCACAGGTCCATCCCTTAGAGCAGAGCAAAAGTCACACTGCTGACCGTGCCTGGTGAAGACCAAACTTCCTGTAAAAACGATGCACTTGGTTTCCTGAAAGGAAGCAAAGCATAAGCTGCTCAAACAATACATAAGAAAGCTCTGCTATCTGAGCCACACAGTTACAAATCTGTCCTGTTAGAAAAATACAACGTCAGATCAGTGACCAACAGCGACAAGCACAAAAATTCTAAGAAACAAATGCATTAACTCCATGGGAAAGCATCAGATTAGCTGAAAAAATAGATAAATTGTTTCAATGCGATGAAATTACCTCTAAAATATTTTTCTTTCATTCCACAACTGAGCTAAAACTCTGATTCTCCACTCTGTTCACAAAACAGGTATAATTCCCTATGAAATTGTTGTGATATTAACAGTAAAATACTAGTTTCTATCTCTAACATGCAGCTAGGGATTATTCTCATTCCAGTATGTTCAAAAACAGTCAATGTTAGCTATGGTATTATTTTCATTCTCTGTTAAAAATAGTTCTTTCAACTTACAAGACTGTGCAATTTAACCAACTGAAGTTTATTTACTTTATCTTTTGGTTAAAAATATTTTTAAGTAGCATTTAAATTTGAATTAGCTCCATGCTTGGAATCAGTGCTTCTTGCAACACGGTTGTTGGGTTTTTTTTTAAAACCTTTTGTTTTGTCTTATTTAGAAGACATACTTCTCTTTATTCACAGAAAAAAAATCCTTCTGAACTAATCACAATTTTTTTTTGATGGAGTACAGATATTGCAATGAAATCTGTGCTGTATTATTCACAATACCGAAAAATGTCAATTTATAAATGTTAAAAACATTTTTGTTACAAATTTTTACAATAAGCTGAAAGATTTCAAGAAAAAAAGTGAAAGCATTAGAATTTAGCTCCTTTTTTCGTCCTTTTACAGTGTAAGAGCTTTAAAAAGTCACAGCTGAGACAGCAAGCTTCTCTTACCCACAAAGATCCAAGGCACAGCAAAGCAAACACATCAAACACAACCTGCCTTCCCTTGCTGCTTACGCAAGGCTTCAGCCACCCAAAAGCATTCCAGCATCAGCAGCACCAGCAGCACCTGACCAGGCTGGTGACAGGTGAGCCAAACTGCTGCCTCCACCCCCCTGGGCTGTGCAGCTTTTTTGCCTGGCAAACACTGCAGCCTCACTTCTTGCATTTCTTGGCCCCAAACAAAAACACTCAGGAAACCACTCAAACAACTGCTACAGGGACAGAACTATACTGTTTTATAATACTACCATATCCACTCTCCTGAAGAGCCCTGGCAATCTGCCATTTTATCTGCCATTTGGAATTAATTCCTGCACCCTTTTCTTTCACGTTCCTTCAGTAGAACTGGCTACATTTTACTGTGCCATAATGTTTTCTGAGGCTGCTAGAACTAACAACTCACAATGGAATATTTCTCTACTACCTTTTATTTAATTAGCATTATAATAATTTAGCCAAAATCCCCTGTTTCTGTACAGTGCAGTACAGAGAAGCCAAATTACTCAAAAATCACCAATATTTTATTTTAAAATACATCATTTTTATTGGCTTCCCCAATTTTCAATCTTTAACTTTCTGCTTTTGTCAGTAGCAAAAATTCAACAAACTAAGACCAGGTTATTTTTATTTATTTTATGAAAATTTAAATCTCACATAATCACATGGCTCTAGAAGCTGAGTTTCATAGTGTTTTGTAAAATTTAATAGCTGGGGGTTTTGCCTGAATTGCACAGTATCTTTACAAAATGTTTAATTCAGTGTTAGTTCTCCAATAGTCAGATTACTCATGCTAACAAGAAGATTCATTGCTACTTAAAAACCAGCTTAAATGTTGATGTTAACACATACATGCTGAAATAGGCTTTTGTACTGAAGCACTTCAAAATACTTTCAGCCAGCCTCCAAGCACAACCTCACTGTCATTGCTTGCAGGTTTGCATTGTAGTTGAGAAAGAAGCGGGGAAACAAAGGACTGTTCAAGCAAGCAAACAGACAAACAAACCAGAAAAATAGGAAAAAGGGGCACTAGAGAAAATTATGCAAACAGAAAGGATAAAAATTACTTGGCTTGAATTATTATAGGGACAGGTCAGTCTTTTCTTTATCCTTTTACTTTATAAAGCAAATATGGGATAGAGGATACAGAATAATTTATTAAAAATGGAAATAAACCTTCAGCATTCTTCCAACTTTGATTCCACCATATCACTGATACACACCTTTTACTTTCTTCTTAAATTACCTTAAATTCTAAAGTTTTTTTTTTTAATCAATACTCTGAAGTGCCATTCCATTATAGTCATTGTGAAATGCACTTCTGTCTCCTAAGTTTTGAAAGTAAAGTGTATTTTCTATCAACACCTTCCCTGTGCTATCAAACAAGTCCTCTCTCCTTTTCTATAAGGACCTGCTTCAAAAAAATTCAACAAAATATTAATAATGAGACCTCAACTTCTTGCCCTATTCCAGCTATCTCAGCAGAATCCCTGGTGTGGATGCTGATTTGATAATGAATAAAAGCTTTTGCCAGGTTATTTTTCTCTTGTTCAAGGAGGGAACAGAGCACAGCAAATGGGATCTCGCTGTTCTTCTAAAAATGCTAGAGTAGCAGATGTTCTGTAATAACACAAACAGTTAAAACCAAATAGTGATTTACTTAAAATTGAGTCTGTCAACTAAATTGTAAGAAAAAGATTCCTCAGGCATAACACTATGCTACAAATGGGAATCAGAAGATCAAGTGGACCAAGAAGTACATCAAGTAACAGTCAAAGGAGTGGAACAAGAAGAGGAACGTATAAAAAAGATACCTTTTACTACAATTCCTCCTTTAAAAAGTGTTCTGAGTTGTTTTTTTCCCCTTCCAAAGTTAAACACTGTCTTATTTATTGTAAATACAAAACTCACACTACTAGTTGCAAGTTTCCAGGATTTGATCCAGCACAGAACAGCTTACAGAAAGGCTGTGCAGAAGACTCTCACGAAGCACAGAGACCTTACAGCTCCTTCAGCTGCCTTAATGTATGCTGTCAGCTACTTCATGGCATGGTTAGCATACAGTTCCACTGAATGATCTATTGCTGTATAAAAACACTTACCAATACTGATTTTACATTATAAATATGACAGTGATTCATCACTAAAAAGTCATCACACAGTAAAAAGAATATATATATTGAAGTAGAGAAATACTTCACGAAGTCATAGTTACAAAGTGAGCTGTGAAATACTAAATGAGATGGTGTAATTTGATAAAATCACCTATAAGCAAACTACGTGTACACTATCCAAAGTTAGCTCTGTATCCCGCCTTACCATCCAAATATTTTTCTGCATCATGTCTTTGAAAAACTGAGGTTGATTTCTCAGACAAGTTTTTCCAGGCAGTTTAATCTCGAGTCTTTTTACCCAAACTTATTTTCTTTCATTTTGAATTTCAAGCAAAAGGAGAATTTTTCACTGATCTGTATTCCTGAATTGTACAGACCTAAAAGATGTTCCATTCTGGTTTGACACTGCTCTTTCAGCCAGTTCTGGTCAGCATAATAATCTTTCATTGCTTTTCTGTCAAAATGTGAATTTTCTTTCAACTTGAAACTTATGGAATACAGTCAAAATATGCACCTGTCCTACTGAAGAAAGGAGACTGGGAAAGGCAGATGCCTTCTAACCGGCTAAGAGGTTTTATTTTTGAAGATGTACTTCCAAGTTACCCGTACCTGAAGATAAGCTTGCCCCTGATCTGCCAAAGAACGGGCAAATAGTTTATGCTGCCTCTCAGTAGCAAAAACTTGCCCTGAAGGTCAAATTTGACTCATAGGCTATTTTTTAATAGGTTTGCCTAACAGTTTGCTCTACTTGACTTGTCTCAAAAGCAAACTTCTTAACATTTTATGCAAACATTATACAACCTTGAGTTATAAATCAATAAAACTCACTTAAACTTGAGGAACCTTTGCAACAGGAAATAATCTCTTAGCTGAAATTCTGCTGTAGTTAACATTAGCATTGCTAAGTTTTCTGCAAACAAGTGTCATAATATTTATAGTTCAAAGACAAAACATGATAATTGAGATACCACATAGAATTCGAGGGAAGAAAGTTTACAAGTAAAATTTAAGCCCCTAAAACTCATGGGTTGAGACAAACTCAGAATTTTAAAAGTTCTTCTGGTAGGATGTATCAGTTTGCATTTTATAATCACAAACTTCAAGAGCAGTCTCCACACAAAAATGTTTCTCACACTCCAGAACACTACAGTTCACTTAAAAAGAGTTAAGGCTCAGGTAGCAAATAATCAATCATTCTCTTAAATCAAGCCTCAATATATCTGTAAGCCTACTTCATCAGTAAAATGATTTTTAAAAGTTGGTATTAGAAATTGCCACAGTGACCACAGCTGTTTAAGATTTTAATGTTTTTCAAAAGGCTCCTTGGGTTTGGATTATGAAGAATTTTTTAAGGGAAAACAGAAAACCACACCACTACACCAACAGGTCATAGGCTCCTGTTTTTCCTTGTCTTTTATAAAAATACCTTCAGGGAAAGGTACTTGTGGGTTCTTTTGCACTAGAGGTATCATATTATCAGAATGCATAAGAAGTAAGCAGTATTCACACCTCTCTTTCCTCTATGTAGCTATATAAAGAAGAAAAATGTTTACTTACTTAGCTAAGGCTTATCCTGTGACCATGAGTCCCTCTTCTCCCCTTTCACTTTTTTATCAGTAAATAAAAAATTTAAAAAAATATTTAAAACTATTTTGACTCTTAAATTTTGAAGAATTCATTTAATTATTTTGATGTAAACACAATATACAGTAGTACCTACACCATGCTTTTCACATCGATCAGAGCAAATACAAAATTAAATCTAAAATTAGAAAAAAAGAACTTTTGCCATGACTTTTTTCCAGCAGACAGGTTCCTTAAAGTATGTCTTAGATAATGACACTTTCTTACACTTTGTAATTTAGTGTTTTCTTTGCTAAATATGGCTAACTAAATGTTGTTAGTACTGAAAACAGAAGAGTAAAACCACACTGACGCATTGGCTTGGTAGTATAATATTTCACATAGAATGCAGCCAAGAATTTTATTATTCTTCCTCTTTAAGGAACTACTACAAGCATATTCTACTTTTTTCCCATCTGAGGAATTAATCAGAAAAAGAATATAACTATTCTTTCCCATATAGGCATAACAGCATGATTAATTCTGAGACAGTACCAATACAACACAGGAAAATATTCTGAAATTAAGATACAATTTACTTCAGGCCCAAACACAGCAAGCACAGTAATCTTCACATTACTTGAAGAATTTCACCTTTGTCTGGTACCGATGATTACTGCCATCCAAACTTCCTCAGCCTCAGACCATAAATTCAGATAACATTTTGAGAGTCACAACTAAAATAAAACAGAAACTAAAAGGCTCCAAGTAATTCTGGCTATTAGTGATATGCAGAATACATACACCTATCTTACAGCCATCTGGAACAGTTTAAAGTTCTCACTGAAGTTTGACTACTGTTCTGTAAATGGATCAACAACAGCAAGAAGTTTACTGGAGTGACAACAGAGTATAAAAATTCTTCATGTATCTCAGCCCATTATTAGCTGCATTTCCTTACAGCATGCAATGTAGAGTTGAAGGGAAGAGGATTTACAGAAAACATATGCACCTGGCAGCAGCTCGGTTTACAAGGGACTACTACAGCAGCATGGGTCATTTACAGTGACTTCTGTAAACACAGGATCAATTAGGCTGGAAAAGACTTCTGAGACCATTGAGTCCAACTTATGACAGAGCACTATCATGTCAACTAGATCATGGCACTAGGTGTCATGTCCAGTCTTTGCTAAAATATCTCCAGAGATTGTAACTTCACTGCCTCCCTGGGCAGTCCATTCCAGCATCTGATTATCCTTCCTGTGAAGAAATTCTTCCTAATGACCAACCTAAACCCCCCCTGGTGCAGCTTGAGACTGTGCTGTCTTGTCCAGGGAGAAGAGACCAACCCCCAGCTGGCCACTACCTCCTTTCAGGCAGCTGTAGAGAGTGATACGGTCTCCCCTGAGCCTCCTTTTTTCCAGGCTAACACCAAAGACCCAGTCAGACTCTGAAGATTGTAACTATAATGGTACAGCTACCTGTGAAAATATCTCTCTACCCAGGAGAAGGTAAAGTGAAAATCAAAGGGAAAGGCTTTGATTGCGCAACTCACCAGGCCCCTCAATGGGCCTGAGAAGGTTTTCGAAGACTTTTGGAGCAGCTGTAGTACGAGAACTGCCAGGTCAGGGGAGAAACAAAAGCAAAACAGGCTAGTTCTCTGCTGGAGAGAGGATTAGAATATCTCTGGGAGAGGAGTTCTCAGGGAGGACCTGTACTCCGCTACTACATCTACTAGCCAGATTTGTCAAAGATTAATCTTTTTAAAAAAAGGTTCTAAATATCAAATACTGTGCTGCTGTATAAATATTGAACTAATTAAGTTTTGTTCATTCATAGGTTAACAGATTTTTATACCTGGGTCTATTTGGAACACTGTACATAAATCACTTCTTTAACTAATAGAACACACCTTTCAAACTCAGTAATATATTTTGAATAATTTCCATTAATCTATTCTGCACAATTTCTGTAGTCACACACTGTTATGCTGCAAGAAGAGTGTATTTGTCATACTTTCTAGCTTTGAAAAGAACCATTTAACTCAAGCACTTTGCACTATTTTATAGAGAAAAAAAACAGGATCATCTGGAATCACAGAAATTGTAAGATGACTGTGCATCATAGAACAGCCAAGAAAAGATATCTGGATTAATATCAAACAAAACAAAGACTCCTAACAGCAGATTATCTACTTCTTGTTGGAAAAAAAAACAAACCCAAACACAAACAGCATAACATAAGCTGTAGAAATAACTCACTTAGCCAGACAAAGAAAAGAATTTCCAAACCTTGAAATTAAATAAATAATCAGGTAAAGTGAAAATGTCAACCAAAAAAATAGAAAACAAAAATATAAAAATATCTAGGTTTTTATTCCAGAAGAATATAGTAAATAAAATAGTGGCCACAAGACCACGTAAAATTGTTTGATCCCCACAGAGCTGAAAGAAGCATCTCTCTCTGAAGAACCACTCTTATCAGGAGGGTGTTCCATGGAGGAGAAAGAGACAATTGAAGCTAGAAAATGATGGATAGCAATGACCTTTCTATCTGTAAAACATGGGCATATTTTAGGCATTTAATCTTCAGAATTGGATTATTATTAATCAATTATTCATGACAATTTGAATCTATGGTAGATGTTTTTTGTTTTCTTAAATATCACATAGCTAAGCTTCTGCTTGAGAACTGGAAAGGAGATTAAATCCTCACAAGCAAATAGTGTTCAAGACTGGCCTTTTATTCCCTCCTAAATATTCCCTTCCCTGTATAGCAACACACATTGAAGATATCCTAGTGCCCTCTGCAAAAATCCTGCCTGAATATTCTAAAATCCATCTTTGTAGCCTCTTTTTCTCTAAGAGGGGAAAAAAATCCCATACCCCTTCCAGAGAACAAAGCAGAGCATTGTAACACAGAACAGCAAAAACTGCTATGGCTTCATTCCTACAGCCACAGGTTACCCTGCTGCATGTTGAACATGCATTCCTCCTCACTTGCCAACAGTGAGCGATAACAGAAGCAGAACCACTACATTATAGGCCACCAGACCATACAATGAAAATAAGCAGAAGGTGTTTGCAGATATTTAAAATGCACTGCCAAAAAAGATAGCAGATGGAGTTATTCTAAAGCTCTTTTGAAAAGTAGAACCTCTACAGTCAGAAATAATATAAAAAACACGTATGCGTCTGTGAAGAGAAGGGAACAGGTTTCAACATTTTCTTTAGGAATAACTGTACTGAAAAATACGTGTCTTCCCAGCTGGGGGAACCACTATGGAAAGACTCAGGTTCTAAAATTGAAGGATATGGATAGCAGTTCCCACCTTATGACGACTAAAGCCAATTTAACACACATAAAGTCACCAAGGACTTGGCAGTTTTTCCTGTTCTCAAATACTCTGTTAAAAAGGTACACCTTATTCCTAGTTTAACTGAACTTCCTGACATTATATTTAGTTCTCCCTTTGTCTTGCTATAGTTGAAGATCTGTCTTAACAAATTTCTGTTTGTTGTGGCATGCTTCTTAGGGACTAGGCAAAGCTCCTCTTTGTTAACACCAAACAGATTGAATTCCAGGAGGTTTTCCACAATATGGCATGTTTTCAATACTCCAGTCATTCCTGAGATATTTGTGGTTCTCCTCGACCCTTCTCCAACTGAACAGTCTTCCAGTAACAGTTATGCAAGTGTATTAACAATTACTACAGAAAGGTAATACAACTGCTTCCTTCTTATATAGCCCTTCATTGTTTGTATGTCAGTATACAGTAATCTTTTGATTCTCAAACTCTCTTCAAAAACAATAAATTCCTTGATTGAGGCTTTCCATAAGATTAACCATTTACCCAGGATATTATGAACATTTTCATTAATGGGGAGAAGGGATGCTCCAGAGGAGGTAGGGAAAAGGCTAATGTGGAGGAAATCTCTGGAGGTTAAAAAAGGGAGCTTGAAAAAAGACTGAAAAGACAAAGCAAGGTGAATGTAAAACATCTTACTGTGGAAAACGGGGGCAGTGTTTTAGTTTACTGATGTTGCCTGGTAAACTGAGTTCACAAGTGCAAATGAGAAATCATACATAACGAAGTCATTACAGGGGCTCTAACACTGGACTTCGTTGTTAGTGTGCCAGTAAAACTGACTGATTAATCCAATTCCATATAACAGCAGGATAAAACAGCTGCAAACAAGGAAAACCTTGGAAATTAAATGCTGGAAACATTTATAAAGTAAAAGCTAATGCTAAGACAAATGGAGTATGTATCAACTGTGGGGATGGAAAACAATCTGCATGGGAAAAAAAGAAACTGAATCATTAGGATAGTGTGGAACAGTTGTGAAGTACATGCTGTCTAAAACAATTTTTAGAAAGAGTTTTAAAATATACTGTTATAATCAAAACACTGTTTATTTCTAACCTCAAACTTCTTTCAATATGAAACAGTCTGTGAACTTTAGTTTGATGGGGTAATAGATCTGGTTGAATCAAGACCATTTTGAGCTACAATACTTATTTTTTACATTAAATACTTAAGTAATATTTGTGATAAGAAAGCTTATGTTTGCTGCACTTGTTCTAGTTTTCAAACTTGGCTACAAGGTATATTGAGTTGTAAAACTTCTACAAACTACAAAATGTATTACTGAGTCAAGCACTGTCCCTCAATTTTTAAAAGGAGAACAAACTTCCCTACTCATAAGCCTCCCCCATCCCAAAACAAAACAAAACAAATAAAAAAAAAAAAACCCAAAAAAAACCAA
Source organism: Irena cyanogastra (assembly GCA_013397155.1). Lineage (NCBI taxonomy): Eukaryota > Metazoa > Chordata > Aves > Passeriformes > Irenidae > Irena > Irena cyanogastra. Next base: position 121,357 of record VWZV01010173.1, read on the forward strand.
AC
>VWZV01010173.1:121758-138513 GCA_013397155.1 Irena cyanogastra
TATCAGGGATTTCCACTATCTGCTGTGAATTCTACTATATGTTGAAAAAAATGTATCATTTCCTCACACTCCCCAGTGCAGCCACTGCAGTATGTCTTCGTGGTGAACAGGTTAGAGGATGCACAGAATCATCCTACAGTCTTTGGTCTTTTCCTCCATAGTTTAGGCATGCTGCTAACTGCTATGAAATAAATCTTCTTTCTCATGGGTTTGGGAGTAAGGAAACTTCTAGGAAGAGGGAATGAGAAGGAGGCTATTCCAAAAGCAGAAAATGCTATACACACCTTTCCATGTCCTCAACATAAGCACAAAGCAATGCCTTGTCCAGGGACACTTCGTTTTAAAACAATAATCTTTTGGGACTAAGCCTCTCAGGCTGTGGAGGACAATTCTCCCTGTTTGTAGCCCTTTTAAATCATCAGATAAATATCTGATATGTTAAATTCAAGTTTCCTGTAAAGGATCGAGATAACTGTTCAATACCTTAGAGGTGTAAGTATTTACTGGGATTAATTATTTAGGGAAAAAAAGAATTAACTAAGATTTGAAAATAATTTCAAATGCTAACACAAAGTTCCAGAGAAGATGAATGTATAGATAAGACTAAAAAACAACTAAGCGAAATAAAAAAACAAACAAAAAAGCAACCTAAAAAGAAACAGATAACTGCAGCAAAAAATCACCAGTTTTGACAACAGCAAGTTGTCAACAGTATAGTGTGCATTGTAAAGAGAAACTAACCCTGAAAGGTGTGATCTGACAATCTCAAGAGAGCTGGAGCATCACTCTGCATTTAGTCTATTTTCTTTCTGAATACACCCAATAATTAGAGAATAGTTCCTCATGCTGTCCCTCCCTCGAGCAACTAATGTTCAGCATTCACAGAATTTTAGAGCATTACAGAGTATTACCTCTGGCACTTGACAGAAATATTTTTACCTCAAGAGGGTGCAATGGATAGCATATGATCTTCAGTCCAAGACAAGAAAAATAGGAATGATCTTGCATATCTTTTTATGTTTTAAAGCATACAGTACATACACTAGGAATGTGGACCTGTAAAAACTAATTTAAAAACTCCACAGTTCCATAGCATAGGTGTAAAACCTTACCTTACAGCATTCTTCTAGTTTTGAAAATAACTACTTTAGGACTCAGTACCCTTAAAAAACTTACCTAACCAGTACTCAGTGCATCTGGAAGCAACTGCTCTCAGCATAGTTTACTCTGCTGCTTCTATATATGTATAACCTGGGAAACTGAGGGTGGTGACACCTAGCACAGCTGCACACATGCAGTACTAACTATTGAACTATTAATGATGAGAGAAGACTGTAACACTAAGGCTTTAAAAGCTTAGATGCTACACAGGTCTACACCATACTGCACCACTCGAATCACACCTTGCTTTATACTTGTTGCTTATGCATACTGACAGGAGTCAATCTGGGAAATAAATTCAGTAGATGTGCATTACAGCTCCCACACAATTGCATTTGACACACATTTAACAGAGTCAACAGGCAGTATCCCATTACGCTGTGAAAGCAAGCCTCAACGGCAGCAATTTGTTCTGGAAATACTTACTTCTGATGAGGTCACCATCAGTGCCATTTCCCCAGATGGACTGCTCTTGTATCTCTGCTTGTATACTTTGATTACTGGAAGGCTGGTTTATGTCTTTATCTCCTGCCACAGTAGTCTCTTGGTCAGTTTTTCCTAAGTCAAAAAAATTTCAAGACATTAATTTCTACAGTATTTTTTCTCCATGTGAGCAAAACTAATTTTGAAAATTAAAAGTAAGATGGCATAAATTATAACTTGTATAGCATCTCCTTTTCTTTCCTTAGAATTAACTTCCAATAAAGTTGATTTTCCATTTGTTTTCTGGCCTAGATCAATATAGTTTCTCGTTAAGAAAGGCTTTTAGTCATATTGTATGCAAAATAATACTCAGCAATTCATAAGCTTCTGTAACAAATTATATTTTTTGGGGGCTAGGGTGTTTTCTTATTTAGTTACCTTCCATAAAGTTTTCATATAAAAATTTGAATAGCCTTGTCACACAAAAAAACCATTATTTTTTACCCACATATAAGTGGCTCTAGCACATAAAACCTACAGTAATTTCACAAAATTTTGTTCTCTATTTTTTATAATTAAATACATAATCAAAGACAAATACAGTTGAAACTTCAAAAGTGACTAGTACAAAAATTCAGAAAATTCAGAAAAATTATTATAACATATTACCTATTTTTTGTTGAAAAAGAATAGCTTTAGAAAGCCATTTCTGATTAAAAGTCAACATTTAGCCAATAATGAAAAGAAAAAGTATTTCTTCTTGCCAAGTATACACAAGATGCAGGGAAAATTCCATAGTAAGGTTATTTGAGGGATTTTTCAGCTTATTTCACAATGTAACAGATGTTGTTTTGATGATGTTGCCAGTTATCACAAGGAGACCAGAATTTCCTCAAACCAAGGCAAGTGACAGTTTTCATCTTCAGTCATTAATGTTTCAATAATCAAATCCACACACACAAATCTTTCTTTCTTGATTGCTACAGATTTTTCCTACTGGCATTCAAGGAAACATCTTCAAATCTGGATTTACTTTGTTCATTATTCACATGCAACAGATAATCAGTTTATATTACTAACTCAAGGCATCTGTAAAACACTAAATATTTTCAGTGTCATGTATTTTTTTTGAGTATACCTACAACATTTAATATTTACAGCAAACCTAGATGAGCAACTGCTGAAAAGTCTGTTAGCTCTGTTTATTTGTTTCAAACAAATACATTTATAAATCCTGTATTACAGTTTCATATATTGTATCCTCTAGTAAAGCAATTATTTCAGTCCTGAGACGCAGAAAAATCACTTTTTGCTACTGTGACATAGTAAAGGTTAGCTTATTGTGAAATCCACAGCACTTTGATTTTAAATCCTAACTTTCTGGCTTTGTTATCCACCCTATTAAACTGAGGCACTGGACATCACTCAAAATAATATATGCCATCTTGTGTGTATAGTAGCATATGCCTTCAAGCACTGCTGCTCCCCTTCTATCAATTTCCACCTCTGAAATATCTGACCTAGCTACCTCCGTGGTACTTTGCTCTCAGTCCCCCCTCCCACCAACGACTTGTCAGTATTTCCTCAAGCCCATCCTGAGAAGAACTGTTGCACTGGGATTGGCATAGTTATTGAAATGAATGGGAAGATATTGATTTTAATGAGCTCTGTCTCTTGCCCTGATGACAATCTTACCTAGATACTCACCCTATTAACATTAAAAAAAAAAAAAACAAAAATAAAAACAAACAAAACCAAAACCAAACAAAAAACCCACCAAACCAAAAACAACAACAACAAACCAAAACACAGAGTTTTTCAACCCCTCTGACAGACATCAGATACAAATTATTTCTGCCTGGTATCAAATACAATGTGACTCTTTTGAAGTATGATGATTTAGCCTGTGCAGCTAAGTAATAGGTGCAAATGTGTTTCAAAAGTGTTTGAAAAGTGTTCTGGAGTAGACTGAATAAAAATAAGTACTGTCCTGACACTAGCTAGTGTAAAAGCACTTTGCTTTCCACAAACACTAAGCTTAAATGAGCTGTTTTAGGAGATTTTGCCCTTAAATTACTTTACTACAATGATGACACCAAAATTACAATATGTACTCAGCAGTACTAGTACAGACCTGCTCAGCAGCTGTATACAATTCTCTCATATAGGATATGACTTTGCACAACCCTATTATTTCATGTAGTAAACAATGAATGGCTATAAGGAAACAATAATGTCAATATTATGGGGCCCTTAGTGTTCTAGATTACATTTTTATCTAAGAAATCTGAAGGAGTGCAGAATACAGTCATTCATCATTATTCATATGCATTTATTGTTCATCTCTCTGCCTGTTTTCAGTTCAGTATTTTTTTCTCTTTTTTTCTTCTCACTATCTAGACTGTATGTGTATTTTTCATGTGCACTTTTATTATTCTAGCTGGATATAGTAAATGGCCAGTCAAGACCATGTAAACAAACAGTAGAAGTTAACAAGAAAAAAGAAGCACTATTAAAAAGTTTAAAAGAAACAATGTTGCAACTGAACATCAAACAATTTTGATAGGAAGTTCAAAACCGTTAACATGAATTATCTCTTCTTTGATCTATTGAATTCACATGAAGACTTCCCTGTACATGCTCGTTAACAGAAACCTATACCGTTAAACGTGTTTGGTATCTTACTTTGCACTCCAGAATTACCCACTGGAGCAGCTCATCCTGATAGATGCTGTTCTATGGTGTGGTGAGCTCACCTTGGGCAGCAGCTAAGGACCGTGCAGCCTCTCCTCCCTTCCCCAGTCACCAGCAGGACAAGGGGAGAGAACAGAAAGACCCAAGGGAAGAATCTTATGTGTCAAGATATAGTTTAATGAGTCAAGAAAAGAGGAAGGAAAAGTGAAACAGGAGATGCAAAGGCAATCACTCACCATTTCCCACAAGTAGACCGATGGCCAAGCCAGTCTCTACACAGTGGCTACCTCCCCTAAAATCTCCTCCTGTTTTCATTGCTGAGCATGACACTCTATGGCATGGAACAGCCCTCCTGCCAACCTGAGGCAGCTGCCTGGCTTGCGTCCCCTCCCAGCCCCATGCCTACCCACAGTCTGGTCACTGGAGAGAACAGGGGGAAATGAGAAAACCTTGAGTGATGCTGTGCAAGTGCTGCTCAGCAATAGCCAACCCACTGGTGTGCTATCAACCTTGCTCAGTCACTGATCCTAAACATAGCACCACAGGGATTGCTATGAAGAAAATTAACCCCATCACACCCAGACTTAGTTCAATGGGGCTTTAGAAATAGTAGAGCCTACGATATCTTTATTTGAGCATTTTTTCATAAATCACTTCCAGTGCATCAGACTACTGGTGTCTTGATTCAGTTGTTTTTTCTTGAATATGTACCATGTCTCAGTTTTGGACAAAGGAATTTATTGATTTTTCCCTTATAACAAACAGTTGATAATGGGATCATATTTTCTTTTTTTTAATATTAGAGGTGCCACTACAACATACCAATTACAACCAATCACACATGAAGACAGCCTCAAGACCACTCCTGTCTTTTGTTGTTGCCATTACTTTAATGTTAGCTACCTAACAATTTTCACAACAGTAGTTTATGAAGAATCAACATGAAGACATTACTCTGACAGAAATACTAATGACTGGATTTGGCCATAGAAAAGTATGACTTTTTTTCCAATTCATATTCAAGTAAATTTGTAACACTTTTCTGTTTCAATCAAGCTTACCCTTAAGAATTCTTTCTGTAAGGCTTCCTTAGTATTTTAGCTTCTGCTTCCTTTAGCACACCCTTCCACTCTCATGTGGCTAACCTCCAATACTGACAGCCAAGAAAAAAAAGAGATGCTCTTCTTAACAGTTCAAATAATGGAAAGAAAAGACTCATTATGTTCTGAGTCTGGCAGAGCTGAAGTATAAATCCAATCTCTCTTCAAAACCACAGTAAGTTACTCTAGGTCATGTCACAAAAGCAACACAGACTTCTTACCTACCACAGTTCAGCCCCAAACCAGCAACTTGTGAGGCTCTGTACTTCCCCTAAACTAACAGCAGTGCCAGGGCTGAAAAGCTTCTAGTCAGAAGCCCCAGGGAGTGACACCCACACAGAACACCCTGTGATTTATTCTGAAGGTAAGCATAGGAAGAAACTCTACTTGTCCAGGGATTAATGCAAATTTAAGATTTAACTAGTAAGAGATATGACATGCTCACAAAGTATAGAATTGAGATGGCTAAAAGCCAAATTATACCTATGATATAGGCAACTGGTAAGCCACTTAGTGAAAAAAAATTAAAATTTTAATCATATCTCAAAATTACTGCTTCATTAAATAAGCAAATAAAGGGTATTACTGCTTTTTCTCTATGGAATTACTTAAGTATATATAAATCATTTCTATAGTACATACATTCATTTTACCATAATTTTGTTATGTTTATTTTTAAATTACACAGCAATACACATATTCCACAGAATAGAAATTTGTTTTCACTTTTGAGACTATTGTAATATTGATTGTTAACTTTTATTCTAATTTGATGAATATGCCTCTGGTTACACATGCTTCTTTGCAACATGACAGATATATTCTGCAAGACTCCACCAACTCCACCTAAGTAATGTCAGCAGTCTGGATTAGCAACAAGTCTACTATTACAATAGCACTACCAAAAAGCAAACAAATAGTCAGAGCTGTCAAAAAAGACCCACGTATATTAGGCAAAACAGGTATACAGGGCAATCTTCACGGATTCCTTCCAATTCTGCCTCCTATGCCTTTGAGAAGTTGCTGGAACATACATCAAACTAATTCCTGAAAAATTCTTAGACCATCCTAGCGAATAATCTCTTTTTTCAGAGCTACATTTGTGTATCTTTCTCTATAATGTACAGCATATTAAGTAGAGATGAAATTAATACACAAAACTGATAGAAAATACAAAAAATATAGGTAATGGATGTGTATTTGCAAGACAAGCCTCAAAGAGCTCAAGTCTTTGACAAATAACAACTTTTCTTCTCCAAGGGCTTGTCCATTCGTACATTCACACACCAGCTGTCCCCAAGAGCCCCACCACATCATCTTGTTCAGAAATGGGTCTCTGTGTGTTCATACATGTGCTGTCATGTACCACGAAGTATGTAACATACACAAGGCAGAAATGGAAACAAGTGTCCACATTAAGTGGATTGCATGTCCTCAGAGTTTGACTGGCAGCTGATTTCTGTTCATTAGATGACACATAACCTTATACACTGACTCAGCCACTGCTTCCAAGAATGTGAATCATTAGAGTGCATGACTAGCAAAATGACAAACCGGACTTGAGAAACAGGTTTAGAGTTTGTCTATAAAGTTTACGAGTTTGTATATAAAATGAATTTAATGAATTCTCCTGCAACAACCAAAGCCTTTGCTGCTATGACACATTCATTTTCTGTTCACCAGCAATGTGGTAGACTGCTCCAAACAGCATGTAAAGGAAAAACAACTGGTGGGAAAAGTTTCTGAAAGCCTGAGTGCATCATTCTCATCAAGGAGAGAGAAATAAGCAAAATGGACTGGCACAGTAATCACTGTGATCTCCAAAAATGCAGTCACAAACGGTCCAACAGTTTTATCCTGTAGTGGCAAAGGAAAGATTTGGAAGCATGAGGCAAAGTCACTTAGGCACCTAAAGCTGACCTAGTTGTTAGGATGAACCAACACAAGGCCTGAGTTTATCCTATAACAAACTGATACAGATTTAAAAATATATGTGCAAAGTCCAAATCATCCCAAATGAAATGTTGTCTTCCAAAGGAAAGAGCAATTACAAAAGAAAGTCAATTGCCACAAAACATAAACACAGACACATAAGTAGATCTATGAGGAATAAAAAAAGTCAAAGAATGCTCCCAAAAGGAAATGTAACAATCAGTTCTCTGTCTCAAGTCTACATTTGTTGGGAGGGATTGAAGAGCATGTGGCAAACACTGTATTTCTAACACTTCCTTTGTTCATTAATAACCTTGCTGGCAAGGAACCACTAAGGATGCTACTTCCTACGGAAAATTTCACTGTTCACAACACAAAGAAGCTCTGATAAAACCACATCTCACAATGTAATCATTAACAGTAACGCCTACCATCTACTTCATGAAATGCCTACAACTTCTAGACATTTTATATAACAAATAAATTCAACAGTTTGTGTAACAGAATGCCTATTCCAGCATTTACCTGAAACAATCTCATTTCATTAAGGACATCTAATTAACATTGATATTCCACAAATTATGGAGTTGGAAGCATCCAATTAGATGTTTGATTGTTTTAAAACTAAAAAAAAAAAACCCAACTTATTTGCATTCATTTAATTTCAGTGGCTTTCACTTAAATGTCTTGTTGCAACTTTCAATGGCTTCAGAAGTGCCACAGAAAAATTAGTTTCTCAAAATTAGAGCAATTTAATTGAGCAATTTTCTGGAAAACTCTTACAAAGAATTTTCCAGGTGTAAGCTATGGAATAACCATGAAAGGACTAGTAGTTTGACAGCCCTGAACAGATTCGAGCCATGATAAACTAAAAATGAACAGCAATGTGCAAATAGGTATTCTGCATTATTTTAAGCGTTAAAAAGGTCAAATACATAAGTGAAAACTTTTCACAAATAATCACGCTAACTATGCAGTCAGTTATGCATGTATGTCATTCATCCAAAGAAGTTTCACATGTATACAAAACCAGTTTCATGGAAGTGCTAAGGATCACTTGGCAGCTATGGCTGTATTAGCAATGGCCAATAAAACTAGGCCTGTACATTGAAAGAGTTAACTTTAAGAATATTCCATGTAATATATGTACTTTGAACTAGTTCTCAGATTTAATCTTAAAGATTCAAGGCTTACTAGTGGCTGGAGTGTATTAGGCATATTCCTGCAGCTTTCACATTATTTTGAGCAAAAGGAATCCCATCCAGGTCACTCCCTAGGATCACTCCACAATGCAAATCAAAGTAGAGGTGAACAGATTTACTTCAAAACTCCATGGCTGATCCAAATAAAAAAAAATAGGATAACACACTCATTGCTGAATGTTACTTACCAGGACAAAAAAAAAAAAAGTGTTTAAAGCAAAGAGAAATCTGACTACTGAGAGCCCGCAGCTGAATTTAAGAAGAATTACTGTGATATAAAACAAACCTGTGATGTAAGAAGGAACAAAAATGCTTCAAACTTGATACAAGATCTTTACAGTCAACCCTATGAAATACAAGTCTATCACACCCATGTGGGCATGAATCACTTGACTGGAACGGTATGCACATGAAACTGAAAGCAGACATATACTTTCATGACAAACTAGAGCCAGACATCTATTTACCAAAGTTTTAGATATTTTAGTCAGTAATATTAAATTAATGCCTCAGTACTGGAACACAGCAATGAAACAAATTAATACAGATTCTCTCAACTCTTGTCAGAGAGCAAGAGGGAATAAAATTATAGAGGAAATATTTGGTAAGTTTGAGCAATCTGAGTACACTGGTTAATCGCTAAAATAAAAATATATTACTCATAAGACTGAGGCATTGCTGGTAAAGTGGAATAATTATTGTGATAGCAATCATTGTTGCCTCAAGAATGTCCAAACATTCCCTGCATTAAGTCTTTTGTCACCCAATCTCATCTAGCCATCAGATTCCTTTCGTGCTCCTCATCACGAAAACAGTTAAGCACCAAAAACATGAAGATTAGAATCACATTCTTGAAGAGGAGTACTTGGTACATTTTCTGAATGAAAGTATTAGTTGCGGCATATGGTTTCTTAAGATACCAAATCAGAACCGCATCTCCATCCAGCGACAGTGAGATGATTTTCACCAGAGAGAACAGTCACCTATAGAATCTGATCCTTGATATTTCTACCAGATTTCTCTCTCCTCCCCACTCCATTAAAATAAAAAATTCTAGTGAATTTCCATCATCTAAAGATTTATTATAGTGAAATTATCAGTCCAAATTTTGTAATAAGTTGTTAATTATTATAATTATAGTTCTTATTTTCTTGCTTAATTGAGAAAGCTAAATGTTATTCTTTCATTCTTCTAGGTTACAGTTAGTTACCAAAAAGCAAAGATAAAAGCATTCCAAATAATGTATAGATGACAGCTCTCAATTTGTCTCTTGTATTCCATGGTTTGTTCAAATGTAGAGAATTTAAAAAAATGTCTACCCATAGTCCAGGCAATAATCTCATCTTAACCTCTAACACATGAAACAGTTTCTTTAAAGCAGAGTGTCCACTGGTCATGAATTGCCACATTCCTTCTCCAGGGACATTATTTTGGTACCTATGAGTTGAGAAATACCTGATCACAACCAAATTGAAGTAGCCTGAGCAGAGACATTGCACTATTCATTGACTACATCATGCAAGTAGATGTAATCACAATTTGGTTCCAAGGTCCATGAGCTACAGAGAAGAAAGAAGGCATCACTAGGAGCTTGAACAAGGGGGCACAAGCAGAGCTACACTTTTGGAAGGATGTGGCAGAAATTAACAAGTTTGCAGAAATTAGATTAAACCTTCCATCCTGCAGTGTGTCTCTTTGAGCAGCAGACCACACTGACATAGATAATGGTTTAAAGACTGAAATTGAATTTTGACATTGCCACAAAAGAAGATGTATGATTTCATTTGCTCTCTCTCACAGCATACTAATTGTGGATGGGTGGTGTCCAGATTCTCACTAATATTGATGCATTTATTCAGAAATTAACTAACAAGGAAGAACAGAGACGGAGGTATGTTGAGAGAGCATATTGGTTAAAGTAACACAGAAAAATTCTTTTAAATTGTGAAAGCCAGAGCATACTACATCTGTAGGCCAAACTCTGCCTCAACCCAGTTTTCACCATGTCCACAACTGATGAAAGTCCCTGCATACTGCATAAGCTTCATTAAGTTTGTCTGCTCTTTAATTATGCTGTGAGATAGCTACTTTGGAATATTCAAAATTCAGTTGAAGCTTCTTTTTCTTTCATGGATAAATACAATTAATCTTCAGCATCTAAATGTATATGATAGCAAGCAAAAAGAACACTTTGTATGCTTGGATTTCTTGATGATACCTCGCAGAACTACAGAAGAGGAAATGTTTGTTCCCAGGATATAAGGTATCTCTATCAGTTAAACATATACAAAGCACATTAAAATATGCTGTTACAAATGAGAAATTCCTCCTCATTAGAATGCACTTAATACTTTATTACACAAACAAGATAAGCTATCTTTTCCTGATTAAGGAATCTTTAATTCTAGGTCAATCTAGATTTCAAATATCTCACTGTAAATATATGAAGTCATTTATAGGTCAAAAATATGAATTTCAATAAAAGCTTTTAAAATTATCACCAAATTCTAGAGAAGTCAATGCAATTTTGGATGCCCCGGGGCAGAATAGAAGGATAGGGGCTGTTGAAAGTCTCAGACATATTATCTTAGTTTTTCAGCCCTGGAATATCTGAATTACCTTACCCTGTAACCACACACCACAAAGCTGACAACAGAAATGCTGGAATATAGACTGGAAATGTTATGAACTCACCTTTTCCTCTTTCCACCCCCACTTCCCCGACAAACTTAGACTAGAAAAAAGCAACAAATATCCACATTAAAAATCCTTATTATCCTTAAATCTAAGTGCATTAGAATAAAAATTATGTATTTGAATGCTGAATTCTGCTTTGTCTTTATGTGAACTGTACATAAGCTTTAAAATTGAGCATGTGCCTCGATAGGTGTGGCGAGTGAACACACCATAATCATAATGCTTGTTTGTACCTCACTGATCCCTAAGAAAGCTGTGAGGTTTAATTTAATTGGGTCATTCGGATTTTCTGCACATCACTTCTCAGGGACAGATCAGTATTTGTTTCCTTACTTTTCATTAAAAAAAAAGAGCATGTATTTACAATCACACATAGGACTTTCACTTCACAGTGAACACTCAGTTTGAAGTGGTACTGTGAGAATGAGACCACTTTCCACGCTAGTTACTTCACAGACTTACAACTCCAGTAACTTTGATGTATGGCCTACATGCAGAATTTAACCAGTGTGGCCAGTTGACCATATGACAGATAAAAACAACACATTGAAAATAAACACATATCACAGGTACTGATAGTTCTGGCAAAAATGTGATTCTAGCAGTTCAGTTCTGCATGCTTGATTTTCTGCATTTAATCAATCTTTTTTATTATTTTTTTTTACTGTTTAGAAGTCATGAGTCATTGTCTAAAACAAAAAAAACCAAAACCCATCCAACAATAAGATAAGTATAAGCCAACTTGCTATGCCCCCCTGCCAAAACATTTTTTACTTAGCTACGGATATTTTCTGGTTTCTGAAACAAGTCTTCAGCTTTGATTACACATAGCTATTGATTTTCTTAGTTATGAAAACAAGACTGCATTTTTAATCCACAGTTGCACAACTGTATTACCAGGCTCTGCTCCAGTCAACCAGTAATGAATAAAGTTACAGTTCTTGAACAAGATTATTTGTCTGTTTTTCAGAGACTTTTCAAACTCCTGTCAGAATTCTGGAAAATCGTGGCTGTAAATAAATAAACAAAGAAAAGTCTCTTCTTCACAGACCAGGACTTGACAGGCAAACACACTTCCCAATTTTGAGAATAACCTAAAATGTACTCTGTTAAACTTCCCTACATGAAGGTGATCAGAGTATGAGTGTATTTTGTTCAAAAGCAAATAAGACATAACTTAAATAATTTATCTTTAAGATGAAGGTCCTTTTAAACAACCTTTTGAACAGATGATATGAAACAAGTTATAGTCTCAGAAACTGATTTTATCCGCAGCATCACAGAGTAATCTAAGAAAAAAACAGCAAAGTGACCTCCAATCTGAACAACGCTCTTGCTATTGGATCAAACTTCCATAATTTACTTCAAGACCTGGAAGGACAGCTTTACAGGAAAGAATTTCTAAACACAAACACAAAGCTGAGAAACTCAAAAGTGATTTTTAAGGAGCAACATCTGCCTCTGAATGACTGCAGTTTTTCAAGTACTGAAAATCAAGGCTGAGAGCAGCGCATTTTTTCCTTACTTTTTATTTTTTTGTTCATTTTTTCATTTTTTCATGGGACTTTTGGGTTAAAACAATAAAGTGGTGAAGCGAAACTGCTACAGAGATACACCACAGAGGGGAGGGGCAAAAAAAGAAGGGTTAAAACCCACAAGTCAAACCGGTAAATGTATCATTCAAATATAACGCGCAACAATTACAGAGAAACTTTAAAGCAACTTACCTCGAGGGAGAGGGATCAAAGAGCTGTTTTCAGTCGCAGCTTGCTCTGGCCCTCCAGGCCCCGGAGGAAGAGGTTCTCTCACTTGGGACATCTGCCAGCTCTCTCGCCGAGTAACAGAGAGCCTGCACCCCTCTCCAACAAAACTAACACGCGACCCTGAAGGAACAAGCAAATGAAAGGACTCGTTAATGTATTTTATGCAGAAAACTCACGGCTCGGGGAAAGGGATTGAAGAGGGACAGTAGGGAAGCGGCGGCAACTTTCCGGCGCGGCGGCGGCGGCGGGCGCGCCCCCCGCCCCCTGCAGCGAGCACCCGCGGGGCCGGGGGGCGGGAGCNCGGCCGCGGCGCGCCGCGCTGCCCCCGGCCGGGCCTCCAGCCATGGAAATTCCCCCAGGAGACTGTAACCCGTCAGACAGAAGTAGGCAAGAAGTGGGAAAAAAACCCCAGGAGAATGTGCGAGGGAGGCTTTCCAGCCCGGGCAGGGTTTGCAGCTGCAGCGCTGGCAGCAGTGCGGGGCACGCTCCGTGGCGCAGCCGCTGGCTCCCAAGTTGGCCGCGGTGTTGGGGATCGCCCGCCACCAGTTGCGCCTCGGAGCGCGGAGCTGCACCTGGAGCGCCGCAGGGCCCCCTGCCCTCCGGCCTGTCCCTGCGGGCCCTGCTGGCGCGGACGACCTTTCTACCCCTGCCCCTGCCTGGTAACGTGCCGGTATATCCTTTAAAAGGGATTCGCAGCGGGCACACAGAAATACTCAAAGAACACGAAGAATAGAGCAAACAGTTTTCAACAGTAGAACCCTAAAGTGCTTCCGCTGCTACCCTCTGCCAAGTAGTGTTACCTGGAGTTTCTCCATACAGGAAATAACATTTCTTTCCCATGGCACAGTCTGATGTGATCATCAGTCTTATGCTCTGTTTTTGCCCATAACATAGGGCGCTGCAAGTACTGTTCACACATGTGCTGGTGTCCATAAGCTACATGCTTTGCCTTGCTTATGGGAACACAGTATGTCACCTTTCTCAACTGAAGCGTGTCCAGGTTTAAGATGCATTTTCCTTAAAATTTACAAGCAGATTATTTTATTGTGGTTTGGTAAATATGCCAGCTTTACTGGAATGTCTCATGACAGTGAGATATTTAGGTATATTTTTTGGGAAACAAAAGTAGGAATATAAAATACACAAGACTATCAGCATCCTAAATCAGAGACTATAGCTGATAGAGATATATTTTGATATCACACACGCTAAGCAATGTGCTCAGTTATTAAAAGTTAACTTCTTAAAGTTTGGCCTTTTCCTGACATGCTTGCAAAACAACCAGGATGAAGTGTAAATACCTGACTAGGAGCCAGTTCTATGTGAACTCCACACCCTTCAGAGCTAACTCTTGTTTCAGAAGTCATCAGTAACTTTGCACCACTCTACAGCTTTATTTTTGTCATTGTTGGTGCAAAAGAGAAGTGTGATGAAAAGATACGCTCTCCTCTGAAAAATACTGTATTTTTTAGTATTTCAGTAACCTAAGGTGTTCTTTGGTGCAGCATACTCTTTCTCTAAACATTTATATGGAAAACGGGGGGAAGAAGATATTTTATGTAGGAAAGAAACTGTGTAAAAAAATCCATTTGGGGCAAACAAAGCTATTATTTTACTGTGTAATAATAATATTGGTCTCAGTATCTAGACTTTTCATCTATGCAAACATTGCATAACTTTCCATAGTCCCCTCCTTGCTGTCCTGGGGGCAGAGTGATCAAAACATAAGGTAGAATGACTTACCTCAAACTCCCAAGTGAGTCAGTAGCAGAAGAAAGGTTATGACTCACTCTCAACATACAAGCTTGTGTTTTTCCCTCTGAAACTGGAAACATAGCAGAGAGCTGTAGGAGGAGCAATAATTTAGCCAACCACACCCTGCTTCCAAAATATTTCATTGGATAGTAAATGCCTATGAAGAGCTGATACCACCCAGGGTTGGTATTTTGGTGGGTTTTTTTAACCTTATCTATGAAACCCACATGGTAAACTCCTATGACGTTCAGTTTATCTTCTTTAAAAAGGTAATGGGACAAGTTCACCCTGACGAGGTTCAGTTGTAGAGTTTAAAGCAACTAAGTGAATTTACAGGATCTTCAGCAGACAGTACAACTGAGGCAGTTGGAGGTAGTCCTAAAAAAAATCAGATTAAGGAAAGGTAAGAGAATTCAATGAGCAAAAAGCACAATTCACTGAAATAGTACATTAAAAATATTGTGCAAGAGGCAACACATTGCATACCGAAGGCTCTGATTGTAAAAAGATGGGTCCAGATGTGGTTCCTGTTAATGAGATACCACAGATATTGGCAAAGCTCATTGGCATACGCACTTCCTGACAGCACAGCATGCTTCTAACAAATACTCAGCAAATCTAAAATATGTGTTGTATTACTTTCCTATAAAATACATATCATTCTAAAATATTATTGACGATTCACAGGGAGTGGGCAGTTTAGACACTAACACCAGCAGCCTTTCAAGTAGGCTACGAATTTGAGGTATACTGTACCTTACTATAGCAACTGAGTTACTGGCTCTTGCACATATGTATTCCAATATAGTCTTCCATTGCTAAACCATAAAATTCAGGTCATGTAGGCAATTAATGGCAAATCTTGGGATTGATGTGAAGAGAAATTCAGAAGCCTTGTAAATAGAAAAAAATACAGTTTGTAGGCAAGTTAAAATTTCATTAAAGGAAAAAAACACAAGAAATACTCTGACCAAAACAAGCTAACAAAAAACAAACAAACAAAAAATAAACAAAATACCCAAAAAACCCCGCAAAACCACAGCAGGCAAAAAAACCCCACACATCATCATCACCATGAAAAAGCCCTCCAAGTTTCTTTTTCTATTAAAAAAGATTCTTTAAAACACACTTCTATTAAAAGTGCACAAAAGGTAGAGTATAATCCCATGTCTTCAGGACAAAATTGTTAATCACCAGTTCCTAGACTGAGCCCCTACACAAGCCATACAAAATGTATTACCTGCAGTCAAAATAGACTTGTCACTGAACAAAAGAAAGTGTTTTAGGAAGATGCAAGTTGTTTATTTAAAGTAAACCCACAATTCCAAAATTAACAGAGGTTGTTTACTCACATTATTAAAAATTCAAGCTATATTTTGAGCTTGAATTTTCCAAGGCAAACTTTTCATGTTTGTGGGTTTTTGGATTTTAGATAGTTTGTGTTGGAGGAAGTTGTGGATGGCAGAGATGCCCATCTCAGAAGTGCTGTAGGAAAACTGTGCATACCTCTTCAAATAAAAAAAATGGTCAATAGCTATTACTTAAGGATCAATGAAGGTCTAGGTACTCAAATTTTCCCCCCATCCTAACAGTACCCTTTCCTTTCCCAAGGCTACTCTTTAATTGATGCTGATTTCCTTCTGTCAGGAGGAACAGAGGAAGCTGAAGACACTTTACTTCCTTCTTAACAGCCTTAAATAGTTCTGAATAGTAGACAATAATGTTATTGAATCTTTTTGTGATTGATTGCTCATACCTCAATACCTGTGAGTTCAAGTTATTCTCCTGCTGTGCCTGAGAACATGATTTTCAACTTTGTAATATGTAATTTTAACGTATGTGTATTATTCTGAACTTCACCACACTTTTCAATATTAGGATCATGGCAGGATCTCTGTCCTAAATATTTTACAGTGCAGCAATGCTGAAATGGAAAGACAGTTATACTTAAAAGGGCTAAATAAAAAATTTGGAGTTAAAACCGAATTATATTGTAAAATAACATAATTACAAGTGAAGCTTATAATT
>VWZV01010174.1:755-93020 GCA_013397155.1 Irena cyanogastra
TCATCTGGGAATAGCTCCCCGTGTTCATAGGCTGTTTAGGTAACCACTGAATAGTATAAGATAGAATGCAAAGAAGCAAGAATCAGAAGCATGGGTACCCACATTTACAGCATTAGGACCTTCTTTCTTTCCAATATCCACAAATCCTAAATGCTTTACTGCAGTCTATCTTGGCTTCAGCAGGTTCACAAGACAATATTTGTTTCTAAAACTTCATCCCACATCTAAGAGTGTTATAACTATTGAGCATTCATCTTACTACAAAATTTGAAGTCATAGATTCAGGAGACTGAATGTGTAGTGCTGAGACAGATGCCATGCAGGAGATGGGGCTCTAGTCAGTACATAGCTGCTACGGATCCCAAAGTTTACATCTATTGTCAGAACTCACAAAATGTTTTAGATTGCAAAAGATCTCCAAGATAATCGAGTCTAACCTTTGACAGACCCCCACCCTGTCAACTAGACCATAGCAGTAAGTGCCACACTCAGATGTCCAATCATTTCCTGAACACCTCGAGGGATACTGACTCCAACATCTCCAATGCTTGACAACCTTGTCCTGTCTTTCCCTTCTTTCAGAAAAAGCACTGTGTGAAATTAGGAACATAAGCTGACCTTGGAAATCCCTCTTCAAGACCTTCACTCCTAAATTTTGGGTTCAAAGCTGCCGACTACTCTTTGATGCTTCTAGTATTTTTATGTTCAAGTGCATCAAAGGCAAAAAGTACCTTAAGACTGACTGTAAATAATTAGCTGATAAGAATAATATTTCTTTCCAAAATACATGTGGGAAAAAAAAAAGAACAAGTGCTCTCAATCCTGTTTGAGTACAAGATTACCTCAGCAGACTAGATAGATACAGATGTTATGAATACTGACAAATTTTATAGATACAGATACAGATAGCAACCGAGAGAAAACTTAGCTTTATATAGTTAAATTTAGTTAAATTTCAAACTGCATTTATTTACCAAACTTAAATTTTAATTCAGTCAAAACAAAAAGTACATGACTGGATAAAATTTAAATAATGAGCCTGCTGTCTGTAAAAATTTTAGACCTTTTGCAACTCTTTCTGCACTCAGTATTAAGTGTAGATTAATTATAGCTTGAACTATAAATAGTTACAGGCAATCAGACATTAGCAAGGCACCTGACATCGCTAACTATTCAAAAATATCAACATTTTATTCTTAAGAAAGAAAATCAAGAATCAACTGAGAGATTGCTGGTATTCTGATGATATTGTGAAGGAAAGGACAACAGTTTGAGTAAAGTAGTTCTAAAGCTCACCTCATTAATATATTAAATCATTTCACATTAAACATCAAAACAGTACAATTTCTATGAAATTTAGTTGTGATTTGTAATTATAGTAGTTGCTTTTCTTTTTTTTAGAATTAGTTTTTGAAGACTAATGGCTTCACTAAATCTAATTGCAGTATAACTGTTCCAAATTTGCTGTACCACAGTAAGGCATAAGCTTTGATAGTTTTTATTAATTTCTTCTTATTTTTTAACATTTACAAGACTTTTTATTAGCTTATCTATTATTATTCATTCTATTGTTATTATCTATTATTATTTGTGCTACTGTCTCTATTTTCATATTACTTCTGTTTACAGAGATGAAATGCAAACTCTACCAATGTAAAATTTGAATTGCTTTCTTTGTTTTCACGGGCCAGTAAGCAACTGCAATTTATTAGAGACCCAGAACACTTAATTAAAGCATTTAACTTCTGCCTTATGTTGGAATTGTAGAGACTTAATCTTCATAAAGTTTATCCACCACCTGAAGAGGGAAGGTGCCTTTCAATGTCTTCAGAAAAATAAAATCAAAAACAAAAAACAAGCCAACCAACCAACTAACCAACCAAAAATATATGTTTGTTTTAATGTAGCATCTGATATGTTTGCTTAGATTTAGCAGATTAGGTCCTGGAGTGGAGGGAGAGAGAGAATAAAAAGTTTGATAATTATGTGTGAACTGTGTTGACAATAAGGTGTCAGCTGTGTTGAGCATGGAAATGTATGGTACCTGTAAAAATCTTACCAATTGATACAATTATTGCAAGGTAAGTAAAATGTTCAAAGGACCAAGGCTTTGAAGATCACCCTAAAATAAGTGAGAATCTTAGCATAAATTTCATTGTGTTGTAGCTCAGACTATTATGTTTTATTTAGACCTGACAAAACAAATCCATGGAAGTATTTGAATTTTCACTAGTCAAAATTAAATGCACTCAAACCTGGAGGAAAGGTGAAAAACATCACAAAAATTGAGCCACTTAAAAACATTTGAAACAATTAAAAATGAATAATGTGATTTGAACAAACCTGTTGTGCTTTGACTCTGATTCTGATCTGATCAGCTGCTATGTAAAGAATCGGTGTATATTTGTGTCAGCACATACCAAATGTTCTGCACTTTACTTTTGTTTAGTTGCATTGATTGTGGCATTATATCATCAGGTCCCAATATCTCACAGGTTGCAGTCAGCTGTGTTTCTTGATTACAAGCCAAAGGATAAAGTCATTTACTAAGGTTGACAAAAAAGCTGTCAAAGCTATAAATCCTCTATGACTTCTCACTTGTTTGTTTGCCTGTTTGTATTAATCCTGTGCCTGTAGACTAACATTCAAGGACTTTCCTATTTGTTCTCCAGTACTGACAATGTAATCCCAATTATTTGGGTTTTCATGTTAGGAAATGAAAGTATAAATTGATATAATTTTCTTCTGGCCTTGTTTAAACTGGAATAGAGTTAATTTTCGTCTTAGTAGCCAGTACAGTGGTGTTTTGGATTCAGTATGAGAATAATGTTAATAACACAGTGCTATTTTGGTTGTTGCTAAGTCTTGCTTTTCCTAAGTCATGGAATTTTCAGGTTCTCATGCCCTGTCAGTGAGCAGGACCAGAAAAGAAGTTGTGGTGGGGAGCATGGCCAGAAAAGCTGACCTGAACTAGCCAAAGGGATATTTCATACCAGAATGACATGTTCAGCCTATAAACTGTGGAGAGTTGCCTGGGGTCTACCAGCTACTGCTAGGAGACAGGCTGGGTATTGGTGGTGAGCAGTTCTATTGTGCATCACTTAGTTTTCTCAGGTTTTATTCCTCTCTGACTCTCATTCTTATTGCTGTCATTGTTTTTGTTAGTAGTAGTAGTAGTAATAATGGTAAATAATAATGATAAATACTGATGTTGTTGATGTTGTTGTATTCTTTTAATTTATCTAAATTATTAAAGTATCCTTACCTCAACTCATGAGTCTTATCTTTTTTCCAATTCTCTTTCCCCATCCCATCGGGGGAAGAGGGGAAGAAGAGTGAGAGAGCAGCTGAGTACTAGTTAGGTACCAGCTGGGTTTTAGTCATGACAGCCCTGATTGTCCCTCTCCTCCATCTCACTAGAGTCAGGGCCCCTCTAGTACTTGTTATAGGATCTTTTACAATAAATTTTCAAGCCCTCCTTCTTTTCCTTTTTTTTCTATATTTTTTGGCCCCACTTCCTAATTATCTTGATACTTATGGTTATAACTGGTAAAAAAAAAGACACCACAGCATAAGACTACCTTTTATAAAATATTACAGCAAAAAATCCCCTCGTGGTGGGATAATTTATAAAAGCATTCTCTGTTTTATAAGATTCTGTGAATCTTCTGTGAATATTTCATGAAATATTTTCTTTTGAAAGCAATAAGAATATTGTGCAATTCAAAATCATGCTTTTGATCAACCTTTTTAATTTTTCATTTAGTTCTAAGCCACAGCTAGTATAGTTTCTCTGGAAACTAATGGATCCAGCAAAAAAAGAAGTACAATATTTTATTTTATACACAGAAGACTGTTTTTTGCTTGTGGGTTAATTCTGTGGGCCACTGAAAATGTTCTCAAAGAACTTTTTCCTCAAGAAATACTTAGGAGAAAAAATTTCTCAGACTTCAATCTTAATACAAAGATGTGAAAGTGTTTATGGAACCTTTTTAATCTAATGACATACCTGTTGATGTAAGTATAAAAGTTACACAAATGTCAAAACTCTAATCACATGGAAGTGAAAAAAAAAGTACTAAAATAAGGCAATAAAAATCAGATGGTAGAAAGTAGCATTTTTTTATTGTGGTGCAAATATTCAGTTATGTACATATATGGATACTTTCAACTATTGCAATTTCAACCTTTTGAGATATTTTGCCAGCATGTAGAAATTGTTCAATGCTAATTTTTCTGTTTGAAGTAGCTTTGGATAATTTACTTGTAGATTTTTTAAAGTATTTCAAGATTATACAGTAAGTGGAATTTTTTACATAGTGCCTCATATCGAAATCTATTTTCAGCTTCCACAGACTTCAGTGCAATTTGTCTGAGGTCTTCAATGGCAGCTTCTCACACCCCAGACACAGTGAGAACAGAACAGACACGAACGTTGAGAAGGCAAACACTGCGTCTGCATGGGCAGGTGCAGCTTGACACACACTGGCAGTGCCCAGGATGCAGTCTGGCAGGGCATATGCTGGCCATACCACAGGAGCCACGTGGCTGCAGGAGCACTGAGCCTCCCGAGAGGTGGGGTTCAGTCGGTGGGACAAACTGGACTGTGACAACAGAGCTGTGAATTTTCTGGATTGATACTGGCATATATACAGCCACTTCTTGTGGCAAGAAAAAGAGACATTGTTTGCCTACACTGTTTAATGGTGTCTTCTCTCTTTCTCTATGGTGATATTTTACATCTCTTCATATTTGTGTATTGACTGAACTTCTATATTTTGTGATTGTCGGGACTCTTGCTGTCTAAATGAGTTTATATTGCAATTAAACATATGGAAAATCCAGACTGGAGGTGGTGTTGATGGCTATCGGTGAGGTGATGAGATCATCACACAGTTTATTTTGGAACAAACTTTTGTTCTATATGCTTATATACACATTCATCCAACCCACAGACAATACATCTATGTTTTTAAACTTTTTATTTTAAATTTTTTAAGACTTTTCCAGTGAAGAAAAAAAAAAAAAAAAGCCAAGCTAGCAAACTCACAGATGTCTTTTATTCATATTTCCTGATTTTGCTGCTGCATGCGTAACAGCACATTTTCAATGCAACATATAAATGTCTGTGCTTTAGTTGCATGTAGGTGGATTCTTATAATCTCATCAGGATGATCTCTCAATTTCTTCTGTAGCCTCAGAATGCATTTGTGCATGCCATCCAGCTTCTGAGGAGCCCTAGAAAAAGACTCGTCTTTTTTTTACCAAGTGACTCAGAATTTCATTAGTAAAGAAAGTTAAAAGATTTAGCAGCTGGTAGCTGTTCTAATCCTCAGGCTAATAATGTTTTTTTACCAGTTTCTATTGTAATGCAGAATCTGTAACCTGTATGCAAAGCAGGATGAATATTTGGGACACAATCCCCTGAGCAGACATATCTTCAGATAATTCTTTGACTGACCTACATGTACTCAGATACCAAAATTTTTATAACCCTTACCTCATGACCTCCTTCTGGCTCATTGTATGGGATCTACAGTTGCTCAAAAAAGAAACTTTGTGTAATTTCAAGAGATACTCTGACTATCTAATAATTACTGCCCCTTGGGTTTTTAGACACTTTTTGACCATAAAGACTAAATAATTGCATTGTCTTGTTCTTTCTTCATGTCTGCAATGGCTTAGAGCACTTGATTACAATTTACGGACTCAAAACAAAATGAAAAATAAATAAAATATACCCTCGTACAAGGACTATATTCTCGCTAAAGGAATATAAAATTGTATTGGTTACTTTTGTATGTTTTATTTGCTAATTTTTATATTATGAGCTTTTCACCAGGTTCATTGCAAGTATGTTGTGTTTTTTCTTTAGTGTTGGAAAGGCATTTGTCCTGCATGCAGAGATTCCAATTCAAATTCAGTTTTATGCCTATTTTATTTGATAAATATAAAAATATAACTTGGTCTGTTGAATCAGCAAAATATTTTCTGCAGTCTTATTTTCCACAAGATTTAATTTTCTTTTTTTTTTTTTTATTGTGTGCTAAAAGCTTTGTACGGAAAGGAGTATCTGATTAGTTTTGCTACTTCTTTTGGGTTTTTTACCAGATTCACAGTCACTGGACATTGCATGTGATTCAATAAAGGTAATTTTTTCCGTCCGTTCTCATAGCATTTATTAACTCGTCCTTTATAAATTATTTAGTCCCTGTAAATAAACTTATCTACCTGCCCAAAACTGTTAAGGATCCTCTTTTTTTTGTGTACGTGAATAAATTACCATGTGATGTTTTACAGATAAAGAACAGAATGCTGTGAATTTACACATTATTTATTTATCATTGTTATATGCAAATATAATAATTAAAAAAATTACTTAATTTTTTTGCCATTGAAATAGTTGTTTAAAATTATTTTATATTTTTATAGACAGATCTATACATAGGTAACTAAATTTATTTCATCATTGATGAAATTCATCTCCAAATTATACTTTGAAAGTAAAGCTGTCCATTTTTTTTCTTTTATTCCAGAACATTATAAGGAGCTTACTACTCAGTACATGAATTCATGTATTCATTTATATGAATATTGTTAATATAATACTTTTGAACTAGACAGACCTACTACACAACAGTGAAAAGATGTCTGCTAAAATGTAGTAATAAAATGGAAATTGAAACCAGCAAAGACAGAGATCTATATTTAGTGAAAAAAAAGTATACAAATAAGGAGGAAAAAAATTATAAACTCTTATTATGGTACGAGTTCTTCTGTATAAATAAGAGGCCTTAAAAGTAGAAAGATGAGATGTACATAATAGTAAAAGAATTTTAAAGAGAAGAAGAAGTCTAAATTTAAACATTAAGAGGATTATGCTAGTGTCCAAACTTAATTTCTTGAGTGTTGGGAAAAGTATTATAATATGTTCAAAATGAGGGCCTAGTAAATTTGCCAAGGTAATTTCATGTAAGTGCACAAGTAAACTTTATACAATTAGGCAAAATCAAATGAAAGTTTCCGGTCTCTCCATAAAGATTTTGTGATATTAAAGGAAAAATAATTCATATTAGGCATCTGAAAAAAGGTGGACATTATTTGCGGGACGAAGGTTGGTTGGTTTTATTACGTGCTTTGGGGTTTTTGGTTTTGCTTTGCACCCACAAAAGACAACCAAAGTCTCAAGGTCTCTCTGTTTATTATTTAATAAACAGACTGAAAAGAACAACTTTGACTGATGAGAAGCAGAGTTATGTCTAGAAATATTTCTCCCTCAGAAACCTAAATTTCAAAAGCCTGAGAAACTATTGGGAAAAAGCATAAAGGAGAGTCTGGTTTGTTCACATAAAACAGTTAAATTAACAATGGAACAACTGATTAACTATTGCAGTTCTTAGTATATAATCATCAAGCTACCTCTGGGTCCACAAGGTCAAAGCAGACATACAAAATATAGTAAGTGCTAGTTTTTCAATGACAATGAAAGAAGAATGCCTTGCTTCTCCCTTAAAAAAAAACAAAGGCTGAGAAATTTTAAATGTAAACATTTAATTTTAGGTGTAAAGATTTTGAGAGCTACAGATTAATATTGCAGAGCTGGACAGCTTCATATTTGTGAAGTGTTATTTCCTTTAGGGCACTAGATTTTATTACTGATGAGATGAAGCCAGATGAACAATCATAACCAATAACATGGATGGATTGTAGTTCTGAAATTTTTCTCAATAGAGTATTTAAGAAACCAAAATATGTAAATTTTTTAAGTTTTTCAAAGACATAAAGCACTGAAGAACTTTTATATCCATAAACGTTCTGCTGTACATATCATATACATTTTATGGTGTTTCTCCTGTTTAGCTATCCTGTATAATATTTCACTTCTAAAATTATATTTTCTTAGGTCTATATCTATAATTCACCATTGTTAAATATTATTTAAATAATTACCACTTTTCTTGTGGAGTGTCATCTTGAAAATTATTGCAGTGATACTCCAGATATCATGTCAAAGTGTACTTAATTTTCTTTAACAATGTTTCCTCTTTCTGTCTGTAATGCAAATATATCCCATTAAAAAGAATTTATTGTAAACATTTGAAGCAATTAAATTATCATAAGTATTCACTCATCAGTTAAGGATAGCTGCTTAACCTCTGCTCTTATAATCCTAAGTTTGGTAAAATATCATTCTGCAATTTTCTATAGACAATTTTTTTTCTTTCCATTGCTTCAAGGATGATTTTCTCAGTTTTTTATTTCAAATTAAACACTAATGTAATATTAGTAACGCAAATATATCATCATACATCATCATACATTAGAGGGAGATTTGGATGAAAAAAAGAAACTTACGAAGTTGCTGGGCCATGGTTTGTAGGCTTCTTTATGGCTTTCATAGGCACCATTTTTTTGCAATAAATCATCATATTGGTACCTATGCTTAGTGCCCCTTAATCATTATTTGACACCTTTTCTTGTCTCCTTATTGCCCTGGAGTTTTTGAGGGATGATATGAATGTGTGTGCAGCCCTAAAGAAAATTTGATGGCCATTCTCTTTTTTTAACTCCAGTGAATAGTACTGCTGCTAACAAGCTCTCCCGAATTTTTTAAACACCTACACTGAGACATGCTGAAGAGAAACCCATGGAAGAAACAGTCATCTGTAACGGGAAGGGAAGGGAAGGGAAGGGAAGTTCCGGGAAGGGAAGTTCCGGGACGGGAAGTTCCGGGAAGGGAAGGGAAGTTCCGGGAAGGGAAGTTCCGGGAAGGGAAGTTCCGGGAAGGGAAGTTCCGGGAAGGGAAGGGAAGNAAGGGAAGGGAAGGGAAGGGAAGGGAAGGGAAGGGAAGGGAAGGGAAGGGAAATAATATAATGTAACTACATTGAAGCAGTCACCAGTGTACATTTCCAATGGTCACATTTGGCATTGGAATTACCTCCATGTTAGAGTTGAAAGACACCTTGTCTTTCAACATAACCTTGTTACAGGGTCAAAGGGCACTAGGTATACACAGGTTTTAAGACACATGAATGGTAATATGTGAAAACAAGTATATATTTATTCTAAATGACTAAAGCCATTTTAGATTAACTCTGCATACATGTATTGTTTGACATTCATGAATTAAATCCAGAAAAAATATTCAATTTCCCATACATTTTAACTTCTCTTACTATATGTATATACATTCATGAATTAGATTCATTTTTTAGTCATCAGTAGTATAATATTCTTTTTTCTCTATCAGCAGTAGCACAGTTTTGATTCTTCACTTTTAATGCTTTTTTTTATTTTAACATGTAGGATACAATAAAAATGTGTCATGAATTACAGTTCCTGAAATGACAAAAAATATCCAGATTAGGAAAACCCCCTTTTTTTTTAATTATAAAAATCAAGCTCAAATCCTCTACAAAGTAAAGGACTCTGTTACCTTGAAAATGGTTTAGAAACTTTTCAAAAAAGGAAAGAATTTAAGTATCTGTAAATCAATGAATGGGGACTCAGCTCAAGCAACAACAGCCAAACACATTGTATTTTTTTGATGCAGCTTTATATATGCATTTGCATATTCATCATATTCCTCCTACTCTCTTTGTCCTTTTCTGGTTGTCGTTGTTGACTTAGAGCTGACATTCTGACTGCCACTTTTCACAACATACATTTTCCAAGTGTGCAAGTGGAAAACAGATCTGTGGAGTGGCCATGTTGACTGCCTTACCTGGAGTTGTGACTTACAAGATCACAATTCAAACCGAGTGGAAAAGATCTGTAAGTCCTCCACTCACAGTGCAGGACCAAGTAAATTCTTAAGCTACAAATGTTGTCTATTGGTACAGAAATGGAGCACCGAATTATTCTCCAAAAGTCAATCCTTCTGAAAAATGAGGTCTAGAAAATTCTTCATTTGTTTTTAATACATGGAATATTCTATTCTGCTTCTCAGACTGCTCTCTCTTACAAAGTCTCACAACTGAAAAATTATAGCTTGATTAGAAACAATGTATGGATGGAGCAGAAAAGCAGAAAATAAAATAGGAAGCATGAAATGGAAATGTCAGCTGGAAACTTCCAGCTATCTCTTAGCATTGCTTGTGTTTAAATAGAGACAGATATTTAGCAATTAGCATGTCATTCTCTGTCATTTTATTTGTGGCTCCATAACTGTACTTTCTGTCTTCAGAGTAGAAGTTGTTAATTCTCTTTTATTTTATATGTCTCTGTTTACGTCAGACACAGTTTGTTATTCTATCAAAGTGTTGGAATGCAAATTGGTGAGAAATGATGTGTGATCATTTCAAATTGATTATAATACATATCACACTGGTCTCACTTTAAAAAAAAATTACAGAAGTATGAGTTCAAATCCATGCTAATCACTTTTATCCAAATGGTTGTCAGTTTTTGTATATTAAAGGCTTCTTCAAAACACTCTCATCACATAAAGAATTTTCTAGAAAGCACTTCTAAAAACTTGTAATTGTATTTTTTCAGTTATGTAGTTATGTACAAACTATTTTTTTTATCATTGAAGTATAAATAAGATCTGTAATGCTATGAATAGCATACCTTTCAAATGAGAAAAGAAACAGCAAACATTACCAGCAACTTTCATGAGTATAAAAGCAGTACCTCAACCTGACCCAAGAGACAAGAGGGGAAGAAGAAAGGGAGAAAAGCCAAGCCAAGGCAGTGAAAGGCATGGAAGAAAGACAAAGTCGTATATTTCTGAACAGAAAGATGTAATACAAATCTTGATGAAAAATGTGCAGTCAGAATTAGGTTATCGTGTCTTGCTTCGTGTGAAAGCAGCAGTCATTTCTGTGCCAAACATCATGCTGGAAAATACTGTCATACTATTCTTAGAATCATTCTTATTGTTTTTAATTTATGCCCTTTTGAAGAGCAGTGGTTAATAACACATTCTGGGTTTGAGGAAATTAAGATTCAAATTCTTTGTCATTCAATAATTTTCCATAGCACCAGGAAATCAGGGACAGCTATTCAAGAAGGCTTCAAAGCTTGACTACAACTTCAGATATCTACAACCAAATTGTAAAACCTCAGCTAGTGACCAATACTGAGAGTACTTGGGTTTTAATAACAGCAGATCCCTGGACTGAATGCTAAGAATCGTGATTCCTTGGAAGGAAGTTTGACCATTTAAAAATAAATTACTTCTGTAGTCATCAAGGACCAAGAGAAGAGATTTCAAGTTGTGCATGTGTCTGTTTCGATATACATTTGAGGGTGCCATTTATATTTTTTTTGGAGTTTATATATATTTTTTGACACTGAAAAGAGAACTGAGGTAATGTTGAAAGCAGGATGGGTCCCACTCCTTTTGCTCAGAACCTCCCCCACCACACACACACAAAGATCAACAGTGTATTGAAAAAAAAGTGCAGATCGAAAAAAACCCAAGCAAAGCAATTTTCCCATTTTTCACTAGATATCCTATAGATTACTTAACAGATTTACTGAGAAATCCTTTTACTCCTTGAATGCTTTTCAATCTTTTTTCCTCCCTAGAACAGCTCATTCATCATTACCTTTCACTGCTATGGGGCTTTCAGACTGACCAATAAAGACATTCAGCTAAAAGAAATCAGAGCATCATAGAATCTTGGGTTTGGGTTGTAAGGGACTTTAAATATCATCTAGTTACAATCTCCCTCTGCTGTGGGCAGGGGCATCTTCCACTAGACCTGTATACTCAAAGCCCCATCCAACCCGGCCTCGAAAACTCCCAAGGACGATGGAACCACAATCTCTCTGGAAAGCCGGTTCCAACACTACAACCATCACAGTAAAAAATTTTTTCATAATGTTGAATCCAAATAATT
Source organism: Irena cyanogastra (assembly GCA_013397155.1). NCBI lineage: Eukaryota > Metazoa > Chordata > Aves > Passeriformes > Irenidae > Irena > Irena cyanogastra. Next base: position 12,605 of record VWZV01010174.1, read on the forward strand.
AAACGTTTTTTATTTTTCTTACAATATTTGGTCAGCTAATTACTATTTGTGTTTACATATTATGAGATTGTGAAAATCCTGTATTTGTTTAGAGAAGTTATAGCAAAGGTGATCTGACTTTCCTCATTCATTTGAAAATTCAAATTTTCAGAAATCTAAGAAGAACTTACCACAAGAGTGGTCTTTATAATTGTGTTTTACCAGGCCAGTAAAATATCTCTTAATGCATTCTCTTTCTCTTTTTTATCACCTGGACATTTTTTTTATGAGTGTCCATAGGGAATCCTGAATGTCAGCACTGTCATATCTTCAATATCCACTACCAGAATCTTTCTACACTGTCAAAAATTTCCTATATTTTTTTCCTATATTCATCTTTTTGTCATCTGTGGCTTTAAGAAAATGGAAGAAACAACAGAAACTGGAGGACAGCACAGTGATGTGCATCTGATCTGCTCTAAACACATTGATGTCCTCTCTTTCTTTTCCCCATTCACAAACATTACCTGAACAGTAGCCTGATTATAGGTTGGTGTATCTCAGCATGGGCACAAGATAAACTCACAAACAAGCACATGAACTTTTCTTCTCAAAACTCTCTTCAACTTCCAGGCATACGGACTGCCTTTGCTTCTCTTCGTTTGTTTTCATTTATTTTGTGTAGGTGGTCATAGATGTTTACTATTTAAATTTTTTATTATTTAATTTTTCCTTTCTAATGGATCATCACAAGTAAAAGCTACAGCCTTAAGTCAAGTATTATATTTATTGTCATAACATGAGTACAAAGAATACTACTGTAAAGCTAAAAACGGAGTCTAGTTAATGGCTAGGGATAAAAAAAAATCTAAGCAGATAGCATTTGAAAGTGTGTTTAAAGTACTAGATATTAAATTATCATAATAATATGAGATATAATATCTCAGTCAAAAGATTCGGTATGAACAGCAGAAAGGATTCTTCTTCTTCAAAATGGAGGTTAATAGTGATACTCCATAGCATAGGGATAAAACATTTATATAAGAAAAAATTCATGAATGTTCATATATCATTATTGCAATTAAGCTTAGCATTGTAGAAGAAAAATAAAATTGTTGAATCACTGAATTAATCACTCCATGAAGATGTATAAGCCAGCAATGCTTGGAGACAAATGATGGTTACTGGATGCAGTGTCTCTTGAGTGAAGAATTTAGCCACTAATGGTCATTGCCATCAGTTTTGAACTCTAGACACCACTTCAAATATCCAACAGATAAACTGGTTAAATACGACATTTTAAAAACCCCACCACTCTATCTAAATTCAGAATAGATTTTTTTTCTCATGAGGAATGAGTAAATTATGTTTCTGACAGACAAAAGTGTCCTCCCTCTGATTTAGAAAGCCAATGGAGACAACTTAAATACGAATATGTCATAGCCAAGGAAGAAAAAGAAAACTATTTAACAGAACTGTAAATATTTCTGCCTTTACAACCAACTTGTGCATATACCAACAAGCAATATCCTCTAGTAATTTTGTCAAAAAGGGCTAAAATAAATGTACTGTGTTTGCTGACATTTTTCCAGATCAAATGAATTAGTTCTGTACACACCTGATTACAATACACATACATACATGAAAAAACTCAATGAAAAATTATTTTCCCTCTTTTATTCTTTGGATTGCTCATATCTGGCTAAACAAGAGGCCTGATTTTTCATAAAATTTCAACTTAATAAATTATTTTGGTCTTCCCATTAAAATAAGATTAAGACCCACCACTTAAGAGTGGGTTGTCACACATAATGTTAAGATAAATAGATAAGGTGCAGTTAAACACTGATTTTTCAATATGTCTATTAGGAATTACTTTCTGAAGTGTGAAGATTTCCTGGGAAACAGAAATCATCATAACTGTCTTGTAGGCCTGAGAAATTAGAGTGAGCTAATCTCCTCCCTTGTGCTAAATATGAATTTGAGAAGACAAAGCTTTTACATCCAGACGGAAAACTTCTTAGTTGATGATTTTGTTGCTGTTTACTTAATTCTTTAAAGGCATTTATTCTATGTTTCCTTTAATTTCTTTGAATTTTCTCCTCTAAAAAATAGCATCATCTAGTCAGACTTCAAACAACACATTATTACAAGAAAATAATTATAAATAAATTTCTAAATTTATAACTTTAAAATTTTTCATTCAAAGTCAGATCATTTTAAGTTAAATGCCACTTTTTATGTCAGGGAATTGTGTAGCTTCACCTATATTTTTTGATTATTAAAACAGAAGCCTCTCAAGAATTATTTCATATGAAAGACAATATTTTATCACAATATTACAGACACAAAATCATCAGTACTTAAAATCTAGTACAGCTATCATAATGTTTAATCATAATAGCCTCATTTAAAATGTATTGTAGTTATGACAAAGAAATTTCCTAGTGTCCTTGGTCAACTGCCTTCTGTTAATATTTCAAGGGGATGCACATGTACTACTTTTAGAGCCATTATACTTTCTAAAATTTTAATATACTCCACATAAGCAGAAGCCAAGTTTTTATTTTGGAAACAGAACAGAATACACTCAATCATCATAGATAAAGTATCGTTACTTGCTTCAAGAACTACTGACATGCTTGTTCTGTTTGGAATTTTTTCTTTTAAAAGGTGGAAGAATTCATTGTCAATTATGACATGACATCAATTATGTTATGGAAATAAAAACGAGTGCAACAACCCCAATTTTTGCTCTACCATTTAGCTTAGAGAACTTGTCCATGATCTATTCAAAAAGGTCAGAAGGTAATTTCTAGTTCATAAGGAAGCTCCCTAACCTCCAGACAACAGGGAGGATGGAAGAAAGAAGGAGAAACAGTATATTTCACCTGACAATTATACAGATGATCAAAAAAATGGGGACTTAATAACATTCCAGGAAACAGAATAGATTTGCAAAAGAGATTATTTTCTTCTTTATTGGTGATCAACTAACAGAGAAGAATTTCATACCTGTAAGACTTCTTGTTTATTTTAATTTTGACAGGGAGCAATCAAATCATATCCTTAAATTTTGCAGTTTGAGAGTGCAATTATTATGATTTTCTTTTTTATTTCCCTGTCCCCACACCCCCACACCCCCTGCTGTCTCATCCCCAAGCCCTCTACCCCAGTCCCCAGCCAGCCGTAAGTAAGTAATAGAAATGTTACTGTAAAGCTCTCTATACTAGGATGAAACAAGAACGGTGCTGCAACAAAAGAAACTATTTTGTAACTCTGGGTCAGACACAGAAATTTTAAAACTGAGAGCTAAATTCTCTGAAATCATGGCAATTTGTATTTGTGCAGAACATTACTTCAGCTGACTTCATGGGTCGTCCTAAACCTTGCAAAATCAATAGTTTTTCAGCTGAGTTCAAAGGCGTTAGGATATCTTCTTGGAACTTCAAAGACTATGAAAGTGTCATAGCCCCAAGCAAAGAAATATTACTAAGAAATATTAATAGTGTGATTATATATATGAAATACTGTGTCATGTTAGCACACTTAAAACATACTGGATAAAATACTGCTGCTACTTCATCCATATTGTAAGTGAATTAACAAGGAACCAGGGCACTTTATCTGGATCAGGAAAATCACCAGAAAACTGATTAGATCAGCACAGGCTTTGGAATATTACACACTCCTACTGTTTTATATCAGTACCAAAAATATTGCAAGAGGAAAGCCAAGGTCACTCAAGTGAAATTTCAGGACCCTGGGAAGAATATTTTTTAAAATTAAATAATTGTGAGTTGTCAATGACGTGAGAAAAATGTTGACAAATGCAACACCTGCAAGTAGCTTAACATCTGGATAGTTAGGATTTTATAATTAAACAGCTTTTTTATTTACCTTCCCTTTGTTCTTAATAGCATAGAACATGAAAATTAAAGCAGTCATATTTTATAGATTCACATATCTTTTATAACATTTCATAGCTCTAATTTCTTGATTTCTGCTTGCTTCTATTTTCAAATGGACACATTCTATCTCTCAAACTCTTTTTTCAGTTGAAATAATTTTAATTTTGTTGTGGATATCAGATACTTGCATTATTAATTAAGAAAATCATTAATAATTTAGCTTGTAGGTTGCAGGGCAAAAAAAAAGCTCAATTCACTCAGCTTGAAAGAAATCAGGATAGAAGTGGTCTGTCGATTTATTAACAATATGCAATTAACCAGCAGTCACTGAACTACACATTTAGGATCAATATCCTAAGAACATTTCCACAACTCATTGTAGAATTTCTAATCCCCAACCCAGAATCACACAACAAACCTGCTTTTTTTCTGCCTGGGGTAGATGTGAGTGCAGGCTTTTTGTGCACCCCTGATGATCTCTACCCACCTACTAATGTACTCCTCAGTGTGACAGAAACTCGTGGTGCCAGACACATGCACCTGAAATGTGGGAACCCATGTAACACCCCACTAGCTGAAGTGCAGCTGATTGCTGCAGCTTTCAGGAAGGCTGCTGAGCCCAACCTGGACAGGAGTCGGAGTGTCACAGGGTGATTTCTGGCAGCATCCAAACAGGTTTGACTGCTGCTCAGGCATCCTCTTCTCTGAGAGTCTCCTGTGTGCTTCAGAAACAAAGCTTGAAAATATGTGGGAAATACTGGGATATCTAAGTGACTCCAGTAACCTCTGTTTTGGCAGCTATTTTGTCCCTCAAGTCCTTATTTCTCCTCACTGATTGTTCGAGAATTCTGGTTGATTAGCACTACTTTTGATCAAACAAATCCTCCTAGCATAAATTTTCCTAAAGTGTTATGTTTTTGCGCTTTAGAAGGACAAGACTTTGAAGTTTCAGATCTCTTCTAAATACCCAGCCAGAGTGGGAATAGAAACAATGCCTCATGGAGCACGGCGTGTTACACTATAAGTAGAGGAGAGAGATTTATAAACATGTTGTTTCTGTTGTGATGAAAAAATCTTTCTCACTTTGTAAATACAATAAAATATGTTTATATTTGCAAAATTTTTCTCCTTCATCTGGCTATTCTGAATTTTCATTTAAAGGTGTAAAGTTCTTTGGTTAATAAGACCAAATTTACACCCTAATTCTGAAATATACATTTTATCATTGACTTTTATTACTTCTTCTTCCCTGGAAAACCAAAGACATGATCCAAAGTTTGCACAATACTGGCTACATTTGTGCCTGTGAGAGGGATTCCTTTTCCCCAGGAGAAATGGTGCCGACGAGCTACATTCCGTAGAGTGTAGATCCTATGAACTATGAAATCAGCATATCTCTATGACACAGAAATTAAAGTGAGTTCTCTGGTGTCCTAAAACATAAATCTTTATTTTATGTGAGGCTATAGATTCTGATTCTTCATGTGCTGTTAGAGCATGTGTATTTAATAGAACCAGAACAGTTCTGGATTGACTATGCAGAATGTGTAAGGAACTGATTCCTACAGAGCTCTGCCTATACACTAACTTGAATCCTGGCAGGGATCTTACACATACCTTGGACCCTGTACACATTAGTCTGACAACCTTCTGCCAACTGCTGACTGAACCTGCTTACTTACACCAGGCCTGCTCTGCTCTTGTTGCTCAGGAAGATCTGCGGATCTGTGTCTGTCACTGAGGGCATTGCCCTGCCCTTGGCCCCAAGCTCTCCACCCCTAGAAGAGCAGCCCACCAGTTTTGCCCCCTGACTGTCTGCCGCAAAAGGATTTGCAAGTGTAAAGGTTGCACTGGGAAGAGAGATCACAACCAGTGTTCACTAGAACATCTTATAATAATTGAGCTGTTATTGTTTTTATTGAGCTGCTGTTGTTTATAACTTGACACAGTAACTCTGGCTGCTTCACAGCTCAGACCCCCTCTCATTCATAGGAATGTGTTTGGATCATCATCAGAGAACCTCACCCCAACAGTTTACTTGGGTGTCAAGGGTCAGAAAGATGTGCCGCTAGATTCTCACTAGCTGGCTGGAAAATACCTCTATGAGCCCTATGTTTTACCAGAAATATATAAATAAATAAATAAATAAATAAATATAGTAACCTGGAACCTAGAACCTCTCTCTGCAGAGTCAACATGTAGAGCTGCTGCCTCTTGGATGTGGTTGGAACTACAGAATATATTCCTGAAGTAGATGTTAGCAGCCTTGAACACATTCAGGTGCTTCTGCCACTCTGACTTTGTCAGTTCTTGCAGCTTCAAAAAGACCGACAATTTCGGAAGCTATTCAGTTCCTGGAAGATGTTCAGAAATTATCTCGTTTTTTTTTTTTTTTGGAGTCTGCTCTTTTTTGGTAACTGTTTCTCCGTATGCATACACAAGCAGACAGATTTTCGTCTAGTGGACCTAGCTAACAAAAGTGTTCTTTTGTATGTGGGCATATGATATCAGTGCCTGTGCAACAGACATCCAATATAATGAAAAAGAAAAAATTGAAAGAAAAGCTAAACATCTTGGACCTGTCTGATGATCAAAGAAAACATGTCTGTATCTAGCACACTGCTTTTTTTCTTTTTTTTTCCCAGGCACTTGAATTAAAAGAGAATATTATTCTTATAAAGCTTGAAAGGTCAGAGACAGACTTGATGCTTCAACGCTTTTCTGACAAATATGACCTCCTCAGGGCAGGGTTTAACTTTTGGAAAATACTTGCATTCTTTTATTAATAAAATCATCATTCTTTTTACAGTGTGTTTTGTAGTCCACCCCTTTCATCTCACTGTTGGTTGATTTCTTTTCCTAAGCTGCTCTGATATTCCCCATTTCTTGCCCAGCCATGAGAAAAATAGATTAGACAAAGCTTTCAGTGTAGGACCTTGAATATTTTTCTTATTCCCAACTTTGTTGTCATGCCTAGCTGAGCTACTGTTTCAGCATCATTAAGACTGAATGTAAATGGATATATGATACAGCAATGAACAAATGAAATGTTTCTTCCTGGGAGATGTTAAACTTTTTCATATAATATATTTTGGAAGTATCTGCATTACTTAAGACATGCTCTTCGATTATGCATTTATAGAAGTAAAATTTATTGAAGACAGAGTACCTGCAGGATCTAAATCAAAATTTAAAAAATCCCTTCAAAAATTAATTAACAGATTGGACAAATGTCCCTCCACCCCATGAAAAGAAAGAGAATTTTTTGTTGTGGCTATTTTAACTTTTAGTGCTTTTTGTGCTTTTTAACCTTTATTACCACTCTGTTTTCTTGTGTGTATCATGAGAAGGAGGACCATATGAAAAAGGTAAGAGAAGTGTCAGAAATATTTTGTTCCTATAGACTATATAGTGAGCATACAGAAAATAGAGCTACTGTTAAAAATCCTATTCTATTAAATTAATTGAATTAATTTTGAAATTAATTAATTATTTTCCGCACTTTATTCTTGCTACAGCTGAGAGTCAGACCCATCTATTACTTTGCAATACCCCAAATATAATACTTTTATTACAACAATTTTCCTGATAGACAGTTAAACATTTTCCATACTGTTTTTCATCGTGGATAATTTGATCACTGTAGAGCATGTTGTGCATAATTTTACGAGAATGGAACATAGAAATTTACACAACAGAAAATAATTTCGACTGAAAAAACTATTAAGAAGAAACAAGACACAGTAAAAAACATTCCCTGATTGTTTACCAAAGGACAGTGAAGCAAATTGAAAGGGAATGATTTATGCACTTCGGTGCATATTCCTTCCTCGAATACTTTTGGTCACACTGAGGGGAGACTGAATCAGTGCCCACAGCTTACTCAGTTTTGTGTGGCAGGTAGAACACAGCAGGGGGTGAAATGAATTCATCTTTCTGTCTTCAAGTGAACTAAAAGCAATTTTATTCTTCCCATGTGGTCACTTGAGGTGCTTGTCATGTTCAAGTTAATGATATCAGGCACCCTCAGGTTGTTTAAGTATTCATGAAGTAATTAAATTCTCATTAACATATAAATAAAAGAAAACTGAAAACAAGTTTAGGAGGCACCTAACATCTGTTCTAATGCTTTTAAGTACTAAAATGTGCCACATACAGAAGAAAAAGTGCATTCTGTCCAGGCAAGTATTTTGCATAGATTATTTATAGAAACTGTAATTAAACTGATTTGGCATATTAAGTAAAATTAACAGCAAAGCATTACTTAGGTAGTTCAGAGAAAAGTAAAATTAATTTCTATTTGTTCTAAGATCCAGATAAAATGACAAGAACAATTGAAAATTCATTCCTTTAAAATTAGAGAAATATAAAATCTCACACTGCAGGCATACATCCAGCTGTTCTTTCAAAATACGTTAATTTTTAATAATAACATACTACTGACATTTGAAAACAACAGCAATTCCCCAAAATGGCTGATAAGTTTACTATCATGTTTCTTTAAATTCAATGTACAATTTTGTCATATAACTTGAGACTTCAGTTCAGACACAACCTTATGCTCTAATATGAATTCTTCCTTCTAACATTAAACAGTTTACTTCTTTAGATAATTTTTCCCGAGAAACTATTGATGCCTTGAGAGGCTACCTAGAACAGAGTCTAGAAAGTGCTAAAGGACATAAGTAGGTATTTATTAAAAAGGCCTTCAAAGGATGCACCTCGGGCAGTACAAGAGCCTGGCCAAGGCTACACCCAAGAACAGTGTCCTTGACTCTTGGGCTGGAAAAGGATTGTCTAACTAAACTGTGAAGAGAACTTGCTAACACTTTATATGAAGTTCAGAGTTATATACTAATGCACTACAGGATCAGGAAAATATGAAAGCTAAAATTTAAGGCATCACTATTAGAGAAAATACGTTTTACCTATTTAATGAAATGTGTGCCCTGTGTTCTATACCATGTCACTGCAGTTTTCTGTATGCTAGAAATAGCTAATAAAATTAAATAATCTTGAACCATAGTTTGAGATTGATAGGCTGAAAAATATCAAAAGACATAGAAAAATCTGCTAGAAGAATCTTCAAAATGTGTTACAATAACCATTTAATCAAACAGAGACAGCTCTGGAAGAATGTATTTCTGAGAAGTAAATCTCTCAAATATATCCTTCAACGGAAATATACTGAATTGATTGTGGTTTTTTTCTGCTTGTAAAAACCTCTGTCTTGTTTTTTATCATAATCTATATTAAAAATGTATTCTGTACCAGTGTAATTTCACTGTGATCTTATTGACTCAACACAAAGTACATAAGATACACACTTATATTGTCCTTACTTTTAACAGAGTGGACTGCATAACCAGTAAAATTTAACATTTTTTTTATTGCTTATGTTATATTGTTCATTTCAAAAAGCAGTATTTCATGCCCAAAAAGCAGTATTTCATGCCTTATTCCTTGCCTTATTTCATGCCTTTCTCCTTGCTCTGATGTCTACAGAGGGAAACGTATGCCAGTTATGCAATGTGTTTGGTGCATGCTGAAAAGGATATATTGCAAAAGAGGGCACACAGACCTTCCTGAAATAAAAAGATAAACCTACTTTTTTCTGGTTTTAACTGTGGCAGACAAAACCCAAGTAATTTAAAAATAGCTGTGGTGACTTATCATTATAGACACAAACAGCTATTTTTCTTTCTATAAAGAGTGCTATTCATTTACAGTTACAACATCTCAAGCAATATATGAAAATATTCTCTTTGTTTGGTTCAAAACCTGTTATGAACTCATATCACTACCTGTCAGCTGTTATGATTAGCAGAGAATAATATTTTCTTAGGCATTGTAACAGTGAAAGGAAACTATGTACTATTATAATCTAGAAGAAAAAAAAAATTTGGTCCAAAACTCATACAGCAATGAAGACACTAACTGAAGCCTGGATAATTGCAATCTTATACTGGTAAAAGCTCATGAAAATTTAATTCGGTAACTCATGAAACAGGAACCGAGACTTGGTTCTTACATGCCTACAGGACAAGGAAATTAAACATTACAAGACTTGCTTGAGAGAATGTCTGCCCCAGAGCAATTATCTGTGCTTACCTTGGAATCCCTACTGATCTTAGATTATCTCACAAAACACATGAGAGAAATACGCCAAAACAAACTCAAATCTTTTTATGAACCTGAAATAGGGAGCAAACTCTTGAAGTCTGTATGAATATAAAGCATCAATATTTGTACAATCTCTTTAATGTGCGGATGGGTAGTGAGCATGCACTTTTATGCTGTGCTGGTTCTAAATAAGAGCTCATCTTTTATTGCTATTAGTCAAAGCACTATTTTAGAAAACTTCATGAATAGACTTCAATTCAAGACTAAGCAGTTCTGGATCCAGCGTTGAGTTGTGATGGAGAAAAGATGGTCGAATCAATAGTTGTTGACCACGTTGGGTATATTTCATAAAAATGCTACCAGTATCCATAAATAAAGACATATTGGTACATATAAAAGACGGTTTAGCCATACTGCTGTCAGGAAACAAAACCAAGCCTAGAGAATTTACAACTCTCTCTGGAAAAGGATGTTCTCAGTTGTTTCCTATTAAACACTCATCTGTCCCTTTAGTGCATCTTTTGCTGCCAGACACAGTAACATTGAATATTACACTGACCAAAAGTGTAGTCATCAGTAGATCAAACAGATTTTTCAGTTTTACATTGCTAAATTAGAAAAGACAGATTGCAAAAACTCACTTGATCATCTACGCTGTACTTGTACACTCACACACTGGCTATGTTTCTGACAACTGCAAATTTCTCTGAGGTGCATAATTTCCATTGAAATAGCTTTATGAATGTCAATGAAACTACTCCACCCCACTTCTTCAAGGTCATGATTTAATTATTTTTATTGCTGAAATTATGCAATTGGTTTATTTCAAAATGGAGCAGGGTGTCAGGGTATATAAAACTTTCAGCTTTTCTCTCCAAGAGAGAACTTCGAACAAATTTTAAGGATATTATGTTCACATAAACATTAGTCCTCATTTTTTCAAGCAGGAATCATGCAGATATAAAATGCTGAAATAATTTTGAGAATAGGAGTTGAACTCAATGAGTTAAGACATCACAAACCAAGGCAGGGTTAGAGCTTAGCATTCTGGATCATTGCTATGACCCCGGTGAAATTAAGCTTCTCTGTCCCCATTTGACTGTAATTGGAGAACCTTTTTTCCAGTGCACCTTGTTGATTCCTTATCAGTGAGATCACTGCTTTACCCATCTGGTATCACTTTTGACTCCCATCTCACCTCCCTTCATGGAACAGGCTGCCTTTGCTGCTCCCTCATGAGACTACTCTTCTCACTGTGTGCTACTCATAACAAGGGTCACTGTTTTGCCCAGTCTGTGGTAGGGAATACACATTTCCTTTTCACTACACCAGAGAATCTTCTTCTTTTTACTTTCTTATCATGGCTTTAGTAGCCCCTTGCAATTCACAGTAGAGTGCCCAAACCAAGTCCCTGATGCTGGGATCAAATGGATGAAAATTTATACACTGAGAAAATATATTAATTACTTAGAGTTTTGGAGGGATAGTATTTTTAAAACAAAACAAACCTGTAAGCAAGATAATTCTTCCTGAAAGAAGTCACTTTTCACTTATAGAATATGCAAGTTAATCAATCAAAGCCAAAACATGTAGGTCATGTTGTTGTCCACATTAGTGATATAAAAAATCTCTAACACTCAAAACAAATGTGAGATAATAGAAATCAGTGGAGCAGATTCACAAAAGAAGGGTTTTATTTTAAGTAACAAATGAATTTTTCACCACCTGCCAAACGGAAATCTGGTATTGAAATCTTCAAGTCAAGACTGGGTGCATTCTTGAAAGGGATTTTTAGCTCAAATACAAAGTGTGAAGATAAATATTAGAGTAGTTCTATGACCAACACAATATAGGCAGTCAGAATAAATGATTTAATATTCTCTTCTGGCCTTAGAAGTGGTTCATTTGTCATAATCTGCAAAAAACAGTCCCTTCATAAATTATTTCTGAATTTTAAGAAACTACTAGATAATTAAATAAGTGCATAGGATAATTAAAGTGTATCAGGTAATCTGATTGAGTAATCTCTCCATTCTGCTTACAAAGATCTAGGATATTAGACTTTCTCACAGTTTCAAAAATACTGTTGGTATTTCTCTGATCATGAAAAAGGAAAAAGATCATACATTCAATATTTTTTAAAGTGATTAATGGATTTCACTACTGGAACACTTCTCATAAATGTTCTTCTTCGTTAACCTAACAAGGCACTGCAGGATAAAACAAGCCAATTTTTTTTTAAAAAATTGTTCATACTTACTGACGCTTGCTTAATTTCTTCCGTTTCTCCAACGCTCTAGAAAATGTTACAGTATATGATCGGTTAGACTATTGTATATTAAGGGATGCTATGAGATTTATAACCAAAATAGCCCACAAATCATAGCATAAATTCAAAGAAATATAACATAAAATTAGCAAACCTTAAAGGAACTGTACTTTGGATTTTTTTTTTTTAGGTTGCTACTTTTATCAGAAGAGTGGAAGAAAAAAAACAAAACAGAATCAGTAAGAACAAAATCTATATAGTTTTTATATTTCTTTGAGACATTCTATGAATAGGTTTATTAACGTTCATTCCCAAGTCTCTAGCATAACATAGACTAGTCCTAAAGAGTGAGGTACATAAAAGCAAGGCAAGCATGAGGGGAACATCTTTATGTTGTATATAATTCTTAAAGAAAGCAACCAAAATAAAGGGCAAGAGTGGTACAGAATTGGACAGAAATTCATACATCCTGTTCACTCTTAGTAATGGAATTGGAAGAAAACCTAGTCTTCATCTTAAGCACATAAATAAAGGAGAACATAATTACATTAAAAATTTTGTATAGTTAAAGTCACAGAAGCAAAATAATGTTTTAAAAAAGTTCTGCTTCTGGTTTGTTGGTTGCAATGTGGCAAAAGAGGGGCAAATAGCTTTTCTACCAAGAATTTGGCAATTTCTACTTTTTTATCTTTAGTTACTCTTTGTGATTCTTATTATTCCTTTTTCCCATGTAGTTGAATAATGGTTTATTTTCTAGTTATTTATTTGTAAAAACTTATTTGGGGCTAGTCTGGAAATATTCTTTGAAAAATTTAATAAAGGATTTCTTGTTACATTGTACCTAATTATCTAAATAATAAATGGAAGTTTTAGGATATTTTAAAGGAAAAAAATCCTTTGAGTATAAATCATATTGGTTAAAGACCAAACATCCGTTTCCTCACTTTTCCTAGGATAAAAAGGACGGTCATCCTTGTTTAACTGACAATTTTTCATACTACAGAAGTCCCCACTTTCCATGGAGAGCGCAGTCAGTCAAAGTACAGGGACAACACATACTGTCATTGCAGTTTGCTTAGTGTAGAGGTTTAAAAAGGTACAAAGAGTCTGCTAAAAGCCAACAAAACCTTCTAGGACTATTCACTGCTTTGTGGCTTCTGGGTGGTTCTGGGAGGTAGTATGGGTTCTATGATTATTAAACAGACTTTTTGTGTGTGTGACACTGATCTACGTCCTCTGTCATGGATTTTAGAGACAAGTGAATAGATGTTCTTTATTAAGGATGACTTTGGTATACCTTTATTATGCTATTTTATTTACACTTTGTATTATTATTTTCATATGAGTACTTTGACTATATTGGATTTGTGCTACAGGGATAGACATTGTCATCTAACAATCTACTGGAACACGTCAATGATTCTTGTAAAAAGATTTTTAACTCCCAAATGTGACAAGAGTGATTTCACTGTTTACCTGTTTTTAAGGCCAGACCACTAGGTAGATTTAGAAATCTTACATTTTTTTGTACAAATACTTCCTTTCCTTTAGACACTTACTTTCTAAAACTTGTTGTCAAATCAATTCTTCAGAATTACAAAATTGCTGAAGTTATGGATCCATAGATTCAACTTTCTATTAAAAAAAGAAACAGATTTCTTGAAAACACTCACACAAATAGCTACTGAGTGCTCTGACAGTAACAGAAGAGAAAGTATAAAACTAATTTTTCCATTTTGTTGGAGGATATTTTTAGTTACACTAACAAGCACCTTTACTGTCAGTCTCATCTACAGAGTTAGAATAAAATGTTAGTATGCATTTATCAATCACAGACTGATAGCATTTCTAGTGGACCAAAGTAAAGACGAAGAGGAGACTGAAGGGTAGTTTTTTCACATAAAGAATGAGGTCATTTTCCCAACAAGGTACTATGAAATAGAGGCCTCAGAAAATGTGTGCCAATATAAAATTCACTGCAGTCATAACTGGTATGTTTATCTTAGCCATTGTGAATGGTAAAGACCGCAATATCTGTTCACTCACTTAAAAAACAAAAATCAAAACAAACAAACAAACAACAACAAAAAAAATACAAACCTCACCTTTTAACTTGTACTTCTATTTGTAGCATTCCCAGGACTTCATTCTACCAGTACGCCAGAAGTAGTGATCTGTCTCGAGGCTTTATTACTTCAATATACCACATGCATTTTGGATGCTTGATTCTTTCTTCTTCTTACTTCTGGATGGATAAAATTGCAATCAAATGCTGCAGTTATTTATTCCTAATAGGATTTAGCTATTTATAGTTTGTTCCTTCAGTTTCACTTCACCTGCTGCATACCATCAATTAAAGCATGCATTACAGAACTTGGAAAACTCAACCAACAGATTCTTTTTAATTTTTTTTTTATGATTTGCTACACTGTTTTAATGAACTATAAACTGTTCAGCACAGAGATATTTAAATTTCACTTGTTGCAATTAGAAACTTGTGTAATCTTAGCAAAGCACTCATCACATGTGTGTTAACTTGCCACAGCACTGACAAGCAGAGAAAGTGTATAATCTAGTATTCAAATAATTTTTTAGGCAGATAAATGACATGAGTTTAAATTCTCTTGGAGTAAAGAGTTTAGAATGAAGAAGTGCTGCAACCTAGATGTATATAGTACATCTGGCAAATATTCAATAGCACAGAAGTATCATTTATAAAATTAACACTAGTGCTAGTAGGTAAATTCTTTGAAAAACAAAGTTTTTGTTTTTCTTTAGAAAAAAAATAGATTATATACAACAACAAAAAAGAATATTTGTCTCCTATTCTGATAATAATACATTCTCCTTCACTGATAGTTTATGCCAATATTCTTGCATCTTTTATGTTTTGCACAGAACACAGCATGTATTTACTGAAATAAATGAAGCTGTATTTTCACAGCACGACTCTTCCCTGGCATTCTGGAGAGGAAAAAGTCAATGATATATGATAAAATTAATGATTTAACAAAGAGAGTTTTAAATGAAGAGAGTAGACTTAATTACTTCTATAGCTAATAAAATATTGGTTTTTAATGAGTTCATTTTTGCAGAAGGGAGGTAACAATCCCCATTTTTACCTTGCTTTATCTGCAGTCTTTAAAAGGGCTTTCTTTGTCTCTCTCCTTCTCTTTTTCTAAGAAAATTTAGAATGTCTTATGTTTGCAGATGGTTATGAGTATTATATAAGATTAAACCCATCAGGCTGTAGGAGTATCTTTTTTTCCCTGTGAAAGAGCATTCCTATTTTGCTGAAATATAAAACATGAAGAAAACTTGAGACACTAACCATATAACAATCTCATTTAATCACACTAGTAAAATATAAAAAAGGTGCAAACTAATTGTCATTTAAGTTCCTCAAGAAAACGATTGGCAGATATGCTGGAATGTCAGCTTCTAGACCAGGTTGCTCAGGGCCCCACCCAACCTGGCCTTGAACACCTCCGGGCTTGAGGCATCCACAACTTCTCTAAGAAACCTGCTTCCTTTTTGTTGATTTAAAATCGCTCGCCCTTGCCCTATCACTGTCTGCCCATACAAAAAGTCACCCTTTATCTTTTTTCTATAAACTCTTTCTAGGTATTGGAAGGCTGCTGTAAGGTCTTTCCAAGGCTTTCTCTTCTGCAGGCTGAATAACCCCAGCTTTCTCAGCCTATCTTCACAGGAGAGGTGCTTCAGCTTTCTGATCATCTTCATGGCTCTTCCCGGGACCCACTCCAGCAAGTCTGTATCCTTTTGATGCTAGGGGTTCCAGAGCTGGATGCAGAAATCCAGTTGATGTCTCACAAAGGCAGAGCAGAGGGGCAGAATCACCTCCCTTAACTGTTGTCCACTTTTGATGCTACCTGGGACATGATTGGCAGGTTTGTTTCTTTCTTTGTTTCCTTCTTTCCCTTTAAAACTTCCAAAGAAAGATGAAGAGAAGGAGGAAGAGAAAGCAAAAGGGATGTAGGAAAAGAGGAAGAGAGGCAGGAAGGGAGGGAAACTGACAAGCAGTCAGGGAGAACACAGTATAATCAGAATTTCCTGATGGATTGGACAAATTCTGTATTTATCTCAATGTTCTACTACCTGTGGGATTTTCTGAACATTATGCTAGCAGTGTGAAATCATCTGTTCGTCAACTTAGTGGCACACATTAATTTTTTCCTTGCCTTTTTTTTTAATTTTTGAGTGAATGGTTGAGAGGGGGAATATATATTTTGGAAAAAGAGAGGAAAGTAAATACAAGATCTTGTATTTGTGGAGGCTTCTGTTGCCACGCAAACATGAGCCTTCCAGGCATTTGCATTTAAAATACATAGGAAACCAGTGGCTGATTAGCTTTGCATATGTTGTAAGCATTTCACATTATCTCCCTTTCTGACTTTTCAGAAATGCGCAACACCTGGAGAGAAATACTGAATTATAAATCAGTAATTTCAGCAGAATGCTAATCAGATCCTAGTTTTATATGTTGTAAAATTTTTTGTTTTATATTTATTTAAAAAGTGGCTTTTTATATTTATTAAAAAATTGGCTTTTTACATTTTTTTTCCATTTCCACTTAAGACAGTGGAACATTATTCTATGTATAGAAATGAAAGCTACAAAGAGCTAGCAAGCCAAGTGCACAGAAGCCAAAGAGTCATTTCCCTGGCAAGGGAGATCATTCAAAAGCATTTGGAATAGCTCCTTCTTCCTGCTCATGTTTCTTTCTTTTTTTGTTGGTTTTTCAGTCAAAGAACTGAATGATAAGTAGCTGGCTTGAGTTTTTTTAAGAGCTCTATGACAGCAGTGTTGAAAGCTTTGTTGCTGTGTGGCCACAATCACAAAAAATCCGTCAGTGATTGGACTGTAATAGAAATAGTTGTTGCTATCAGATATTTTAAACCCAGCATTATTAAGTACACAGTTTAGAAATCTTACTGGAAGAAATACCAGAGGACTGGACTCAGAGTTTGGAATTCTGGCATTGAAACAAGCTGGCAGGGGCTGTACTGTTCTACTTTCATATTGCTTTCACCAAAGCTGCCTGAGCATTTTGCATGTCCCTGTAATTTACAAAGATATAAATAGCCAAATCCAGTAAAGGATTTAAACTTTTTTTTTTTCTAGGTTTAATATTTTGACCTAAAATCCCCATGTCACTCACTACCTCATACTAGGGGTATTTATATTCCTTTTTATTACCCTTGACAGAATTAAACTTTTTCACATGTCCACAGTAGGGTTTAGTCTTGATAGGCGTCAAACTGCTTAAGATCTGCCATGAAGCTGAACCTGATGAGGACCAAAATGGTCAAAAAGGTCCATTTCACAAAAATGCTATAGAATATAGAATGGTTTTGGCTGAAAAGGAGCTTCAAAGATCGTCTTGTTGCACCCCTTGCCATGGGCAGGGACATTTTTCACTACAGTATGCACTTCAAACACCCAATGTGGTCTCAAACACTTGCAATGGTGATGGAATCAACAGCTTCTCTTGGTAAACTGTCCCAGTGTCTCCCTGCTCTTATTGTAATTAATTTCTTTTTGGGTGCAATCAAAATCTACCCTCTTTCATTTTTAAACCCTTGCCCCTTGTTCTGTCACTACAGGCCCTGGTAAAAACATGTTTACATAATTTTCCTACAGGCACCTTTAGGAACTGGAAAGCTGCTATAAGGTCTCCCTGGAGCCTTTTCTACTCCAGACTGAACAACCCCACCACTCATCTTGGTTTCATATGAGAGGTGCTTGAGTCCTCTGATTATTTTTATGGCCCTTCTCTGGAGAGAGAAAATCACTTCTCTCCACCTTCCGGCCATGCTTCTTCTGATGGACACAGGTGACTTTCTGGCCTAAAGGCACACATGTACAACTCTTCATCCACCAGTATCCCCAAGTGCTTCTCCTCAGCGTTGTTTTCAATCCATTCATGTCTCAGTCTGGATTGATATGGAGGATTTCACTGCAGAACCTTTCATTTGGCTTTGTTGAACTTCATGAGGTTTGCACAGGCCCACTTTTTAAGCCAGCTGAGGTCCCTCTGGATGGCATCACTTCCTTGTGTTTGTGTTGACTTAGTGACAACTTGGTGTTGTCAGCACACTTGGTGAGGAGCAAGACACTCTGTGTCACTGATGAATATGTTAAATGATATTTTTGCTGCTGTAGGCTCTTATGGGAAACCTCTCATTGCTGGTTTCCACTTGGACATTGAGCCATTGATTGTAACTCCTTGGATGCAAAAATCCGGCCAATTCCATATTCATCTATTAGTTTATCCATCAAATCCATATGTCTCTGATTTAGAGGCAGGTTTATTGGGGCAGACCTTATCAAAGGGTCTTTATCAGTCTCAGTAAATGATATCTGTATCTATTTCCACTGATGCAGTCACTCTATTTATTGTAGAATGTCACTAAATTTATTAGGAAAAATTTACTCCTGAAGAAGCCACGTTGACTATCTCTGATCACTTCCTTGTTTTCCTTTGACATACCCTATAATCTTACTTGGCGCTGAGGTGGTCTGACTGGATGGCTCCTGACTTCCCAGAAGCCTCTTTATTACCCTTCTTAAAGATTAATATTAGTAGTCCCTTTTTTTTTCCAGTCACTGCGGACTTCTATGTGAAAATCTCATTGACACCGGAATGTATATTGACCAAAAAGCTAGCTCAAATAATGGACTTAAGATTTGCTTATAATGATGGGTGAATCTAAATATAATTCGTGTCCAAGCTGAACACTTGGACTTTTTGACTTGGAGGCTTTTTTCACCAGCTTATCTTGAGCAAGACAAGAGAGGAAGGGTTCTGTGTCTGCCATATACAGTTTATATTTGAATCCTCAGGAGCTGAAGAATCTGCCTGTTCCCTGAA
Source organism: Irena cyanogastra (assembly GCA_013397155.1). NCBI lineage: Eukaryota > Metazoa > Chordata > Aves > Passeriformes > Irenidae > Irena > Irena cyanogastra. Next base: position 31,779 of record VWZV01010174.1, read on the forward strand.
TATTGCTTTCCTTCTGAGGCCTTTACCTTTCTGTTTGAGGTCTTGTTCTGTTCTACTGTAATTTAGAGTCAAAAAAGTTAACTTAAGTCATAGGTGATATAAGATAGTGTAGATAAAGGACTTTGATACAGATGGCCTAGATTTCAGCATAAGTGTACATAAAAGAAGTATCTCGATAATTCAGTACTCTTCACAAAACCTTGTACAGCGGTGTACACTCAGTACTTCTGAGAGCATTAAGGTGCTTCACAAAGAGGATCTAAAATGGTAATAAAGATCTAAAGTCATTAAAAATAAAATGTTAAGGGCAGATCTTCATTTTAATCTTCAACACTTCGTTACTCAAATTTCAAATTCAACCTGTCATCTCTATTAACAGAAAACTAGTTTTTGAAACAGAAACGCTAACACTCAGAAATAAGACAAAACATCTTACTCTTTTAGAAACAGTCTTCCCAGCCTTTCAGGAATATTTTTTTGGCAAAACACAGTGTGACCCCAGTTCTTATCTTATCTTGACAAATGTTTTCTCCCATTTCTGTTTTTCAAGAACATTGTATCTGCTCCTCCCTACAGTACTTCAGGTTAGGATGGAACAGATACACTCAAAAATCATGTCTGCTGAAGCTGTGTATCTACAAGAAAGAACAATTCAGGTTTTATTGATCCAGGAAGGAAAAATCTTAATTACAGACTCTCTGTGCATAGGACAGACAAATATTCAGTTTCAGCCTCGAAACCTGAAGTGTATTTGTATTTTATTCAGTGACTGTGTAATGCAGAACACATGGACTTAGTCTCTGCCCTTCAAATGAATCGTTTCTTTACCTTTCTCTTTTTCCAATCCTGGATGAATCTTGTTTCATTTTATTTGTCCCCATGGCAAGGCTTCAAGAAGAGAGATAAAGAACAGCCATAAATGGTTACTGACATAACCTGAAATGTAGTTGTTAAGACATGTTATTTTGAGGTTGAAAATGGAATCTTAAACTTTCCAGATAGCAACCTTATATCTGGGGTGAATGAACTAAACACTAGAACTCATCACTCTTATCTTAAAAGGAACATGAAGACTGTACTTAGGATAGCACTTGAAGTTGTTAAGGCCAGTTGGCTGGAGTTACAGCCTCAAGATGAGTCAATATAGAAAGCAATGCTTCTTACTTTACAACTGTGCGTGAGTTCCTGTTCACCATATCACTTGCTGGAATATCAGAATGCTGAGCTGTTGTGCTTACTTCTTGCCAGTAATATAAGAAACCCATATACTTCTCACAGGGCTCTGTGATCCATTTAGAGGGGTAAGGATTAAAAAGTTACATGCTTGTAATCTCAGCATGTGGGGCCTGTCATCTTCTAGTAGGCCTAGTCCAAAGTCATTTACTTCTTCTGAACAAGGCTTTTGCTTATCCTTTTGTGCTTTTGTCTTTTGTCTGTCTAATCACAGGCAAATTTTTCTTTGATCCAGGCACCTCATGTTCAGTATGGTAAGGATAATTATCCTGCAATTATTTCAGGTAGGAAGAGACTAACAACCCTAATTATAATTGTAGAACCAGTTGGCAGAAATAGAGGATGAGGCCATTCAAGAGGGAGAAGAAAAATATCTTTCTGGGGGAAGCTGTTAGGTTAAAGGTGCTGTACACTCTATAGTGTGCAGACACCTTGATGATTATTTTCCTGCTGTTTTCTTCTTGGATTTTATATAAGGTATGCTTGGAGTAAAACTCTTTGTTAGAAGTATAGAAAATATAATCCCCAAACAGTCAAGGACTGGAAGAATGAAGAACTGCCCCGCTTTAGATGCAGTCCAGGCTGATGAATATCTAAGGAAACTCAAGGTGCACAGTTAATAAAGAGACCTAAGTCACTGGCAGTGGGTAACATAATTGAACAAAGCATGGAAATTTGCTGAGGGGTCTCACTTATGCTGTTGGTGTGTGTTCTGAATAAGTCAGTCAAGCTGTCCTCTGACCCAGCAAGGCTGATCAGTGAAGGGTCCCCAGCCTGGCTGGGCACAAGGGTCTTTTCTTTCTTGGGGTAAAGACAGACAAATCAAACAGTAAGGATCAAATAAATTTCCTCTCTTTCATGTACAGATGGACCTCTCAGTGGAGAAAAATTGTCACACTCAAAGACTTGTGGTCAAAGGCCTGATGCCCAAGTGGAGACCAGTGAGGCATTTTTCAGGGGTTTTAGTGGAACCAGTTGTGTTTTATACCATTCTCAGCAACATGAACAGTGGGAACAAGTGCACCCTCAGGAAGTTCGCAAGGTGTATGCTGCCGTTGATGTGCTGGATGGAAGGGATCACATCTAAGCAGACCTTGATAGGCTTGAGAGGTGGACCCATGGGAACCTTACAAAGTTCAACAAGGCCAAGTGCAATCTCCTACACCTGCATCAGGGAAATCCGCCATATCAACAAAAATTGAGAGGTGAATGGACTGAGAGAAACCCTGGGGAGAAGCACTTGGGGATACTGGTGGATGAAGAGTTGGACATGAGGCAGGAATGAGTACCAGCAGCCCAGAAAGCCAGCTGTGTCCTGGGCTGCATGAAAAAAAAGGTGGCACTCAGGTCAAGGAAGATGATTTGTCCCCTGTATTCTGCTCAGGGAGACACCAACTGCAGTCCTGCATCTGATGTTGGATCCTCCAACATGGAGAACGTGGACCCCTTGGAGTGCATCCAGAGAAAGGCCATGAAAATGAAGAGAGGGCTGGAACACCTCTCATGTGAAGGCAGGCTGAGAGAGCTGGGTTGTTCAGCCTGGAGAAAAGAAGGCTTTGGGGAGACCTTTTAGGAGCTTTCCAGTTCCTAAAGGGACCTAGAGGAAAGCTAGAGAGGGATTTTTTACCAGGGCATGTAGTGACAGGACAACAGGGAAAGGCTTTAAACTGAAAGAGTATAGGTTTTTATCTGATGTAAGGAAGAAGTTCTTTACTGTGAGAGTGGTTAAACACTGGACCAAATTGGCAGAGAAGCTGCAGATGTCCCATCCCTGGAGAGGTGTTCAAGGCCATGTTGGATGAGGTTTTGACCAGCTTGGTCTAATGAAACTTGTCCTTGCCCATGGCAGGAGCAGGGAAAGTAGATGACCTTAAATGTGCCTTCCAACCAAAATGTTCTGTAAACTATCTGGTAAGTTTCCTAAGGACATAAAAAAAACAACTTTTTTTTTTTAAACAAACTGGATCCATTGCTCTGTAAAGTGCAAGAAGGAATTATATGGCAGAGAAATGATTTCAATTTTTTGGACTCCTCAGTTTTTAAAATTATATAATGATTATACTTTTTTATGAATGCACAGTTAATATATATTAAACTTCTTTATTTTTCTGGCAATATTGGACCTCACACAGAGCTATTTATCAGTACTGTTGACAAAGAGCCTGTATAATTGTATCATTCTTTAACCATATTCATTTGGGTGAATGCTGTCCTTCCCATAAAAGTTTGGACCAGAAGATCTTTCAAGATCCTGGGCCATTTTATGATTTGATGACACGCCACATTTTGTACCTGATCAGAAATGTTGCCATGCACATATTCTTTGTTCCATGAGCCACCTGTTTGCCCCTGTATCACAGAAGGCAAACAGCTGCATCAGCAGAATTGTTGCCAGCACCTTAAGGGAGGTGATCTCTCCTCTGCTCAGCACTGGTGAGACACATCTGGATTGCAGAGTGCAGTTCTGGGCTTCTCAGTACAAAACAGACATGGACTTACAGAATAAGTCAATGACAAGCCACAAATATGATTAAGGCTTTGGAGCATGTGGCATACAAGGAAAGGATGAGAAAACTGGATTGATTCAGCTTTGGGAAGATGAGATTTAGGCATATCTTATCCAAGTTTATAAATAGGTGATGATTAGGAATAAAGATGAGGAAATCAAACTCACTTGAGTGATACTTATTGAGAAGACTAAGTACAAGTGGAAATACAGGAAATTCCATTTTTATGAAACGAAATATTTCTGCAAAGATGATAACATACTGGAACAGCTTGCTCAGAGAAGTTGTGGAGTCTACATTCCTGGAGATGTGGACACTCCAACTGGACACAAATGTAAACCATCTACTCTATCTGATCCTGCTTCAAGGAAAGGTGTTGGACTAGGTGATCTCCAGAGGTGTCTTCCAACCTCAAAGATTCTGTGATTCTGTGAAAATATAATATTTTGACATTAGATTTTACCCAAGTTACACATTAAACAACTTCCCTAGCTCAGTTTGAGTTGAGTAATTCTGCTCAACTTTATTTACAAGTGGACAACTATTTATAAGGAACAGGATGACCTTCCAATATTTATTTTCCACAAAATTAAATTTTGCAGATGGTTTGCTTCTCCATACTATTTTTTCCAACAGTGAAATCACACCCAGAATGCCTGCCTCAATCACTAGACTTCATTCCTCATGAAGTTCACTGTTTCTTTATGGAGTGCAACACCATCATCTCTTAATCATATTGCAGTAACTGAAGAAGTCTAACAAATAAAAAAACTCAGAGTGTAAAGATTTTTTTTTATGTTAAAAACAAAAATGGCTGCATGTCTCACCCACCAAAACTATGCTTTTAATACCTTTTTTTTTTCAAGGGTTCTGCCATAACCTAAATGGTTACATGAAGTGTTACATTCATGGAATATTGTAAAAATGTTGTATAGGGAAAATAGTGGAATATAATGTGTATAAAATCCCACATGTAACCTGTCCACATTCTGATGGCCAGTTCTTGTAAAGTGTACAGCAGAAGTTGTTAGTATATGTAATGGATTAGTACTTTCAGTTTTCCGCACATAATAAAAACTTGTTTAATGTGGCATCATGGCTGAGCTTTCATGCAAGTATATTTTGAAGAATAAGATATACTCTACGCTCCTTTGCCCCTCATTTTGAATTGGTCCCAAATTCAACTTATCTCCAGGAATAAGAACTAATTACTAAGCGGGTATTTTTTCAGTTTCCTGAGCATCTGTCTGGATCTCTTAAAATATCCCAAAGGTATTTACTACTTCCAGACTTTGCATCATTTCCTCAGTTCCTGGCAGGGCTTTCTTTAAAACTTCGCCCCTAAACACTACTCGGTAATGTTTCATGAGTTTTTCATTCACTTTTTGGCATGTGAAGACCTTAATTATATCCCTATGAACTTCTGGCTTAGGTCCAGATGCTGAGAAACGAAACAGCAAGCTCACCTAAACAACACCTCTAATTGAGAAGCAGCAGTATGAAAAGTGGCAACCAGATTTTGTCTAGTAGTTCTCTCTTAGGAAACTGCAGTGTGGTGAACACTGCTTCCAGTTATAACATTGCCTAATAAGAAATGAATTTGATCTAAGAATATTTGGATCAGAAAGACTGTGCTTACAGTCTCGTCAGCCGGTGCATATGATAGAGAAATAATTAGGTAAATATGATGACCTTAAAATACTTTGTGCAGGAGTCTGATAATTCATACATTCTGATAATATATCTAAAAAAATTAATTTTACCTGGCTACTGTGTGAATATACAGGAAAAGGGAAAAGAAATTGAGATACCAGGCTTTATAACTAAAACTATGTCAGTTGTGCACGAGGTCTTGTTCATCCTTAATTTATATCACAATCTCCAAAAATAGAAGACAAAGAAGATGAAAAGACATGGTTCCTTTCTTGGCTCTGTGGACAGTTCACTTTGAAGGGAGAAAATCTGCAAATTTTTAAGTGGCCTGGGCTACAATAATTTTGTTTATGTGACTTTATGTGGACTTTATCCATGTGCTGTGGATCTCCTTGGGCCACAGGAAGACAACCCATGCCTCTGTGGTCTTTATCATAGGCTGTGAGGGAATCTCAGCTCCAGTGCCTGGAGCACTTCCTCTTCCTGGTTTACACTCACCTGGGTGTCTGCAGGGTTGTTTCTCTCATGTTTTCTCACTTTTCTGCAACAGCTTCTGTGAGGTGGTTTTTTACCCTTTCTTAGATGAGTTATCACAGACATGCTGCCAATGTCATTGATGGGTTCAGCTTTGGTCAGTGGTGGGTCCTTAAAGCTGCCTGGAGCTGCTCTCTCCACCATAGGGGGCAGCTTCTGGCATCTTCTCCTAGAAACAACTTCTCCAGCTCACCCACTACCAAACCTTGGCAAGCCAGTCCAATATAGGATATTCAAAATTTCTCTCAGAAACAAAAGGACTTTACTGATAAGAGCTATAATCTGAATTGTCCATGACAATAAACTGATGCAAAATCAGTTTCCATATCATTATTTTTCACCTGCAGGTCTACCTTTAGCTCAATAGAAAGCACTAGAAATACAGAAGTAGGTATCACAAGACTATACTGGGATTTCTCACTTCTTATAAACATTAGTCTGGAAAAAGTTAAGTTTCAGGTTATTATGAAAAAAAAGTTGTAATTTTTAGCGCAACATCCAAGCACCATCACAACAGTTTTGCTGCCAAACTGCCATAAAAAAGGCTACAGCTGTTATCTCTAACAGTAATTATACGAATATCACATATTACGCATTTCCACATAATTTTATGAAAATTGACCTAGATAAAAATCACAAGGAATTGGTGTAAGGCTATTCCAAGTGTCTTTACACACAAAACAAAACTATTTTTGAAAGCAGACAGTAAATCCAGCCCCACAACTATCCCCCCACAAATGGGTAATTTATGCAATTTTATTCACGTAACATGGCATATTTGTAAAAATTTGTTTCTTAAAAAAAAGTAAAATCTCCACTGGCAGTGAATATTTTGTTTCTTCTTGGGAAATTCCTATACACACTCAGATGATGTCATAGCAGTAAACAAATAAGGAAAAAAAATGAAGCTTACCACTGTTGAAGGCAGCATTCAGTATGACTTCCGAGATCTCTCTTGTGTTAGTGACAGCTGTGTGAATACCACGTAGAAAAATAAAAAATTCCTACAGCTGCATATTAATATTAACCTGCTATCTATCACACACAGATACAGAAAATAAAACCAACTCTATCAACTTTTAGTAGTATTAGAGTGAAAATGTTACTGAAGATAATATAACAAATAAGCACCTCAACATTTCTGTCTGTTAAACATATTTTGAAATTCTATTATTTCCTAGGCATTTAATTATGCCAGTCTATCAGCAGTTGGATTGGACCATTGGTGCTTTGGTATATGTAAAAGAAAGATGCTTTTATCTGAGATATTATCTTAAGTCTCTTCACAGTCAATTAAGAGGGAAAAAAAAAGCCTTTTAGGGTATATATGACTTATTTGACCTCTACCTTAGAAAAATTTTTATTTAAATTTCAGGTTTTGAAAATTATGTCAGACAGACAAGTGGTACATGATGTATAACAATAATTCTCTTCACTCATAATTGCAAACACATGCTTGTGTTTAAGTTTAAATAAAACCCAAAGAAACAATAAAATTCTATTAAACAGTTATGTTTCCATAAACATGTATAATTCCATCAATTAAAGACAGGCTAGAACCATATATATTGAACATGGAATACTTATTTCAACAGATTCTTTTAGGGCATTAATCAGTCATTAACTCAGTAAGCAAAAGAGCTAAGTGTTTGTTGGATGTGGAAAAGACCTTTATCCTGAAGACAGTTCATGTTAATAATCTTCTGCCTTGTTCCCATTAGAATTCACGAGCTCGAGTGGAGTTGGAAAGATTTGGATATCTGAGGTCAGCATAAAATGAAGCCAATAAACTCCAGAAAGTATCCTAGCTTTTAGAAATCTATAGGAAAAGCTGTAGATGTTTTTAAAACAGAAATTAAAATTAGGTGACTAAGACTTTGAAAAACCTATCTATACTCTGATTTACCACTGTGCAGCCTCATCAGGTTAGATTCTTCACCCTGGTAAGCCATTGGCTGCCACATACTTCAGCTGAAAGGACAGTGGTTTACATGGTGATGTAGGCAAAGCAAAGGAAGTCTCTGAAAGCTCATTAGTGACCTAAGGGTTCTGAACAGATATTACAAAGGCTGGTATTAGCTTCTACAGAAAAATTACTGAAAGTCCTGACGCACATTTATCTCAGAAGATACAGCTAGGGAAGCAAAATATGCCCCTCTTAATCAGATGTTTAGGGCACAAATATGTATATAGATAAATGTCATTTGCAACCTGATTCTACTATAGATATATTAAAGTTATATTTCCACAACAATAAGAAATTTTTTAGTCAAAAAGATAAGATCAGCTTTGGAGAAGCTTTGAAGGATGTGAAGATGTGCACACTATCTATTTTCCTGAAATTTCTTTGTATTATTGCATTCTTCTGAGCAAAAGTTAGACTTTTTATCTATGAACGCATGACCAAACAATTAGGATAGAACCATTCTTATGCTTTTCCTCTCTCCATTATGTTTCTTCGCCTAGTCAAAACTTAATTATTCATGCAAATAGAAAGAATGAATATTTTCCAACACATAATTATAGCTGTTTTCACTGCAAAAATTTCTGAGATCATTTTTGATGTGCGTTGCAAAAAAAGAAACAAAACAGTCTGGATTTATGCTAAGTGCACTTCTTTAAATATTCAGATGAACATTCATAGAGATTGCTTTGCAAGGGATTCTCTAGAGAAGCTGATTTCAAAGCACATTGAGCTCAACAGAAAAAAAAAAGCACAGCTATTTGGATCAGGCCCTACATTCTCTATTTTTTCATTATGCATTGTTCTGCTTACCATGAAAAAAAAAGTCACAGGGCAGAACAAGCTAGGAACCCTGCAGTTTGTTCACTGACAGGATTTATATTAACAGATGCTACCAGCATGGAGAAGCTACAAGAGGAATTAGGACAGGTTAACATCTAATGCTCTGGAAAAATATAACAAGCTAAGGAAGATTTTGTTTTATCCTACTCTTCTTCTATTTTACTAAAATATGCAAGTGAAGTGTCAAGAGCCCTAAAAAAAGATCATGTTTAATTGCATGAATATGCACCCTTACTTGGAAAAGTGTCACACTAATTTTCCTCAGCCTTCCATCCTAAAAGCACACAACAACATGCTCTTAAAATCTCAGGTTGAGAAGTGTATGAGTTATGAGCTCAGACTATTAGCTGAATTCTTCTGGTTTAAACATTCAAAGTATGAATTAAAGAGCCCCTCTCCAAAAAAAAAAAAATTAAATTAAAAATCTGGGGATGTTTGGCATTCACAAAAGATTTCCCTGTGTCTCTGTCCCATCCTGAATTGTTAAGGTAAAGACTAAATTGTAGAGCCTTTTTTTTAGCCTCACTGGGATTTAGCCAAAGTGCACATATTGATTTTGCTTTGTACTCACACCCAAAATATCTTGCAAAGTCTGGAGAGATCCCAAGAATAGGATGCAGCTGTCACCATAAGAGTTGTCCTTTGTTTTCTTGACAAAGAACACCTATATATGTTCACAATATCATGTTTGCTTTCATGAACATCAAACAAAGGATTCTTTTCTACCAAATTTATACTAAAACTATTTTTGAAGAAGTCAGTATGTATTGCAATAAAGACATGCAAATGTTAATGTACCATTCTTTCCAGAAGATATGCTATTCCTGTGACACCTCTGGGAAGATTTGTCCCAGTCTTGGAAAAAAAATGTGAGTTTACTTTCTTGTGCCTATTAGTTAAGTTTAATGTGGTCACTTGAATATTTGTCTCTAGTTACTTCTTCCTTTTCTCTTGGTGATTTCACTGCAAGTTAAAGAAGGGGAGGCCACTGAGAGGTGGGTCTGAAGGAAAAGTTACAAATAACTTTGTTCTTTCTTGTGACTGAAAAAGGATCCGAAAGTCTCCACATCTGGTGAAGACAATAGGTTTCTCATTTCCTTCTTGAATTATTTCTCATTTCATTCTTGGACAGGGTGTTTAGGCTCATATTTTAAGCTGTCAAAAGCTTTTTTAAAAATCATGATTGAAATGTGCACTTAATTTGCCCTTGTCTTCTACTCTCTCAGAAGCTTATATTGAACAGCTTACAGTGTCTATTTATTTTCCTACAAAGGGATGTTACGAATATGCTTGTTGAAAGACTGGAGACAAAGGACTGAGATCAGCCATACAATTGAAATCAGCTGGCAGCAAAGGGAATCTACAGTGGATGAACTATGACCAGGTAGCTTCCATCTTGGTGCCTAATAAAGGTAGAAGGAAATCAAGAGTCATCCTCATGGTGTTGCACTTATTATTTGGATGAAAGATGAAAAATAATATGGATTCAGGTATAGAAATACAACATATGTTCATATTGTTAAGCACTTTATCTTATTACCTTTTTAAATTTCGTGTGGTAGTAAAGAATACTCTATTAGTAGCCCTGATCATGAACATGTTTCTTGGTTAATTTCTTTAGTCAAATTAATATGCCTATAAATCTATAAACTTTCTTTGGATTCAGGTAACCACAGAAATAATAATACACACAGAAATATGAAATGATATCTCTGAAGCTTCTTATAAGGAATTTAAAATATCTATAACATGCTCAAAAATTGTTGATCTACATAGCAGTCTAATTCCACTGGAAAAGTGCTCCTTACAACCCAAAATCTTTTCCAGACTTCTAATATTATAAATGTGTAATTATTACAAACCTCATGTATTAGCGTGAATGAATGTGTTTTTTCAATTGCTTTTCATTTAAAAACAAATATACAGGAAAAGGAGTAGTTACGTATTAATGTACGGGGAGAACAACAAATATTGCATATAGTAGGGCTTGATGAAAAAAGAGCTTCTCCAGTTTACTTCTGACAAGAAAGTAGCCCAATATTTCCTGTAAAACTGTGGGTTGTCTTTCTATGGCACTTGTTTGTGATTCCTATTTAATGCAGCACAGGTTTAACTTTCCCATGAGCAGAATCACCTGGCAAAACACGCCTCATGGCCTACAGCAAGTGCAGTAAAAACCTTTTCACAATAATTTTTATGGTTCTAGTTGTTTCATCATACTTATGATTTGTATAATTTTATATTAAATTTTTATACTTCTTTAACTAATAGAGGTACACATAGCACCATCTAGAGATATAAAAGCAAAATTTTTAGATGAATCACTATCAGATAGGCAGCATACAAGATGACTTCCCCATTTATAACTACTACTCATACTATATTTTCATATTGCAAGCTGAAAAAAAATCACACCTTCCTAAAAAAATGCAAACACTTCTCTAATGTGGATTCTCTGCATGACTTTTCCAGAAACACACTGACTGAGCAGCTTCTGACTATAATTTGTGTTCTATGGCAAATTACTAAGATAATGAGTAGATTATGCAGTATTTAATGACAGTCTTAAAAGCCCCTCATGTTGAGTAGGAATATTAAATATCTCTTAAATAATATGTAGGATAAACACAGAAAATCAGACTGGCAATAATTATTATGTAGTGTTGTTCCACTTAAGAAAGCAATCACTTAAACTCTGCTCCAAGATCTATGAATATGCAGCTAGGCACAGAGAAAAAGGACAATGTGCCTGAAGGGTAGCCAATTTGCACTACAAGCAATATTCAGTCATCTAATTTTGTTCAGTGAAGGAATTAATCACTTACCTCTTTATAAAACATGTCTAAATCTACTATACAATAACAATAGTTTTGGCTCTTGAAGAAGACTATTTGCTTTATCTTTTACTAAGGTTAGTGGATTGAAGCAAATGTTAAAGATGAGAAAAGAGTTTTTCAAGACATTATGTCTGTGAAAGAATGAGGACAAACACTCTGTTGCTTTCTTTTCATCCCTTCAACTGCTAATTTTCTTTTGTGAAGACTTACTTCAGCCAGGATATTTCAGAGCAACCTTTCAAATGAAAGAAGACGAAAACATCTTACAAAAAAAAAACAAAACCCCACAATGCTCTATATATAATTATAAAATTTTACCTTTAGGCTAAGGTGATATTTTAAATCCTACTGCTGTGACAAGATGTTTCAAGCTGTGTTAAATCAAAAAGCAAATGTAGAACAAATTTTTTTTTAATCTCATATTACAATAGTCTCCAAGTCCTTTTATACTGGTATACAAACAAAAGTAAATGTAATTAAATTAGTGACATTATATGACTGTAAAATGAGCACACTGGAAGCAGCATTAGACTCTAGAGTCTAATTTACAGGGAGAAAACCTATATTGAAATTTGAATTACAATAAAACTATTAAAATTATTCAATATATTGTAAGACTACTGATAAGAGTTAATGACAGTATTTCCCCAAGTCTACAACTATCTCCTGTAAGCAAGTGATAACAAAAGAAAATTGCCAGAAGAGCTGAAAAGTGATAGTTGGAGTGTATATGAAGGTCAGATACAGATAGCCAATGTTTTAAAATTTATTATATCAAGACTCTCCTTTTTGTGAAATATGATGGTCTCGGTAACATGTTATTGACACAGAAGCACACAGCACAGCACTGGCAGTTGGTGAGGAACAGCACTTTGGAAGGAAAGCTGTTATCATCTTTACTTTCAATGTTTTTCAGGCCATATACCTGAAACAAATTTACTTTCCAGTATTTTGACCTTTGACACTAATTTAATGAGATTACTTGGATTCTCATGGATAGCTTTCAGTCACTAATAGGATCATGGAACTGATTTAGAAAAGATTGGGAAACGGTAAAGGCAATATTTTATTTATCTAGAACTAGGTATTCTGATCTTGGTTCAAGTAGTTTGGGATATAACTCTGAGGGGAAAAAATTACTAAACTTGATGTAAAAATTAGCAACACAATCTAGTTTTATAGGTAGGATGTTGGTTATTCACACGGCTTTTGTTCTAGGAGAAAAACAACTCCAAAGAGCAATTCAAGTATTCTTTTAAACTGGGTAGGATAAATAATCTTCCAGAAGAGTTAGTTCCTCTGTCTGACATTTCCACTGCTCTCTTCTCTCTATCAAGGAGTGCAGATCAACTGTTTATATTGCACACTTTGACTCTGGTCAAGTCAATTGCACTCGTTATCAGACTCATGATTTTTCATCACCTCATTTTTAGTGAAGGCACTAAAACATGAAGTTGTACTAAATTACCTCTACCTGACTTAATGAACATTATCTTTTGTTTTCATTAAGAAAAAAACCACAATCCTGAAGGGTGGAGGTTTGCAACAAAAGTGCCTTGAGACAAAAAAAAATGAGGTAGTATATTAAGTATGTATTTTTCTTTAAAATTTCTAAGCTAAAACCACTGAGGTATTAGTTTTCCTAAATGACAAATGAAAGCATAGCAAAAGTATCTCTAGCTTTTCTTTTAAAGTCATTTTTAAATAGAAGGCAAAAACCTGTTTTGGAATAGGATTATTACTTTTTTAAAAAAATGCAAGTTAACACTGAAATATGGACTGTATAGTTTTTGAGTTCTATAAGTTGATCACATGCAGTAAATATTAGCAAATCTAATTAAAAGGTGCAAAAAGTGTTTTTTCTAATAATCTATCTTATGATTTTCAACGATCAAATACAACAAAGAATATAAATAAAAGTTACTCTTTGACCTCCCTTTGGAGCATGGAAGTGTTGTGTACAGAACATATCAGTATGCAGCTACAGCAGGCCTCATTAGTTTGCCATCTGCCATGGTGGATAGATGCTAAAATGTTGTTATTGCAAGGTTCATTGAGCAGTAAAATTATAATATTTTAAAAAAATGTATTTTAAGTAAAGATCCCTTGAAAGAAAACAGCTGCTGAATGATGACTGAGGCTGTGATCCCATTAAAATAAAAGATATCAAACAAATAGAAGAAATTTTAAAACAGTTATACCAGCCTTAGTTCCTTCATCCTGTAAGAGTAAATAAGAGAACATTTACAATATGGTCATATGCATTCCACAAAGCAATATTTAAATTACACATGAGATACTATATTTTATATTAGCTATTTCATTTCCAGCATGTCTTCAGTGGTTCCTCCTATTTCAGAGTAATATATAGTTCCCTAGAGCTTTTTTGTCAAAATAAAGTGTAATCATGCTAAAAAAATTTTGAAAGATCTGAATGTTATAGAGTTAACATAGCTGCTTTTAATAATTTGGTCATACATTATGTTTTCAGTAAACTGCCCTTGTCAAATTATAAAGGTTAATGATATTATATAATAAACTTTAAGTCAAAATATACTTTCTTGTCTGTCTCCTTCTGCATCTTTACAGAAAAGTAAACATAATACTTTTCCTAAAAAAAAAAATAGAAAGTATTCAAATCTTTGCTGGACTCCTTTCTTCTTCTTGCAGTTAACATGCACTGTTCCCTGCTATGCTATCATATAATCACAGGGTCACAGAATACGTCCCCTGAGTTGGAAGGCACCTGCAAGGATTGAGTCCAGCTCCTGGCCCTGCACAGAATACCTCAAGAATCACACCATGTGTTGGAGAGTCCAAATGCTTGAATTTGTTGCTGTGACCACATCAGGGAACAGGTGGTAATTTCTGCAATAAAACCAAATTATAGTCTTCTATTGTCAAGCAACAGCTAGACCAGCCACACCATTCCCCTCCTGCACTAAAATGTTATTCACAGTCTGGGAATGGCAGGTCTTTCTACGTAACAAAGCTGAATGAAAATGAAAGCTGCTGGTCTTGTTGGGTAAGTTGCTTCCCCACTGCTAGACATTGCTGCTAGCCCCGTTTCACTGCACTGACAACTATTCCTCACTCCTTTCTCATCCACAAACTCCTGACAACCTTCTCCACAATGACACAATTGCTTTGCTAGGCATTTCTCACATGTTGATGTTACTAGGAGCTTTACTAGGACGTCATGCGCTGCTGCCTGTTCTGACCGACATCTCCAATATCGTTGAGAGCCGCTTTTAATCTGTGGAATGGGCATCATTTGCAATATTAGGATTTCTTGAGCCAACACAGATGGATTGATTTGTGATGGCTCAAACAGGTTCAGAAATGAGTCTGAAAAGTGAAATGGAAACTGTGGAATAATACGCTTTTCTATTATCACTTCTAATGTTGAGAATATAATTATAGTCAGGTTTTACAAAAACATAGTACCATTTATTCACCTGCATAGAACAGAATACATCTAATTTCCGTAAAGGGGGTACTATAAAAAATGGAAAAAGAAGAATATTGTTATTGACTTCAGTTAGACTAGTTCTTATCACCAGTCTTACATCTAAAAAGACTAAAAAGACAGTCTATTAGCTAAAAAGATTAATGCATTTCTATAGACACTCATCATTGAACAAGATGTGTTCTAAGAGAACTCAGTACTAAGAAAGAAAACTGAGCATGAGTATGATGTGACCTGTGAATTGATCTATTAATGATTTTCCAGATACTCTATTTCATTTTTATGATCTGGAAATGGATGAAATAGTGGGTTTTTATGATGACACATGTGGAAACTCCTAACTATAGTTTTGTGTGACATAATTGTAATTTATTAGCTAGGTAATTTACAAGTCAATACAATCTTAGTAGCTTAGATCTTATGAGTTACTGTGACAATGTGTCATTACTTACACCAGAAGCAGTGACTTGATGCACTTACATACACTATAACTGTTTATGGATAAGAGCATAAAATCTTTTAAAAGTAGAATAAATAACAAGAGTTGTCAAAGTGTAACTCATACTTTTAATGCAGCAGTACCTTAGAAATTTAACTACTTAAGTTAGAAGGTGTGCGAAACATAAAAGTGAAATGAAATACACAGCAAGTTAAAATATGCAATAACTTAATTAAAAATTTTAATATCCTAAAGCACAACCCTGATCACAATTATGGAGTCACCATAATGTCACCATAACATTCAAAGAAAATAAAGTTCTATCCTAAGTGTTATAATGTGATACAGACTAAGAATTGAAAATGTTTTAACAATTATTTAATGTATAATTTTGGTACTTTCTAAAAAATGTACGACACTGTTGTTCTAGACACTTAAAAAATTTTAATAAATACAGAATGAATTATGGTAGCTGTCTTAAAGAGCTTATTTTGTAATTTAAAATTTGTATTTAAGAAGTATGTTCAAGAGAGGAAAGACTGAGAAGGAAAAATGACAGAGGTAAAGCAGAGCAACTGCTTGATTGACTGTCTTTAGTGCCATGAATTTCCATTAAGTTTGGAATAGAAGTAATCTGTGATAAAAGTATGGTAACTTCTAAGTCTATCTGTACTCAGATAACATCTCTTCTCAGATATTTTTCAAGGTAAAGTCCTTTTGTCATCATACTGAAGTTCTGTTGCCAGGAGAATCTGTCCATAGTGGGCTGGTGTTGCTCATGGGGAGTAGGACCAAACAAGGTTAAAGAAGTATTTAGCAAATCTGATTCATCTTGTAAGTAGCCAGAATCCAAGAAATGCAATCACTGCAGCTTTGTAAACAATGTGTGTTCCTGAGGGCAGCATGGATCTACATCATTACTTCCTATATTGGTGCAGATCACTTGCCATGGTCAGAGGTCCACAAAGGAGCGGCCTCTATTTTCACAGTGTAACGAAATCCAGCCCTACCCCTAAGATACAAGATGTGAACATATGTGCACATGAAAAGCACGTCCTCAAACTGCTACTCAAGGATATCGGCTTTTAAAAAAAGTTGTGTGTCTATCCTTTTTGCAATCCATCATATTTGTGCTAATACTGATTGAAGCTAGACAAAACATTACACCTGACTACAGCAAACGCAAGCTACAGTATGAACTCTCCTTAGTTACAAAAGCATGCAGAAGAAAATACATATATTGCCATACTTGAACAAACCTATATTCTCCATAAAGTTGTTTTGTCACTAATGATAAAATGTAATGAGAGGTAACACCTATAGAAAAACATTTTCTTACAACATGTATGTTTGCTCAGTTTAGTTTCTCCATAAATGTCCACAGGCATTTTAATATTAGATTGTCCTATTCCTTTTTGAACCTTCACACCTGCTTTGACATATTTCTGCTTACCTGGAAGAAGAGTTTCAGATTGATATAGTTGCTCCATATTTTCAAACTTGCAAAGGTAGAGAGCCTCTATAATTTATTCTGTAAATTATGTTACTTACTGTAAATTACCCTGTAAATTACCTTACTTATTGTAAGGTAAATATCCTTTTGTTGGGTGGCAGGCAAGGACAAGAAAAAGGAGAAGGAATGAGTTGGAAGCTTCTTAATTGCAAAGAAATACTTTATCTTTGAATGAATGGAAAATGTGTAATAGTAACAAGGCAAAGTTTGAAATGAAAGGTCATATCTTTTGTTAGTCTATGCAGTATAGTTTCCAACAGCTAGGCTTCCCTGGCTACTAGCTCTTCCATGTCTGATAAAAAGGCCACAGTCTTTAAACTAAATACTGGGGGGAAAAAGACAACCTGCATATTATTATTGTCTTTCTGATTCACGGAGCTATATGAAATTTTCCTTTTATGCCTCAGCAGTTTTTAATTTTGCTCTTTCAATTTCCTAAATTGTATTTAATATCACTATGCTCCATATTGTTTACTGTGCGTATTTCCCCTGTTAACTACTCAGTTGTTTTGTATATTTGGCTTATGGCAACCTTGGAAAAGTCATAGCACTTACTGAGATTCTGTTACTGTCAGTAAAGGATTGTTTTTGCCATTAACACTTCTGAAATTTAGAAATGACATTGAAATGCCTGGTGTTGTGTTTCTCTTGCATATTTTAGTGGAGGTGTGTTACATATCTATATCATCTATATCTATTTATATCTATATAATGTCCCCATGATATTCTTTACTAAAATATAATTTATGAGAATTATATCCCAAGGATAACACTAGGTGAGTGTAGTAATTCAAATCCAGAATTAGAGATTTCTGTCAGCCAGTACATTTCATGAGTTGAGTCTGTTGCAAAATGCTATGGTAATACTAGGCCATATTCCTAAACTTTTAGACACCAGAAATAATTTTTGTTCTGAATATGTCTAGTGTTCCCATTTTGCATCTCTGTTCTTTCTCCTTTCTTTTTCTTTTTTTTTTTTAATCTTTGAGCTGAAGATATTAGGTGGCTGACAAATTGTACACTTGTTGGATATTTTNTTTATCAAAGAAAATATGGTTTTTGTAAAAGACAAGAAAGTAGTCTGATAGCTGTGTTTTCCATTAAACAATACATGTGCTACATGAGATTAAAACAAAGAGTTCCCAGAATTAAATTCAGATTTTGATCTAAATATAAAGAAGAAGAGGAATAGATAAGGTAACCTTTGTTTCTGACATCATTTTATCAAAGTAACTCTTTGAGGTCTGGTGGATTAAAATTAAAATTTTTGTCAATGTTGATCCCTAAAGAATAGAATTTATGGGCAAGTAAGACAATCTGAATTAACCAAAGTGAGCTATAAAGTGCACAAAGAAAAATAAAACCAAAAATAACATCTTAGACACCTCTGTCCACTTGTTTTAATGGTGGCTACTGTAGAGTCATAAATGATTGAATCCCAGCTAACAAGTTAACTTATTAAATCCCATCGCAGCAGAAAACAAATACGTCTGTATGCTTTATAACTGAAACATAGGGAAAAAAACCCCAAGATATTCAAACTGAAAAAATGTCACCAAGCAAATTATTTCAGTCTAATTAGAGGTAATATGCTACATATATACTACTAGTATACTAGTAGTGTACTACCAGTATGCTACCTCTAATTAGGAGGTATAGTTCATATATTGGTCATATGTAACCTATTAAAATAGTTATGTTCTTGAGTAACCATAAGAGGAAGAAATAAAAATGCTTGCATAACTAGTGAATCTGGTGAATCAGAGAGTTAGAAACAACAGATATTCATTTCAGAAAGACTCAGTATCTCTTTTTTCTACAGTACACAAAGAAAGATTCAATCCACAAACAGATCAAAGGTCATATTTAGCAGTACTGCTCATTAGAAACAGGCTTGTAAAATGATTTTTTGAAAATGTTTTGCTCATTGACACTTTACTCTTCTTGTGTCAATTAAGGCAACTAAAACAGGTAACTGTTTAAAGTAATATCTATTCATTACTCTATGAAAGCATGCACTGTTTTAAAGAAAAGCTAAAAAGCCCACTTAGTGATGAAGCTCAACACTTTCATGTATGCTGACTAGAAAAGAGAGTATCTCACCTTTCAAAAGCTAAATAAATACTAAAATCAGATAAATATTCACAGGAAAGCAACCTCTTCAGTCATTATTTTAACTTGATATCACATTCAAATAGGTATACCCCTCTCTTTTTACTTTTCATGTGAGCTGATGCATTATATAATATAAATACTTATAATACTTTATAATACTTCTTTTTCAGTTTTAACCTCTATTTTTATTCTTGCTTTTTTTAGCTTGGAAAGTCCAGGGACTATTGTTATATACACTTGGACATTTTAAAATGTGAAGCTTTTATCATTTTTACCTTGTTTTACTGCTGCTTAGCCATATTGTGTCTTAGGCACCCCTTTTATGACATAACCATGAGGTTTTTGCTTCTCCTAAAACTTTGTGGTTTGTAGCAAACTGAATAATTCATTGATACTAGAGCCTTCACATCTTCCTATTCAAACTTTTTGTCAAGTTCCAAATCCATGCCAAAGTCAGTACCTGTGTTACATTCAGTCCACTGCCTTTTTCCCCCAACTTCATCAAATTCCCTGAAACAATACTTAGCTATTAGTAGTAAGTGGCTTAAGGACATTCAGTATTTTCTTCTATAATACTTGAAATTTGTCCATATGTCACTTGGTTCACATGAATATGCCACAAACTAAATAAATGAAAAATAAAAAATTAATCTGTCTGGAGGTAGAAGTTTGACAACATGCAGAGATGGGAATTTTTTGCAACTGCAACACTGTATTACAAGGGCAAGCAAAGTCAGGATAAGAAGTTATAAAAAACTAATGTGGGTAAGCAAACTTCAGTAGTAATATACTTTTGTGATAGATAAGGAAACAAAAACAATTATTTAGATACTTTAGAGAAAAAGGGAAGATAAAAGGAAAGGTAAAGGCTCCAATTATCAGAAAGGAAATACACTGGAGGGGATAAAAACTAGAATTTGTAAGTACTTGCTCTGCTTCAGTTCACTCAAAAGGACTCTAGTGTAAAATGATTAATTATGCTGGGAGTAGATGAACAACATAAGAGAACAGACATCAACGCTGTTAAAGAGCAAATGAGAAAATACCTGGACCAAATTAATGTTTTGAATCTGTAGGGTCAGATTAAATCCATCAGAGAGCGCTAAAGGAATTAGTCAATGAACTTTCATAGCCAATGGCAAGTGCTTTTAGAAAACTCCAAGGAGATCCTAGAACTGCAGATTAGTAACTTCACATCAATTATAGGAAAAAATATCAGCTAAACAGAGATGCAATGTGAATAAAAGTAACACTTATAAGTGCTGGAATGATGCTTAAGGCGCAGAACAAAATAGACGCTAGACTTAAATGAGCTTATAAAATATGCAGAAGAAAATTCGTAAGTACAATTTCTCCTGCCTAGTAAACTTATTTTCTAGAAATGTATACACAATCTAGATTGCTTTTCCCTGCCTTTTTTCTGACTTAGCTCTTTATAGCACTTTACACTCATCAGCTATTGCCTAATCTGTGTTGATCATTATTATAAAATTCATCATAAAGTAAAAGAAACAATGAAAGGAAAGAAATCAAAGACTTATATGGGTTTGTGGATGAACAGATAAATGAAAGGTTGACAGGTTCCATTTTTTTCTCAACTGTATTAGAAATTTTAGAAGACATGAGCGTTGAAGTAGTACTGTGTAGTTGAATCACTGAATCACTAAGAACAAAAGCTGTAGAGACTTATCAGGTTTTAGTATCGTGCACTGTGAAAGCCAAATTGTGGTTTTCTCTGGCCAACAAGATCCAAGCTCTCTAATACCTGAAAAGGAAAAATTTGGTTTTGTCATTGCTTACGCTTCTTACATAAGTCAATCATAAGGTGGCTTCTAGACTTAGTGTTATTGATTAGAATTTGGACATTTTGCAGGGAATTTATCTTTCAAACAGTTTATTTATTAGTATATTGAATTTAAAACATACATGGGACATTTGCTTGGATGGCATCTATGAAGGGCATAGGCAGAGACTGTAGGATTCCATCAAAGAATAAAGTATGTCAGAGAAAGAAGCACGAAAGAGCAGGTAGCAGTATATTAATGCAAATAGGAAGGTTGGAAGATTACCTATCAAAAAAAGGTGTTGCACTGGGTATTTAGGACTGATAGTAGAGAGCAGATGGATTTTGAAAAAGCAGCAGACGGATTTTTCATTGACATGAGAGGAGAGCTGTCAAAGTACCAGCTGTGGTTGAGAAGGAAGGACAACCAATTAATTGTCTGTGCCCTTTTTTGGTACATGCCAAGTTCTGCTATCCTTTATTTACAGAGGCTTGACAATCCACAATTCCTTGACAATCCACAGAGGAAGGCAGTCTAAAAAAAGTTAGGGTATTTTACATCTGGTACAACAATAAAGAGGTTTTCTTACCCACATAGATAGAGACAAATAGAGAGGGAATGGTGAGCTAGACTATATGAACCTTTGCTGGGTATTTCCCACAGGACATCGGATAATTAAGCTGAAGTTTAATTAAGCTACCTTTTTCATACCTTGCCTTTCTTTCTGAATTTGCAAGGTGTGCATGTTTTCTAGTAGACTATGAAATAAAACACTAGCGGGCACTTTTCCACCAAACCACACACACTGTATCATGATTGTCTGGAAACTACTACAGAAATTGTCAATATGTTAGAACCATCACCTTTAAGGCTGCAAATTATTTCAGCGTGATGACTCCCCATACAATGGAGTTCAGGACAATAGACATGGGTTTTCTTGGAAAGGTGGTGCTTATGACTGGAAAAGTTGAATGAAATAACCAGCAATGTGAAATGGGATAGAATTATATCACGTTTTCACCTTTCTAGAGGCAATTATATAGTTCAGTGAAGCAAAGATTAAATAACTAAGAATCTCTTGAGGAAAATAGTAGTGCAGAAAGGTGGTAACTAAAGTTTCATGTAAAGGCCAAACAATATTATGCGAATGAGACAAAGTCCTCTCAAAATCCCTTATTCCTTCTATGCAGATCTACTATAAAAATAAGATACACTGCTACAATTGTAAATGTACTTCTAAGACCATTTTGAGCAGGACACAAAGCACATACCTGAATAGTGTTTTAGCTCAAATAATAAGTGTATTTTTCGAGCAAATCTGACAGAAGACCCCCTGTATGAAATACTTGTATTAGCAAATAGTGTGGGACACCCAGGAATCAGTATGCAAAGCAGAGTAATTGCAGCTAAGAATCTAATGCAAATACTACAAATATTTTGGAAGTTTTAATTTGAAGGTTGCTGAAGGTTGTGGAGGTTTCTAAATTAGCTCTAGTCTTGCCCTGTGAACTGAAAGTTTGTTAGCAGTGCACTTTCAATATAAAGGAACCAGACTTTAATTTCTGAGAGTTGCTATGATGAAAATCAAAGCTCAGTAAAGGGACAATTGGAAGAACTGTTTCAAAAATGAATTGGTAGTTCAAATTAAAAACATTATGGTCATGTACTTCTGTTGCTTCAGTCTGCAACAATGGGCAGTGTCAGAGCATATGATGTGAATTTTTTTTTCGATGAAACTAAACTGAAAGTGTTGAACATCAGCCCACTGCATGCACTCCAGCTGCAAATAGGTAACCAATCTACAGGACAAAAATAGAACAATATCCAAAGCATATCCAAAGTAAAAAAGAAATCAAAACAAAGAAAAGTCTAGACTTATGGCTATATCATAAATAGCAAACCTTGCCCCTAATGTCTCACTTTGCTGAGATCCTGTATAATTCCTCCACACTTGCTGGATTAAAGATGTTTTCTCAACCTATAAACAATATGTTGTAAAGCACACAAGGATATTTCAAAATAATATCCTACCATAAGAATCAGATTAGAGTAATCCTCAAGCCAGGTAATAAAAACATTTTTTCTAATTACAGCAAGTTTTCAGTGTGACAGGGAATATTCAAGGTTCAGGAAAACAGCACATACTATTTTGCCTTTCCTGATAAAGAAAGGTGCACTAGGGATATCTCCCTGGCCCCAGAAGCAGGTGACACTGGCTTGTGCAGAAATCACTCACAACTGAGCCCCTTTCTGACATGCTGCCTTCCCCACAGGTGTTTGGAGTCATGATAAGATGATTCTTATGATAGACAGATGATACTTCAGAAGAATTGATGATTGTGCTCACTGTATAGTTTTACTTTAAGGAAGAGATTCTGGAAATTAATTCCAATCAATTCTAAATTCCCAGCTTCAGCCTCTTTTGATTGTAGCCTAACCACAGTGATGTTTTTTTCCATTATTAGTAAAAAACCATGAGCTTTGTACTAAGCTAACAGTGCAAATTCTTCTCTGGACTTGCTTGTCTTTTGTCATTCCTTAGGCATGAGGTCACAGTTGTCTATTTGTTTCAAATTAAAATCTGCAAACATCATTTATATTGAAGGCCTGACAAACTGAAATAAACATTTAACAGGAAAGAACAGCCCTTTCTGACAACTAAGTTTGGGAAACAATGTTGTAATGGTTTCAATTTTTGTCTATGAGGCCACAAGAACGAAAGCGTGTGTGACACGGAAACATCTCCCTGAAAAAGAGAAGACATTATTCTAGCTTAATGAAAAAGAAGGAAGAAGTGCTAGACACTACAGGGTAGATGAAACTAATTCCCAAATTCTTTTGTAGTTCTGGATTGGAAAATATTTTTCCTCTCATCCTGTTTAATGCAAAGATTTGGCCACTCTAAAAATAAAGTACATGTGGAAATTATAATAAGCAAAGAATAACTAGGGACCTAACCTTTTATGAGTAGAAAAAAATACCTTTTTTGTCATATGATGTTAACTGCTCTAAAGGAAAGTACATATATGAGTAAATTTTAAAGGAATATATGTTAAATGTATTTAACTGTGATTTTCAAATTAACGTAAGCGCATAGATATTTTTCTGGTATGTGATCCAACAACAACTTTAGGTACAGAAACTTAGACAGTGTTATCTCCAGGAAGAGCTGCATAAAATAAAAGTAATTTAAAAAAAAAAAAAAAAGCTCCATTTCTTTTCAGACCTGTAGTTGTAAAAATAGTAGGTTAATGTTGGCTTATGACTACAATGCATGTAAGTATGTAATTTAAAACAGGAAGAGAATCTTCATATATAACTTTAACACAAATTTTTTCTCAAAACTTCTCAGTGGGATAGGGGAATGGGTAAAAAGCACAGGTGGAGATTTGAACAGGTCCAAATACTGGCAAATGGTTTTATCATCTGTCTTAGAGAAATCTCTGATCATTGCATGCTGTTATTAATTCTGTCCTGAATCTTACAGTTACCCTCATTCATTGCACCAATGAAAATTTTAATACTGAATGTAAGGTTCCACTTAGGAGGAATAAATTCAGGAACTACAGCATCTGGAATGCAGCTAAGCACCAGGATGCAAGATTAGATTCAATCAGCAGGTATTCTAAATGGCTTAAAAAACCCACTGGCAGGTGAATGCAGAAATTGAAAAGGGAATTTATTTAGCTAGGGATGAAACTGGAATATTTCTTCTCTTTGATGATGAACTAATGAAGCAGTTTGTACAGTTCTTTGGAAAACTTGTTTTGTTTTATTGTTGTCTTTTTTTCCCTTTGTGCATCTGGTACAAGACTGTCACGACTGAAACAGAATAATTTTGAATTTCTTACAGCTGTGCATGGTTGAAATGCCTTTTTAAGTTATTTGTTGTTGTTTCTTTTAGAATCTTTTTAATTTGTTTATGCTGTTGCATCTGACACAGATAACTGGTCTATGCTTTTCCATATCTTTGCATGTGTCTTACTTTGCATTGCATTCTGATGACTACACTGCTACCAGATAAACCAGGAGGTTTCAGCATAGCAAAAGCACTACTTGCTTCATCATTACAGATCTAAGGATGTAAATTCTTAAAATTTAAAGCAATTTGTTTGTATAAGAACAATTTTTTCCTACTTCATATACAACTATATAGGCTCAATTTTTGACCGTAATAAAATTGAAGAAAAATGCCTGTGACTCTTGTTTCTGATGCATAGCATTTTTTGCACATACCTGACTTCTCTCAAAAGAACTTTGTTAGGTTGCATACCTGCACACACTAAAAAGGAGCACAAGGAAACAATGGAAGGTGGAGAAATCCCAAGAATTGCAACAGGAAAAGAATGCTCGGGAGAACCTTAGCCCTGGGGTCCAGAGGTGACTGTCATGTCCTGAGCCAAAAGGAATGGCTCTCCCATCATTTTATAGAATGAGTGAGAGCCAGTAACTTGGGGATTTGGGACACCTGTAGGGACAGAACATTTGAGGAATATACCACAGTTATTATGGGATGTTCAGAGAAAGGTAAAAAAGGAAGGGAAGGGGAGGAATCTCAGCTGTCTGGGGAAGAACAAACATGGGAAAAGAGAGGACTAAGGGTATAAAAGGGGGCGACTGAAGTAAGCAGATTAACAAGTGATTGAATTCCATAGCTATTTTCCTGGTCAGAGGCCTCTCTCCTCTGTGTGCACATGTATGCATGGTGTGAGCGGCTGGAGTTAGACCAGTGGCCAAAGCCCTGAGTGTCACTGGAATGAGTGCAGGTGTGAAAGTAAGCACGTGGACACTGGCAAAGATCAAGCTGGGCTGGCCATGAAGTAGCTGATAAGGCCTGGGAGTCAGGGAAAGTTGTTTTGTTTTGCTTTTTCAAGGCTGATACTGCAGATGAGGCTAAGTATTAGAGGGGCAAAAGGAGTTCTGGTCACCTGCTGCAGAAACTGAGGGGTCTGGTTGTTGAGTCAGAGATACCATTGTATGCACATGTGTATGTGTGTCTGTCCCCAGATACAAACTACTTCAGAAGAGCAAGGATGTGGGACAGGGTCCTCAATAAACTGCCTGCCCAAGGCAAGCTGCTAGGAGGTCCATTGTGAGTGTGTCTTTGTGTGTGAGCCTCTGGCCCTGAGTGTTCCCATGCGCAGGAGATTGCAAATGGAGTAACTGGGATAGAAGGAGTAGATACTGATTCAACTGGATTTCTGAGCCAAGATGCTGAAGGGTTCCACATCATACATATTCATATTTATGTATATATGTATATATCTATGTGCTCTTATCTCACAGAATATGCTGAGTTGGAAGAGCCTCTCAAAGAACATCAAGTCCAGCTCCTGCCCCTGTTGCTGTTCCTAGAGGATGAAATGAAGACTCTGAGGATTTTCTGTAATCATCAGAAGGCTACTTTATTGTAACAAGGTGACTTTTCATAGAGTCTTTCGCTAACAATTATGTGATTGGCTAAATGGCACAAAGCTTCTCTACCAGCGTTGGTTGAGGCAGAGAGTGCGTGTTTTGAGAACGGACACAAAGGGAAAAAGTAAGCAAAGTGAAAACAGCAGCTGTTGTTTTGAGAATGAGAGATACTCATAAAACCTTTTATCAGTCAATTTCTTGAGAACTTAAAATTCTCTACAGAGCCATCCTTGGAAAAGAAAGCTGCTTTGCCTTGAGAAAACTAGGACTTTCTGCTAAGTTTCTCTAANCTAACAGACTTTCATCAAATTCAGCCAGAAATGGGATCAGGATGCAGTCACTGGTGCATTTTGTGTTGGTATTAGTTAATTGTGCCTGTCTGTGTTGATCAGTGAGGTTGATGTGTGGCCATGTGCACATACACTGAATATATGTGTATGGTGTGTGTGTGTGCTCAGCCTTGCTGCTGTTTAGACCTGTGCACCTGGAGCTGCAGCAACTTCACCTCTGTTAGATGGCTGGATTTGATCTCTCACTAGCAAACACATGTTTTTCTAACACCAGATGTGGTCCAGGATTTGCAAGAAGAGGGAAATGGACACCAATTCGCCATGGATAATGGATTTTTCAAATATAGTGACTTTAAAACTTACCAATTGTTCATAATAAAATTGTGATTTTTGCAAATTGTTGTTATTTTTGAAAAACATTTAAGCTTTAAAATGAACGCTGTTCAGATTTTGAAGTTCACAGTTTAAAGTAATTCCTTTGGGTTTTTTGTCATTTTGTTGTTTTTTTTTCTTGAGAATATAAATACATGTTTTTACATTGCTGATTTTGATCAGATGATTTTTTAAAAANTAGGACTTTCTGCTAAGTTTCTCTAAGTCCCACTGAGAGTCAGCCCCACATGTCCCTGCACAAAACTATCTCCAGGAGTCCTTGAGCCTGAGAGAATTGTCCAAGGTCTTCATGAACTCTATCAGGCTTGCTGCTGTGACCACTTCCCAGGGGAGCCTGTTCCAGTGCCCAACCACCCTCTGGGTGAAGAACTTTTTTCTGATATCCAAGCTAAACCCCCTCTGATACAACTTCAGAACATTCCCTTGGGTCTTGTCACTGGCATTGGAGAGAAGAGATCAGTGTCTGCCTCTCCTCTTCCCCTTGTGAGGAAGTTATAGACTGCAATGAGGTCTCCCTCAGTCTTCTCCAGACTGACCAGACCAAGCGACCTCAGCCACTCCTCATTCAGTATCCCCTCAAGGCCTTTCACAATCCCCATTGCTCCCTTTTGGATGGTCTCTAGTAGCTTAATGTCTTTTTTCATATTGTGGAGATTAAAACTGAACACAGAATTCAAAGTGTATATATTTATGTATATATTTATAAATATATATGCTCATATACATGTTTATATATATATAAAAGTGTATATATACCTGTGTATATATATATATATATATATATATATATATGTATATGTTTCCCACTAACAGACTTTCATCAAATTCAGCCAGAAATGGGATCAGGATGCAGTCACTGGTGCATTTTGTGTTGGTATTAGTTAATTGTGCCTGTCTGTGTTGATCAGTGAGGTTGATGTGTGGCCATGTGCACATACACTGAATATATGTGTATGGTGTGTGTGTGTGCTCAGCCTTGCTGCTGTTTAGACCTGTGCACCTGGAGCTGCAGCAACTTCACCTCTGTTAGATGGCTGGATTTGATCTCTCACTAGCAAACACGTTTTTCTAACACCAGATGTGGTCCAGGATTTGCAAGAAGAGGGAAATGGACACCAATTCGCCATGGATAATGGATTTTTCAAATATAGTGACTTTAAAACTTACCAATTGTTCATAATAAAATTGTGATTTTTGCAAATTGTTGTTATTTTTGAAAAACATTTAAGCTTTAAAATGAACGCTGTTCAGATTTTAAAGTTCACAGTTTAAAGTAATTCCTTTGGGTTTTTGTCATTTTGTTGTTTTTTTTTTTCTTGAGAATATAAATACATGTTTTTACATTGCTGATTTTGATCAGATGATTTTTTAAAAATCTTTGAGCCATTTGGCTAGATCTAACAAATTGACCAAAGCACATGTATGATTTATCTGATTCATTATATGAGACTTACTATATTTTTATCTGCTACTTCATAGCATAATATAGTGTTCAAAGACTGTCAGGAACTCCCTTAAAATGAAATTAATTTTGTCAGAGACATATTTTGTTGCATCACAAAATAGAGAGAGAGAACGTGAAATTAATTTTCTACCAAGATTCACACCATCAAAACATTTTCCTAAATGAGAATAAAATTAGATAGTGTGGATACAGTCAAATAGAATTAACACGTGATTAAACTGTGACGGCACTTAAAGCATATTTTTCTCTCTACTCATTCAGATACGATTACTATAATACTTACTGTTAAAATCATATTTCATTTCAATTTCATGTTTTAAAGACCATCGTTCTGATTGTGTATGACTTCTGAGTGCACCCAGTAGTAAGGCTCATATTTAAAGCATTTTTTTCATTATGTTCTTAGGAACATAAAATGCTATCAGTTCTACCACAGTTAAATTTTCTACCTGAGCAAATCTACTGAGGGAATGGTATGGTTTTAATGAAGCTATTCCACAGCAGCTGAAGTCTGCTCCAGAGCTAAAACTGGTTCCTTCACTAGAATTGATGTGGTGCACATTTTCACTGAATAGTATTTAGAAGTTCTATTCCAATTTATTTCTTTGCTGAAAACATCACTTTGAACTCTTGATGCTAAACATAAAGAACACAACACACCACAAAACACTAATAAAACACTCATAAAAAAATTCCCTTCCCCAAACCACCCCAACCTAAAAAAACAAACCCAAGAAATAAACAAACAAACAAGCAAACCTAAACAACAAAACCCCTATACCCTATTTTGCACATCCCAATACCAGGGTTGGCTGCTAGGGTCACAACCAAAACATCAGCTGGGTTTCTTTAGCCATTTACATCACATTATCTGAATTAATAAGAGATACCACCTTTTGTCCAAAGTCACAAGAATTTTCACACTATTCATATTAGTGTGAGGAAAACAAAGGATTATTTATTCTTTTAGTTGACTTGACATTCCCAGGGAGCAGCAGGAGTGGATTGCCCCAGAAAGGCTGGGCACCAGGAGCCAAGAGTGACAGCAAGGCAAGCAGGGCAGTGCCCTCAGCCACAGCAACACAGACCCACAGCACTGAACAAGAGCAGAGTGGGTCTGGTGATGTCAGTCAGGTTCAGCCACAGCTTTCTGATTGCCAGACAAACTGCAGCAACGAGGCCCGAGGTCTGCACAGGTAGTTGTGTCAACATGTCAGGGTTGCCATTCAAGCTCAAGTGCAACTCCAGAGCATAGGGAGGAGGGGGACCGGATCCACGCAAGGCTTCTCACAGCTCATTCTCACTCTTAAAACATAAATCTGACCCATGGTTACACAGGAGTGTCATATTATAGCTAACCTTGAACACCAGCAGCTAAATCCCTGTGGGAGAGGAGGCTGCAAATGAGGCTGTTGTTGCACTCAAGGCCACGGTAGACATTTTGAAAGAAAACATGATTAAATGGACTATCAGCATCCAGCCAGAACCGTCACAAAAGAAAATACAACCCCAAGGAAACCTAGGAACTCATCACTTCTGCTCTCCCAAATTCCAGGGATCATTTAATGATGTGATGCAGCAATGTTCCTAAAGCTGTTGTTGAGAATAAACAGCTTGCAGGTTCCTTTGCAAATACTAAAATACTTCATTTGTGTTGGAAACAAATCAAACGGCCTCTAGATATTCCCTGGATGGCTGTAATGAGATTTGCCCTCACCAGGAGTTTCAACCAAAATATTGTTGCTGATTTACCTAGATCCACTGGGAAAATCTTTCCTTTACATTAGCATAACTTGGAGATAGAAGAAAGGCTTCTGGGAAGGTGAGAAAGATTGATGCTGTTAAGTGTTCATGTAGAACTATTATTGTTGCATTTTTCTTATTAACTCCCTTAGTAAGAAATTTTTAAATAAACCTTAAACCTATTCTTTTGGTATTTTCTCCCTAAAACCACTGCATTTGAGTCCAGCTGACCTAAAGAATGTGTATCTTTGGAATCACATTTTGCAGTAAGCAAAAGACTCATCCATCATCTGGTTCAGATTTAGGGAAGTGAGGAGCTGAGGTGTCAGGAAGCCTTGTGCTCTTGAAGTGGTGTGTTGCTTGGGAATTATTTAACATGTAGCAGCTTTTCTCAATAAAAGTTCTCATTAGGTGCTGTGGGAGAAGGAAGCAAAGAGGCAATTTGTATCTCTAGACAATCTCAAAATTTTTTTCAGACATTGCTTATTATGTGCAAAAAAGAGAAAATTCACCACTCTTGGTTAATTCCTTTGCTTAAACCAACCATTTAAAAATGTATACTGAGACCAGCAATACATTTATCACATATTGGAAAAGGAAAAGAAACAGGCTGAAAATAAAAGCTGTTTATGAAATCTTTACTTATTTGCTTAAGCACAATTTAACTTATATCCTGCTTGATTTAATATAATGCATGATTATTTTTATTTATTAGGAGGAAAATACTATGAATGGAAATTTGCCTGCAAATGAATGAATTCCTAGTTACGGCAATGTCCAATTGAATCAGTTCTAACTGGCTTGCATTTATTATGTCTCCTAATTTTTAATAGCAATAAATTGTATTTTTAAAGTTTTTAAGCCCTAAGAAGAACAAAGTATTTATGCAAAGATTGTCTCAGTATTTAAGGACATCTAGCACAAGCTTCAACAAGATGACAAAACTCATAGAACTAGAAGAGCTCTGAAGGCATGGTTATGGTCTTGATTCACATACCCTGCAATATAAACAAAAACCTGTCCCTTTAATCTATTGCTACATGCTTCTCAAATACATGCTTGCATAAACTAATAAACTTTATGAACTCTTTGAAGAAATAACCAAGCATTTTAAATACAGTTCTACTGCAATTCTGCTATTAACATACTAATCTATTAAAAAACTCCACACTTGATTCTACGGTATGAACTATAAATCTAACCAGAAATTTAGATAATAGGAAAGAACAGGTTTGCTTTTTAGTTATGCTCTTTATAGCAATTCAAACAGGAATTAGGCAAATCCACCACAAGAGAAATATGTCTTCATAAACATACACAGTTGAAATTATGAATCAGATTCTTATTGTTTCCTGTTATAAGATGAAACATAAGAAATTTTTAAGTATACTACTACCACTACCACAAATAATGTCAACCCCCAATAATAATTCTAATAATACAGGTTAAATACTCACTGTTTCCAAGAAATAAAGGAATAAAGAAAAAAGCATCATGAAACTTCCAATGTCAAGACACAAAATTGCAAAAGCATCTTTTAGCTGTGTTAACAGGTCTGCATCTGTTTTAATTTGATGGATATTTTATTTCTTGATCTTTCCAGTTACTTTGTTTGCAGTAGTAATTGAATTAAATGTTTGAAGCAAATATCTAGTAATTTTACCTTAAATTACTGTCTTTATTAACCATTATATCTTAATGTTTTGTTATTCTGTGTATAACATCCTCTGAATAACTTCTTATTATACAAAACAAATGTTTTTGCATACAAAAACTCATTAACATGAAACTGTCTGTCTATGGAAGAGTTTTTTGTGAACATTAAGAGTGTAATGGTATATCCTAAGAAACTAATAATAGGTAATAAAAGATGGATGTGGTTGAGAAATAAGTAATTTTCTCATATTGATTTTAGACATGTTTTTAAATGAAATAGTTAATTATGGGAGAGGAGCAAACAGTTTAGTTCTCAGGACTGAGATACTATTTCTACTATGACACTACATGAAGCTGCATGCAAGTTTAAAAATTAATTAAATTCAACTATTTAATTTAGATTAAATGTTTATTTTACACTTGATAAGTAACCTTTTAAACTAATTTAATAAAGTTTAAAAGTAATACCAACCTAATCTATTTTCCTCATAAATAACTCAACCATGCCAACAACAAATGTGTGCCTTTGCTCTGTAATTGATAAATTAAACTTGTAAAGATTATTCTTTAACAAAATAACTGTAGTGGGTTGATTTGGTATCAATAATTTCCAAAAGATAATTAACATGTTAATTGGCATTTATTTTAGTATAGTGGTAGTTATCTAGTCAATTGCTAATTAAAATACTTAAACCATTCCTTTCAATTTATACGAATGAGATTATACTTTTATCACCTACTTCATTTTTAGATAATGATAGGGCAAGTAAATTTATGTCCCTTATTTATTGAACCTCAGCAATAACAACTGATACTTTATTATCAGTGAGACATCCTTCTATCAAGAGCACATTAATGATGTGAGTTTGGCATCACATGTACTTTAAAACTGAGGTCTGCATTTGTTCATGGTGGTGGTAGCCGATGCCTCCTCTTTGTCTCTTCTCTTCTCTTCTCTTCTCTTCTCTTCTCTTCTCTTCTCTTCTCTTCTCTTCTCTTCTCTTCTCTTCTCTTCTCTTCTCTTCTCTTCTCTTCTCTTCTCTTCTCTTCTCTCTTCCTTCCATAAAATGTTTGCTTTTCTTTTCTGGAAAAGATGGCAGCATGCATGCTACAGCAGGAAGCTGCAGCCTGTGGATCCATCATCGCCATGTATACATATATGCCATGGGGGAAGGCAGGGGCAGCAGCTCGACCTTCCCAGGCCCTGGGATTGCTGTCAGCTTCCCGAGATCCGCCCCTAGCCCTGTCATTACGGACTGTATCTTTTTACTGGACTGACTGGAATCTAGACAGAAAAAAAGGCAGCCAAGCTTTTGGGCATACAAGCCCTTCTTCACGTCTGAAATAGAAGAAGTAAGGTTAAGGTAACAGCTCAGAGTCTAAATAGATACGCATCAGTTAGGCAATTTTTGAAAGAAAAGACTGTTCATGCGGAAAAGAGATGAGAGGACATGAGAAGAAAGCTAGACAAAGTGGAAGTAGAGCAAGGGCAATAATCTTAGACAGAGGAGAGTTTGAAAGTCAGGTTGTTTGAAACACTGACAGATTGGGGAGAAAGGAAAAGTTATTAAATAATCAATTGTAAAACAAATACTAGCAGCTTTCTGTATTTTGTACTCAAAAATATGACTCTCTGATAAGGAGAGAATTTTTTTTCTTTTCTCTTCTAAAACTGAGTGTTCAGAGTTGGCCTGACTGTTTCTTTGAGAAGTATGTATGCCTTGACAGCAGACTTTTATAAGCAGCAAAAAAAATTAAAGCACTGAAACTGCTATGGAAGTGGTCTGAGGTTCCTTTGAATTGTGGCATGCAGAGGTTATTTATGACATGATCATACTTTACAATGTATGGCACTAAAAACTAAAAGTTAGAAGATATTGCCAGCACTTTTAATCAATGTAAATAGGATCCAGGTTCAACTTTCATTATATTGACATGAATATCCATCATAACGGCTGAAAATTTTCTTCTAAATAAGCGCATAGAAAAATGCCACATAAGTAAATGGGGAAGGGGTTTGGGTGGTTAGAATTAATTTTATTATCTTTTCTATTGTGCAGATTGCTAATGATGTATGAAAAAGGTCTGAAAACGTAATATATTAACAAAGGGCATCTTTGTGTAAAACCACATAATAATAAGGAACTTAAAAGGAAGGAATTATGTCATTCTGAATAACAAGGACAAATTGGTGATCTGGAGACCTGCTGATCAATAGGCTAATTATTTGAATAAAGATAGCATTGGCTGCTCAGATCTCATATCTGGTTTGGTAAACACACCTCTGTCTGGACAGACAAGCTGTAATATTTATCTTGGGGGCAGCAGAAGTTGTAGGGTTTTTTCTTTATTTAGGGTGTGCTTTTTGGATAGAAAGGTCATCTCAGAAGTCCCAGCTGAAGACAAAAAGAACGAAAATGTAATGAGGGATGAGGCAGGAGGAAAAATCAAGTCACGTAGAAAAAAGAAAAGCCTTTTTCTTTTGGGATATTCTAGGATTTCTTGGAGTGGACATATATTAATAAGTTAAGATTAAAAATATAAAACTATTTTCCGCTAGTCTTATGTATATTTGTATCACTTGTAGGAGGCATGCATATATACATATGTCCGCTCATCTTACCAACTGAAGAAATTAAAAAGAGGTATAAAAATATAACCTAATTTTTGCTTACTTCATGTATAAAGGTAATAACATTAATAAGTAAGAAAAACATTGAAACTGTGTTTGTCGTATAATATGAAAAAAAAACTTTTTACTTTGGAGACAGTATAGGGAATTTTCCATGAGTTTTTTTTGTTTTGGATTGAATCTCAATAACATTGGAGTAACGATTACAAGATTTAGCACAAAGTATATGCATTGAAGAATATTGTGGTCTAATTTTCAGCATGCATATGCAAATATATCTTGTGAACAAGAAACTGTTCTTTGTCATGATGTATGTTATACGCATGTTGAAAAATTATATGAATAGTTAAATAGAACATTCAAAGCAGATCATGGGAAAATTATTTAACAACCTGTGGCTGAATGTTATGCAAATAATATTGCCATAATCTTTTATGTCCTCTGACTTGTTTGAAGGGGATGCACCCTTCTTTGTCTGTATGTTCCTTTAGGAGATGCATCATCTTGGGAAGAAAGATTTTCACTGCTTAGTCAAGTACTATTGTCAGCAAAGGGCTAAAGGCAAATACGATAGTGGCTTGTGGATTACTCAGGTTCACATTTAGTAAGTGTCAGTAATTGAACAGCTGTTTTCTATGCATGCTAAAGTTCAGCCAAAAGGATTTGTCAAGCAAATCAGCCAACAGAACATTTCAGTAGCTGAATTCTCAAGGCAAGAAAAGTTCAAGTGAACTGTGCTGGATGCTGAATGTCGAGAAAAACATTGGAATAATCTAATCATTATTATACAAATTGGAGGGGAAAAGCCCCTGGTACTGAAATAGCCAAATTATGAATAAAGGTGAAAGACTTCTTTTTTCTGTCAAGTTTTTTCTCATGGATTTAATGGCTTTCAAGAAAAAATGTAAATTTTTAATATACATTAAAAAAACTTTTAAGCTGTTGAAGAGCCAATAATACCAATTCACAAGAATCTTTATTTGCCTAGCAATATATTGCTTTGTTCATAGTTTTACGTCCAGTAAATAAGGCCCACTTCTGTAACATCAGAATCAATGTAACTGGATTTACAGTGCAATAACTTTTTTTAAAATATCTATGACTGTTCCAAAATATGAAAGATACATCTCAATTAAGTATAGTTATCAACCAAGCAAGTGCAATTTAAAATACACTAGAAATTAAAGGTCTAATCCCAAATTACTTACAGGATCAAAAATCAAGGTGGACCATGGATAGAGGGAATTTAGCAGTGGTAAAACCATCAGAGTTAATAGTTCAATAAAACGGAAGTGAAGGTGAAGGCACAAATTCATCCCAGTTTTCCAAAATGTATGTTAAATCTGTGGAGTGGTAAAATAAAGTTGCAAATTTCATTTGGTATGTTCATACTAAGAGGCTTGGCTATGAATCTGAGAAAATTAACTTCAAGTGAAATAGCTGTTAAGCTATGCTGCAAAGGAAAATAGAGATGAATTTTATTAGAGAGGGTGTATTTAATTTTTATTTATGTGACACCACAGAAATGCAGTAGTTACAACAGCTGCCAGATTAAGTCCTTGGATCAAATAAGGAAACTAATTTGTAATCCAAGCTTTACTTCCAGTAATAATAGTTGCAGGAAAAAAAAAAATCTGTTTTACCAGAAGTTCAAGGGAGCAATAAACTGAGGTAGTTTTATTCTCTATGGGTAGTTTGGGGATTTTTTGTTTGTTTGTTTTGTTTGTTTTCTTTGTTTTGCTTTTGGCACCATTTTGTCTTCAGATTCCTATTTGCTTTATTCTAAGGGAGGGTTTTTTGGTTGGCTGGGGTTTTTTAATGTTTTTATCCATGTTTGCCAAAATATATTCATTTGACCAGAACTATCTCTTCCATGCCCTAAATTTTTATTTTTACTCCATTGTTTGGCTGATAGCTACATCTATATTATTCAAAAGTAATGCACTCAATGCATTAAACAACACCTTCTGTGTAAAACATTCTTGACAATAAATTATAATTTTCTTGTATGTTTTAAATACTCAGGAGTTCATCTAATTACGCATATCTGCTGTTATTAGAGACAAAAACAAACAAGTAAATCAACAAAATTATATGGCCACCGATTAAGCCCATTCATTTAAAAATTCAAACAAATAATTATTTTTCTTTGACTTAAAGACAGATGTTTTGCTATTAAAAAAGCATGAATTATTATAAAATACTCTAAGGCCAAAATAATATATTAAATCTACTATAATTTACAAAATTGTAATTCAGAAATAACACTTCAGAAATAACTCTAGAAAAGTTCTAGTTCTACAGTGATAGGAAAATGAAATGCAGGACTGATCAAAGCATCATTAAATATAAATAATAAAAAATCATGGTAGTAAAGGTTGTTTTTTAGAATTTAATATTAGTATTGTGTTATACCTCTATTTAAACACCTACAGAAACAGTTCCTACAGCAGTGACTTTAAAAAGTATTTGCTATTCTGAAATTGGATTAATTTTAGTATTTTTAAATTGTGTCTACAGTCACTAAACTCAGTCCTGTCATCAAACACATAAGTACCTAATACCATGAGAAACCCTAAGTATCTTGATCCATGACTAGTTGATAAAGAGAACTCACAGGAGACTTGGACACATTAGTAGTAACAGACAAAGCAAGAAAATGTAGGTCATCTCGAATGGTGCCCTACATGTAATATTCTACACTGAGGAAGTTGAAATGGCCTCTATAATTTAAGCTATGTTAATTGTTTTCATATATTGAAAAAAAAAAATAGTGAATTCTTTTATACAACCAACACTCGCAACTAAAATATTCAGCATTTTTGGACCATTTAGCTAGATTTTTATTTTTAGACATGAAAAGTACTTTCAGCAAGTACTTTGCTTTCATTACCCTCACTATGACCTTCCTATGGACATCATTTCATTGTTTTCTTTTCTTTTGTGGATGAGTTGGAATACTTGAGTTCAAATAAATGCATTACAAACTTGACTAGAATAAAGAGAATGAAGAGGTCATAGTGAGGGACAAGGATATGAAGTTGTTTGTAAATATTTGCAGTGCATGCATTTAGAAAACAATCTCAAAGTAGATCCTAGAGGCATAATTAAGAAAATGGGATAAAAATGAGCAGTGAAAAAAGTGAATATTAAGGTAAAGCCTCCAAGAAAACTGTGTTCTATTACTCTGTTGAGCAACTGAATAAATTCTCTAGAAGTAGAGGAATTTTGCAGCACTTGAGTCAGTTAAAGTGAGACTGAACAAAATACTTGTGTGATAATTTGGTGAAGAAACTTACTAGGTGACATAATGAATCTTTTCCCTTTTCTAATATTTGTGTCTATAGAGGGATAAACATTATGAATTCCTAGGTATCATTTTTATTATATTGCTCTAAATTAATGTGAATGTATTATTGATGATGTACATATTTTCTTTATTCTATTAAATAATATCTATTTAGCTTAAGTTCAAAGTATTTTTTTCTAACAATGTCAGCAATATTCTGTTTCATCTACATTTATGTTCTATTTGATTATGCAAGATGGAGAGATTCCTTGACCCAAGGAATTTAAGAACGTAATAACAAAGGCATATGCATCAATCAAGACTGTATGGAAATTAAATATTCTGCTAGTCAATAAGACAAACACTATAAAGTACTTCAGTGTTAAACAACTATTATTTTTATGCTCAGCTTCTTCATAATTATAACGTGAAAAACAGATAAAACTGTACCAATTAATACATCTAGAACAATATTTTATTACTATGTTTAACATATATATATATATATTATTTTTTTCAAAACTGGTGCATGCATATGTGCACCCAGTATCAATTTGGAATACACAGGTAATTGTTTTTATAGTCTCTTTGCAGTTGTAATGAGATTACTTGTTCCTATCTTGTCAGAAATAATTTTTAAGGCCTTTAAAAAAGTGCTGTGAAACACAATGACATGGAGCTAAACAAGTCGTTCTTTTACATGTGAAATAGCTGTGAAGTACATAGTACAACACATGGTACCTCACACTCAAGACTGTATGAGATTTACCTGCTTTTCTATCACAATGCCTTTTAAAAGATAGAATTTTTTTAAAACAAAAGCAATAAAAATGTGGGTTTCTTTATTTCTTTTTTCCTTTAAGCCTGATATTTCTGTATAGTTCTGATCTGGAAAACAGTCTGAAATATCACAGCACATGATTTTGATTAATTGGGTTGTTTATCCTAGCTATTTTTAATGACTGGACTGCAAACTGGGTTTTACTGCAATTCATTGTTATCAGCTTAAGTATTTCTGTAAGAGTGTAGTGGGTCTCTTGAGATTAAGAACAGTATAGAACTGGGAGTAAAGGATAGCCTGTGTTTATATTAGTCCTTGTGGGTGTTGCAGCTTAATGATCCTGCTCTTTACCAACAACTTGCATTAATGAAGTCAAGAGCAAGGTTCCCACTGCCTTTATAAGTCAGGGTATTTATTAGGCCCTGAACATTTAGAGCGTAATACCTCTCTAAGCACAGAGTTTACTTCAGCTTCTTTGGTGTGTGGTAAGCAGTCATATGCTAACTACCTTTTGGCTTTCAGAACTTTACTGAGTAGTGAATAGATGATTACCCATCCTGCTCAAGTAGGGCCATCCAGAGTCAGTCACCAAGGACCGTGTCCATATGGGTTTTGAATGTTTCCACAGAGGGAGTTTTCACAGTTTCTCTGGGCAACTTGTGCCAAGACTCAGTCATCCTCAAAGCAAAAAAAGTGTTTACTGTTGTTCAGATGGAACCTCCTGTGTTTCAGCTTGTGTCCATTGCCTCTGAGCATGACACTTAGGACCACTGAAAAGAGCCAGGACACATCTTCTCTTCATCCTTCCTTCAAGTATTTATACACATTCATAAGACATCCTCTGAGTGTTCACTTCTCTAGGCCGAACAGTCCAAGCTCTCTTGGACTTCCCTCATATGTGAAGTGCTTCAGTCCCTTAATCATCTTTGTCATCCTTTGTTAGACTCTTTCCAGTATGTACGTGTCTCTTTTGTGACTCCAGGTGTGGCCCCACCAATGCTGAATAAAAAGAAGAAGGAACACACAGCCTCCAACAGAAGGCAGTACTTTTTTAAAGTAGCCAAGGGTACCATTAGCCTTCCTTCTGGCAAGGGCATAGTGCTGGCTCAGGTGGAACTTTGTGCCCACCAGTATCACCATGTTCTTTTTGATGGCCCCTAGCATATATTGGTACATGGCATTGTTCTCGTGTGCATGACTTTTCATTTCTTCTTGTTGAACTTCGTGAAATTCCTTTTGGAACACACTTATTCCCTCTAGTTACTCTTGTTTCTCCTTTCTCCTTCTTCTCTTTTTCTATTGTTACAAGTCATGCACAAGGGCAAAAGATAAAAACAAGCAAACAGTAGTGGAAAATTATAATTTAAGATATATCAGAAAGAACCTAGATAATGAGCAGCGTAAGTAGATGCAGATGTATGTAAAGACAAAGCATGACAATATTAAAAACCCTTACAGAAATCTGAAAATGGAAAGTACCAGTGAAAGTTGTACTGAAATTCTGTGGAAGACATGAAGTGAGTTAACCGGGCACTGTTCTGTTGGAGAAGAAGACAATATACTCTCAATGTTCAGTAAATGACAGCTTTCTCTATCTTCCTTTATCAGTAGTACTAGTTGTTTTTCTTTCACTAGGATGACATATGCAGAAGTGGAATAATATGTCAGCAAAAATGGCCTTTTCTCGCTCTATTGTTGCTTTGGAAAATAATAAAGAAAAAATGTAGGAAAGAGGATTATACTGGCCTAAATTCTAACATACAGATATGAACATCTGTCTAAAGAAAGCCAACATCTACAAATACTTTCACCATGTTTGAGGCACGTGATTATAGA
This sequence comes from Irena cyanogastra, assembly GCA_013397155.1. NCBI lineage: Eukaryota > Metazoa > Chordata > Aves > Passeriformes > Irenidae > Irena > Irena cyanogastra. The sequence continues at coordinate 72,169 of VWZV01010174.1, forward strand.
TTGAGTCTATTTTTTTATTTCAGTCTTTGTGGCCTATCTCATAACTCAAGTTATTAGTTTTTAATACAATGGTTAGTGTCTTAAATATTAACATTCTCCAAAGAATTAAGCATATAAGGTATGTTACTAAAACATGAACCACTGCTTTTTTAAACTCTGAGATTATTTTGATAGAAATAGGTTTTAGATGGCTTTTCTTGTTCTCTGTTGCAGGTACAGTTATATTTTAGTCCATATTAAGTCTTCTAGGAATTCTTTTGTTGCAATGTTAAGATAAAAAAGATACACAACATAGATTGCAAATTGGACTAAGTTAAAAACCTTAAATAGCTTCTTTCTGATTTTTTTCTTAAATTCCTTTTATTTTAAATTGCTTTTTAAAAAATTAGGCATTTTAAGTGACAATGGATTTTATAGTATCAGAATGTCTTTTAGTCCATAGACAAGCTCCTGAATAGGAAGAAACATGGAATCTCAGGAACTATTTGGTTAATCCAATTTTAAAATTACCTAGACAGGCCAGCATTTCCTCAGAAAATAACTCAGTGTACAAGAGACAGTTGTGCTAAAATAGATAAGATTTATGTAGTGTACCACCATCATAAAGGCCTGTTTCCAAAAAGAAAACAGCTGAGACAAACAAGCTACTTTTATTTATAGGCTAAACCATAATTTTTCATTATACAAGCAGTATTTTTCAATTTATCAGAATATTACTCTCACATTTATTATTTTAATAATTCCATATATTTACCAGAATTATTTATGTACACAGGCTACATTTATCAAAGGTCCAAGGAGTTGTAAAATCGGTCTGCAATTCAGCTTGGTCAGCTCTTCAAAGAAAAAGAAGAAAAAAAAAGANCATTCTGTTCTATATGCAAATAAAGAAATCAACTCTTTCCTTTTTCCTCAGCAGTATTTTTTGCTTTTACTTTCCAATTCTCAATATACCAGAAAAAATAATTTCTTCTTTTATACTCCTAATTATCAACCATTAATTAAGACCAGAGCAAAATAAGATGGCAAAACACAAAATATAATAAATAAATTAAATGTGATAGTAGAGCTATTCATTGTGTTTAAATATATGGCATGAAAGGAGGAAGGTGATAATAAGTAAGAGAAGTACGAGTTCTGTATGAACTCTACATTATAAAAGCTGTGAGAATTAGAATGCCAAGTACTCGAGCAATAGCTCACCTATAAGAGTACATCTCAATGAACACGAATGAGCAACACAGGAATGCAGAAAAATGAACTTATATTCTCTAAAATCTTTCACTTGAAATCTCATAGTTATTTCTAAAACATAGCCCCAAACTAAAATGAAAAATTGGGAAATTGTGGATCATGTAAAAAGGAATCTGATGTGAAAATTTATGACAACGCAACTCACTTTCAAGAATTTAGAATTCGTTTTTCATGGAAATCAAACATTCCACATTGCTTGCACCAATGGAAAAACAACAGGACTAACGGATTTTCTTTTTTTGCCCAACAGGGAGACAATGGTATAAATGCAGCAGTATTCACAGGGATTCTTACACAAGCGAGACAACTCAGAATATCTATCACTCGAGGACATTATTCAAGGATAATTCTTACTATTGCCTACACTTGAGCTACATGTCATGCTGAAAACTGCTCTGACTAAATGTCTGAAAGGCAGCTGAGAAGGATTTTGAGAGACGAAGTTTTGAAATGAAGTATGACAATTCAATCTGTGATGTGTGATTCAAATTTTGCTGGAATTTGAGCTGGAATGTTACAGCTCAAATCTATATTCAAAATAATGCAAATTGATTTGACTGAAGCATTATAATTTCCTGGAGAATTTCTGGCATCCTTTCTTGCATAGAACACAGCACATCCTACCTTACCTGTTGTTCAGATTTTTTTTTTAAACTACACTCCTTTTCACTAAAAATTTAAGTAGCTGTTTGAAGGAATTTTGAAAATGTTGCTTTGTTTTTCTTCACTTGTGTGGCACAAAGTTATAAGCAACATGAAAACAGATATTATAAAAAATAGAATTCATAATGTATTCATGTAATAATGAAGAAAAGACTAAACTTCTTTGAAAAATGGAACTACAAGAAGAAACAAGATGAAATTTAGAAGACTTTTTCATACAAGATTAAATTTAGAAGATTTTCCTGTATTTCTTATACTGGATTTTTTGAGAAAAGTTATCAAAGTATTTATTAGAACAAAATTGATAGGAAAATAATATTGTAAGAAAAAATATTTTATAAAAGCTCATAATTATTTAATTTAATATCTATTTTAATATATTTATGACCCTATCTAATAATTATATCCTTGGTTTGTTTGCTCTTAAAATTTAATTCACTTTCTCTCCTTTCAGGGACCCTCTCTTCTCAAGGCAATGACATAGAGGTCTGGGCATTTCAGGTTCTCTAATTAGCAGTCACTGATTGGGGTCAAGTTTACTTAGCTTTGTGGGCTCAGTTTTGAATTCTTGGAGAATGCATTCCCAAAACTTTTTCTTCATACAGCTATAGTCCCCAAAAGGGTGCATATCATATTTTAGGTGAAGACAATGCACTATGCATATGGTTGTGGCTGTATACATGCTTGCAGTGTGTTGACCTTGTATCTTAGGTTGCAATGCAAGATGTGGCCTATGTGGTGTGAAATCTATTTCTATCTGTTAGAACCAGGTGGGGCAGTTGTCTTCTGTTAATGGGTCAGCCATCAAAGCCAGGTGGAGCAGTTTTCTTTACGTCTTCCACAACCCATCCTCCCTCCAGGTTGATGTCTTCTGGCCATTGAGTCTTACTGATAAAATTACATCATCCCATTGTGAGATGCTCTGCCCAGGGGAAGGAGCCAAACATTCCTACCTGGATATAATCTGAGAATTTGGAACACCACAGTCAGCCTTCTCCCACTGGATTCCCAGTGGGAGACCAGGCCCACCTGCAGCACCACTGGACCTTCAGAAGAAAACTACACCCTTCTACAAGATCACTGCTTCAACAGAACCCCACCTGTCACTCCAGGAAGACTGAAGCCACCATTTCAATTGGACTGCTACCAACACCCTGACCAACAGGGTGTCAGGTCTTATTCTGACTCTGTCAGTATTGTTTTGTATTACCGCATTTTAATTTTTTATTTTTATTTTCCTAATAAAGAGTTGCAGTTTGCATTTTTTTTTTTAGGTTAAAATTAAATGGTTTGTTCCACTGTTCCCCCCAAGGTTCTCTATAAGTTGGTTTACCTCTGAGTTGTACCCTCCTTTGAAGCTGTCCCTCAAGCTATTCCCCTACCCTTGTTCTAGTCCCTTCCTGCTGTTCCCCACTCCTGACGTGGCCGCCAGAGCTCTTACAGCTAGCACAGGCTCTGGTGGGCTGAGACAATAAAGTGCTATTCCTACTCCCATATCTTTGCCTGAGAGCCCCTTAATTTCAAAATTATAGTAATTCAGAAGGAGGGGGTTTGCATTTTCAGTTTCAAGAGAGGCTCCTGCCTTCCTTAGCAGACACCTGTCTTTTTAAATCAAGACTCCTTGGCAGCTTCCAGATGCCCACCCAGTACGTGTCTCATTCCTGCCTCTCAATGGGACAAGGGAAGAAAATGAGATAGAAAAAGCTTTTGGATAGAGACAAAGACCAGGAGATCACTTGTCAATCACTGTCACAGGCAGCACAGACTCAACTTGGCAAAGGTTAATTTAATTTATTGCCAATTAAAATAGATTTGAATACTGAGTAGCAAAGCCAAACCTATACCACCATCCTCCTACTCCTGTGTTTTTCCAAGCTCAACTTTATTCCTTCATTTCCACTTGTCTGTTTCCACCTGACCCTTAGGGATGCAAGGGGAATGACAAATGGTGCTGTCAGACCGTAACAGTTTCTCTCTGATTCCCTTTTCTCATGCTTTTCTCCTCTTCTAGAGTAGATTTTCCTCATGAGCTGCAGCCCTTCAGTAATAAACTGCTGCTGGGTGGGGTCCTGGACAGTTCTTTGGGGCACATCCACTCACACTGGCATGGTCCTTTCCATAGGCTGCACTGTAGATATCTGCTCCAGTGTGGTTCTTTCCACAGACTGCAGAGAAATAGCTGCTCCACCATTGTCTCCTGAAGGGTGCTCCAGGGGAATCCTGGATCTTGCATCTGGATCACCTCCTCCTGCTCCTTCTTCTCTCAGCTTGGTTCCTCCCACCACTTTTTAATCACTTCTCAGCGCCTGTGCATCACTTTGGCCTTTTTCCACTGTTGTCCCCAAGATGCCATCATCTCAGCTGACATGGCTGCATCCTCTTCCAGCTTCTTACTCTCAGCTACTTGCTAGTAGAGCAGTGTGAGAAGCAAAGAAGACTTTGACTCTGTAAGCACTCTTCAGCCCCAAACAAAATATCCTTGTCTTATCAACGCTCTTTTCAGGACAAATCCAAAACTTAGCACCATTTAGGTTACTATGAAGACAATTAACTATATATCCCAACCAAATCAGTACATTTGGCTTAGCATGTGGAGGTACATCATTTCCACTTCACACCACCTGCATTTTCCCATCCTTACAGTTGATCAGTCCTTACAGTGTCATTGGACACCCTGGCAGGAGAGGTAGTTCGATAGTTAGAGAAATGCCTTGTCATCTTCTGACAATATTCAACATGCAGCTAAAAGCAGTATTTAAAAAGGGTTGTAGTTTTGAGTCAGTGTAGAGAGGAGTTGAGACTACAGCCCATGGAGGATTGCATTCCCTTCCCTCATTGCCAGCAGCTCTACCAGGCCCAGTATCACTGTATACATAGAGCTTAAAATTCAAATGGTTTATTGGCAAATATGTAAGACACAGCATGTAAAGCAGCTTGTCTGGCTAGTACAAAAGTTGATTGTTCCTTTTCCCACAATTTTAGTTAGGCCTTTTTCCCACATATATGATACAACAGCCATAAGATCTGTGTTACATGAGGAGAAATTGTGTCCCATAACCCAGAATTCCAATAAAGGGTTGTTTTTTTTTTTTTGTACTCAGACATAAATAAGATAGTTTGTTTACCCACTTCAGGCAACATGTCAGGGTTTCTGACATAATTTCTGTAGTGGGGCCTTGTATTATCTTTTGAGATAATATCTAATAATCTTTTGAGATTGATCACCCATCTATGTTTTTCAAGATGTCTAAAATATTGTTATGAGTTTCTCGGACTTCCTGATCAGTGAGCCCAGTAATGACAATAAGATCCATGTAATGGAAAAATTTACGATCTGGAGAGATGTTATTATTCTCCAGATGTTGTGCCACTAGCCCTTGGCAGATAGGTAAGGCTATGCAAAAGCCCCTGAGTCAGGACAGTGAAAGCATGATGTAGTCCTTCCCAAGAGAAGTCAAATTGTTCCCGAGATTCTGCAGTACTGGATCTGCTAAAGAGAGCATGAGCCATATCAGTCACAGCGTGCCACGTTGCTGCTTCTCTCTGAATACATTTGAACAGTGTTAATACATTTGGGACAAGTGCAGCCAGGGGAGAGGCTGCTTTATTTACTAGCTGGTAATCTACCATCATGCATCAGCAACCCCCTGGCTTTTTTATGGGTCAAATAGGACTGTTAAGAGGAGAGTGATGTGGCAGGTAATACCCATCTCCAACAATACTTTAACCAAGTGATTCTCCCTGGGTAACTGGTACTGTTTCAAGGCTAGAGGTTTAGAGGTGGCAGTAAAACTGCTGGTGCACTAAAGTACTTAACCCACCAAAACAGCCTGAATTTCTAAGGAGTATTTTCCACTTAAGGTAAAGAAAGTTTTACAAATCAAAATTTTATCCTCCATGATTTAACTGGGAACTTGAGACTCGTTTACCCAGGCAACAAAGGTTTTTTCAGATGTAGGATTAGGTATATTTCATGGGATGGCTCTTCAGAACCACCAAACGAATGTTTATACAATGTGGCTGTGTGGGTAATGAAAAGGATTTCTGTGAATCTCAGTTGCTTCAGCATGGTAGATAAGAGAGATGTTGGCAGGGTTTTTTTCCCTATTTTAGTAGATAACTGGTGGGATTTGGCTTGATGATCCTCCTGCCTCACTGCACTCCCCTGCACATCATGATGTTTTGCCACACCTGAGCAAAACAAGTGATGTTGGTTTGCTGATATTGGTTTGGATATTTTTTTAAAGGATAATGGAAATTAAATCCTGAGTGAATTTGACTTGCAGGATTCTTTCTCCTCTTCCCCCTGACTAGCAAAGGAAGCCGAGAGTATTGCTACATCAATAATATACATCTTTTGATGGTTTCTTTTTCTTTTCCCTGGACAGTCCCCAGTTATATAAAATTATGCCCTTAATATAAGGAGGATGTCTGTAGATAAATGGGACTGCTTAAAAGAGATGAATAATTTGGTGTCTGATCTCACAAAGCTGTGGGAAAAAAATTCCCTGCTTCACAGCCAATTCCTAAAGATATGTCCAGTCTCCTCCATGTGCTTCCACAAAACTGATTTACCATCCCAATCAAAAAGGGATGGTTACTGTGCTTGGACAGTTTTATTATAGAATAGTGAGGTTGGAAAAGATCCTTCGATCATCAAGTCAAGCCATTAACCTAACACTGCCAAGGTTATCCTTAAACCACATCCATGCGCCATATCCACACATCTTTGAAATACTTTCAGAAATGGTGCACCACCACTTCCCTGGGCAGCCTGTGCCAATGCCTAACCACCCTTTCAGTGGAAGAAAGTTTTCCTAATATCCAATCTAAACCTCCTCTGGTGCAACTTGAGGCCCCTTCTTCTTGTTCTGTTTCTTGTTACTTGGGAGAAGAGACCTACCCCCACCTCACTACTACCTCTTTATTTGTTAAGAGTGGTAAAGGTCCCCCCTGAACCTCCTTTTGTCCAGGCTAAACAACCATCTGGTACAAGGAGAAAAAATGTCAAAGTTTTCCATTATGGTTCAAAACATAGTTTTAGGAGGCAGGAGGGTGGTGTTTCAGCAGGTTCTGCGTTCACTCTGAATGGTCATACTAAGCTTCAGATTGGAGCCTTAAAGAAAAGTATCTTTCATATTTTAAATGCTTTGTATATTTTTTAAGTACTCTGCTGCAAAAAGTGTAAAGTATTGAGGCTTTTTCCACTTGTTTTATGTGCCTTATCAAAAAAGAAGAAATTACAATATTAACTGAGGCATTATCAGCTCTTAGTGTGTATTCTTGATGACTATGTTGATTGTAGGGAAAAAATATATTTCTGAAACAGAGAATCCACTAAAGAAAGAGGAATTGTATTTAAAGTTGTTGCAAAATTTTAGATGTATATTCATAACCAAAAACATTACTGTAAAAGCTTATGCACCAGAACAGCTGGCAACAACAGAGAGACCTTTTTTCAGGAATACTTAGTATGGATCTCTTTGCTAGGCAAGTCCCATAGAAGGAAATTAATTTTTTATTTTGTGCTAGTCCACTAATTCCCATTGATTTGTTACCACTCTTTCAACTGCAGTTATAGATGACTGGTTTTTAAACAGTCTTCTCTTTATAAGAAGGTGATAATGTTACTGAAGACATAAAAATAGTATAAGCCATTAATTTAATTGTAAATTAGAGATTTAGCAATGCAAAGAAGTCTTGGTTTTTTGCTTTTCAATTACTAGATACGGATACCTCTAAGACCCTGCTCATAAAAGTCTTTCAATGAATTTCAAGTGTCAAAAGAAGAACCTTTGAACAGATCCATTTGCCTTCCCATAAACAAAGTAGCAGACTTTTCAAAGTAAACTTCCAAATTTCTTGTCAACTGACTGGAAAGGGCAGCTTCCGAGCTAAGTCAGTGTTTTGCCTGCAACTTCTTTAGCTTCTGAGCCTGTCAACCAGGGCACAAGAAGAAATCAAATGTGGCTTTTAATTCAAATTCTAGGGGAAAAAAAAAGAAAAAAGTAATGAAAATTTCAATAATTTTAAGTACTTCGCAAGTGTTAAATTAATTTCATGGAAATTATTGAAGAACCATCAGGAACAATTTTTACTTGCTACTAAGCTATGGTAGGCCTGAGATCAAATAAAATATGTATACATTTAAAGGCTTTAATCTATATTTTTTCAAAAGACAGTACAGAAGAAACCAAGTTCCAAATATGTATGGGATTAAAAAAAAACCAAAAAATCTGGAACTCAGGAAAAGAAAATCACAGATAAGTAACTATTTTCCCAGCTTTGCAGAAAATACATTGTCATTCAAGTAAAAGACACAGGAAATAACTATAGTTTTGTTCACATAAAAATAAAACACAGTCTGTACACATTAAGTGGAAAGTATTAGTATCTTTTTGCTGAGGAATTGGACTCTGGATCACTGGGTAACATGGGAAGCTCAAAGAATATTTCATTCTTTCACAAAGCTGCACAGGAAGAGGAGGAAACATAATGTACCAAAAGCTATAACAGAAATTGCCTCAGTACTTTTCAAACATACCTATGACCAACGAAGGCAAGCTTTAAATGTTTTTATTTATCTATTAATTTTAAATTTTATTCTGCTTTGAAAACAACAATAGATTTAACAAATTTGTTTGTGGATAGACTAAACTAATCATCATTTCCTAATGATGATTTCTAAAACTTTTTTCTGAAATCTGATTTTAAAAAGAATAATTTTGAAAGCATTATACACAGTTGTCAACTCTTCCCTGACTATCATGATAGTAAAATAGTGTAAAATAGTGTTTACTAAATGAATATCAGTGTTGTCTTTCCCCCTGGTCTATCTTTCAAGGTGCTGTCCATTGCCTCTAATCCACTTGGACTGAAACAAAGTCTCTGAATATAATATTAATATTGTATATTTTTTCTCCTGTAAAATTTTATTCCTAATGAAAACTATAATATGTATTGCCTACACATAAATATTAATCTTTAAATTAATGTCTTTTGAAAACGCATAACAGGAACTTGGACATCTATAGTGTAATCAGAACGAATTCTCTTGGTAGGCATGTTCTCTTCAATCTTTCTTCTGAAATAAGCTCAACATATTGAACACTGCACAACAATTTACGATCTGGAATGGCCAAAATTGTGGCTGACCTCTGGGGACTTGCAACACAATACAAACTGTCTCCTGACTGGCAAACTCCATTTAATTTCTCTCCTCTTCCCTAGGAATAAATGTTCCAATACTTCTAACTTGTGACCTTAGGGAGTAACTTACTGGAAAGTCAAAGTTAAAGGAGGTAGTAATTTAAGAGAGCTTAGTTACTGCAGCAGATTTGTAGCCCAATGTGATGGGTGAAGAAATGAATTCAGGTGTAATTAGGAAGATGAGATAGAAAATCCACTAGCAGAAGAAAACTGAAAATCACACATAGAAAAAGATAGATATAGCAATTTAAAAGTTATTGGAAATCATATTCTCTATTAGCTATTTTGAGCTGGTGCACATTTCTCAATTTCTCTTGGCAAAAATGTTCTTTCTTGTATAAATAATAAATGTTCATTGGAGCACCAACTTGAAATCATTTCATTAAACTCATGTTCAGCATCTCCTTCTTCAACTCACGTTTAACTATTTCCTTAATTTCTGTGATAGGTTGCACGTATGTCTAAAATTGGAAAAAAACAAAGTATCCATGCCTTTCACTGTTATTAAAAGTGATTGGAAGCTGTAGTAAACAAAATAATCTGTTCCTTAGAGATAAAATCAAATGGCTGTTGATTAATAATAGAAAACCAATCCCAACAGAAAAACAAAAAACAAGCCCCTACACCAAAACCACAAAAACTAGGAGTTATTTTGTTTCTGTGTTGTCACTGTTATCGTAACAAATGACACAGACTTCAAAGGCTGGGTTTGCAGAAATTCACCAACTTTAACTCAAATTCCCTTCTTTTATACACTGTTCTGATCCAACTGGACTAGATTGGTCAATCAATTGTCAATCAATACATTTCACCTGGTTGGCTAGCTAGCTCAACGCCCTTCTTATAAATAATCTTTTGGAGAGCAGGAAAACAGAAAGTAGAAAAAACAGCACCTGCAGATTGTTTATACTAACAAGTTATCATTGTTTGGGTTCAGACTTCTTAGGGCCTCACAAGCTGAGCCTGGGAAAACTTAGTTTTCACACTCTCTGATATGGCTATGGAAACCACACTGTGGTTTTTAAATACCTAAGAAAAAAACACTCAAGGATCAGCCTATGTTAAAACATACTCGAATAGCAAAGTGTTCCTAAAAGAATATTACATTCGATTATTTCATCAAAGTTTTCATACAAGTTTTTTGTATTAATTTTCAGTAACTCCTTATTTTCTTACTCTCTTCAAATTTTGATGGTTAATTTCCTGCATTTCCATCATGGAGAGTGAAGAACTCATATTACCAAAATAATTACACGTCTCAGGAGAGAAGGAAATTAAGTAATCCACCAACTATTAAGGACAATTTCACAAGAAATGACAGGCGACTTGATATGCCAGGTGCTCTATTCTTGGTAGAAGATGATTGCAAGAACCATTAAACTAGTTGGCATCCTCATTACCCGGGGTTAATGCCTTACTTGGAGAGCAGAGGACACCTCTATCATGTTAAGTATTGCTACGTATTTACTATGGTTTCTTTTAATATCATGTACTCCATTGTAAAATTGGTAGTCAAAAGTTGGCTTCTACAAGGCTGTATTCTGCATGGTGTCAGCCAATTCGGGGTGTGGTTCAGATGACTTCAGTATTTCTGATGTCCATCCTGAGTGAGGAAAAATATACCCTACAAGTACTCTAATGACTGCATCACAACTACAGCAGGGAAATCTTGCTCCTGTACACATACCTCATATGAGGTACACATACCTCATACACATATGAGCTGGAGATGGACACCTCAGTTTTGTCAGGTCATTGATGAGAACTGGTCCAAATCACAATATGTTGTGTCCCTGTTTCACTGAAAAGGGCAAGATTATTGTCCTCCCTGCCTTGATTCTTTGCTTCTACAAGGCAGTAGGATGTTTTAGTGGTTATTGTGATATCAATGCACATTTCCCCCAAAGTTTGCTTTATTTCATTGCATTTGTACAACCACCCTCTTGCTTTGCTGTTACTTGTGCCAGCCTATTGAATGTTCCTTATTTGACCATTGATGATTTAATCAATCATTATCTCTTTCATCTGTCATTGATGGTTACTTCTTCACATTATTTTTGGGTACTACTTTGCAGGCAAAATTGTTTCATTCCTCATGGTACTTCCGACTTGCTGAAGTCACTAACCTTCAGACAAATGCTGTTTACATACATTCACAAGCACGTTTGAGGCCAGTTTAGCGAGTCTGTTCCAGAACAGAGAGTCTATCAGTGGGAAATTCATTCTCAAAGTGAAAAGGGCTTAGGCCTACTCATGACTTGCAGAGGAAATTTCGAAGACAATTAAAGAAATTTAAGCTCCCAACTTAAAGATCACTGAGCTATCCAAAGGTAAAAGGGATGAATCTATGTCTCTATGAATACAGTCAGAAAAATCTTGAGATTCTAGGCTAAACAAAGCAATGCACAAATGAAAAATGTGTTGTCAAGTCACTCTTCAGAGAATTTCAGGCTTCTGTTCCATCTCTATAGTATATTTTTATAGTCAGCTGCTTTGGAGTATCTCATCTTTTTGTCTGTATCCGTATTAATCAATCTGAGGAAACTTTTAGTTTCCTAGAGTATGTTATATACACCAGCCATGTCCTAGTTCCCTACCAGAACAAGGCTCAGGAAACTAGGAGTTCCTTTTCTCCTAGTTACTGATTTCCATCAAAAGTAAACCCAGACTGTCTGATTGAAAGAGCACCATACTACATTTTCCTTTTTATTAAGTTTTGAATATCAATACCTGTCTTTTGCACTATATCTTTTCTTTTAGAAAGTTACCGATAGGAGTTTCAGTGGGTTTTGTGTTTTTTAGAAGTGAATGTATGTTTTCTGTCTCTCAACACACATAGAATGTTCTCATTATTTTCTTTCTTCATTTTTCTATTAGTTCTGCAGTCTGAAAAGGATAAAAACTTAATTTCACTCCCTTCTTTGCAGAACATTATTGCATTTAAATTCTATTGTGGGTGTAGTCTGCAAACATTTAATACACCAACAGGTGAATGAAATATACAAATCAGAGTATTTTAAAATGTAAATCATACTGGTACACAACTATATACTGGGAAGAACATTAAAATTATTTTTTAGCACCAGCTGAAAATAAATTGTACATACTATTTTCTGCATTCATTGAAAATATTATGATCAGGAACAACAGTAGATACCTGAGAGGAAAAAAAAGCAAACAAAACAGTTTCCTATTTCTTTCTACTAGGTTGTTTGATTGAGAGAATAACTTTTCAAAGTTGGGTTTTTTCTTCACCAGTAAATTAGAACTAATACTTAGAAACTACTAAATATTAAATCTTAGAAATTATTTTATTTTATTAAGAACATATATAAATTAGTTTAATGGGGTCTGAGATGAAAAATAGGCTATGGTGTGTTCCTTAAATTTTTTATAATCTCTTACTAGTCACTGTTTGTTAATCAATATGCTGTTGCCAAGAAAGTGAAAAGCAAACAAACAATAGCCATAATTTATGTATGGATCTATTGCCTTTGTGCCCAATTGCTGGTGAGCTGCATAGTTTATGTTCTCTATGCTGGCAAGTTTTCCTAAAAAACTTGTTTTGGAACTGTGTTCATAGCATATAATTGCATCATTGATGAGACTGGCAAAGAAGAAGGGAATATTGTGTTGGCTTCTGCCCCAAAGAGTGCGAAGAATTAAAAAAAAAATAAGGATAGAAGAATCAAAAATTGTTGTTATTGTAGAGGAAAAAAAAAGATGCTCTCTGAATGAGAAGCTGTTCTCCATGTTCCAAAACTTTATTGTAAAAAAGAGGAACAGAAGAAAATGAATACTCTTGGGAAGAAAAAACAAAACACTCAAAAAACCGATACAAAACAAATACTCAAAAATCCCAAATCAAACTAAAAACACCCACAAAACCACAATAAAACCAAACAAACCCACAAAAGAAACAAAACAACAGTTAATGTTTAAACAGAAAAATCCTATTTGTTATATTGCAAACAATTTCACTTTTTTCCCTTACAGCTTTTAATTTCTCTTTCAGTCCTTCTTCCCTTTGTTTCTCGTTCCCATCCACAATAATAGAGCTATAAATCTAGACTGAGACTGATTTAAAAAACTCACACTATCTCTTAATATCTCCCTTGGACCTCACCTGCTTTACCTCCATTCCTTTTAGCCCCCTTTCTTCATCCCATTCCATCTTTCTACTGTTAATCATTTTTTGACCTCAAATACTGTTTTCACATTTGCTTTGGCTTCCTCAAACTTAAATAATAGTCTTAATCATCTAACTTCACCACTATTTAATTTCTCCTTGGTCCCATATTTTTCTCTGCTTTAATATTGCTCTAATTGACTTCAGCAAAGATAACTCCTTAGAGTAAATTTAATTGTGAGTTTTCACCTTTCATTGGTTTTGACCTATCTTTTTAAGATTATTGGCATATTCTTCTCTTCAGGAGGATACTAGTACTTCCAATTTTCCTTTTACCTGTTCAGATATGTAAAATAGCTCCTTTCTGAAAATATCTTTTGGTAGCCCTCCAAAAAACTGCTGAAAAGACCGGCTGCTTCAATACATCAAAAAGTATACTGGATTTTATTTTCTGATGCTTTGTTAAGTAGAATATAATTTATCACAATTTTTGTTGGTGAATTTTGATCACCTATAAAATCTTATATGAGTATTAAGAAAAAACCTTTTGAGAAAGGAATTTTTTCTATTTCTTATTTTTAACACAATAACAACATAATTGTGGAAATATTTTCAAGTATGCAACATCAAGTCATTTTAAGCTTTGGTAATAGCACACGTGCAACCTGTTAATTTTTGAATTAAATATGGATTATATTGCTGCAAACTGTAAACCAATAAAACCCATAGAGAGAGATTCATAGATATCATTATTACCTGCTCTGATATTTGGGAAAAAAAGCAAGCAACAAGAAAGGGAATAGTGTGTTTTTTCTCTTTTTGAAAGTCATTCCCAGTGGACTCTGAATTGTTACTCCAGAGTCAATTGTTTATCCATTTGGCAGTCTTTAGTATATATATACTACCTACCCTTGTTTCCACCTCCTGAAAGCTCCTTTTTTTCACTCTGAGTTGGCTCAGTAGGTCCTTATCCACCCATGGTGGCCTCCTGGAATTTTTACCCAATTTAGCTCTTGGTGGAGGACAAGAACCTTCATCTGTGTCTGCCTACGTTTAGTGTGCAGGAAGGGTTGGTTTCAGTGAAAAATAAATTCTTTGCAAACGTGAACTCATACAATATTTATTTGAGTGTGAAAGGAGTGTGACAATACTGTGACTGAGGTCATGTGCAGGAGCAATGTGTGCAACCCAGGGTGGACACAAGGTCACACACCAATATGCACCCATGTCCAGACACTGGCACTAATTTCTTCAGCGTAGTAACACAGTGTGTATGTACACTGCTAGCAATAGAGTGCCCCATAGCAGACTGAACCACAGCCCTCCCCCTATTGTCACAGCAGTATCAATATAGATTTATTTCTTGTCTTTAATCTAGAATAACTTGTACCCTTAACGGACTGGAAGCTGAGCCTTCTCAGACTTAATGTTTTTGAGCAATGGGGCATTTTACTTATGAGCAACTGATGTTAAAGTACACATCTATAATCTGTGATGCTATTTGTAATAGCTAATCCATGGTAGCTCACCTTACTCCATGAGTCGTTTTGATGAACACTCTCTGAATCTACATGGTGGACATAGCTTTGCCGAAGACAACAAAAACAATTGCTCTTGCTGCTTGTGTCTGAAGGTAAAGCATTTGTAGAGAGACCAGAATTTATATCCACTAAAATTGAGTGGCCTCATCAGTTTTAAAGAAATATACCAGGTTGATTGAACCTAGTTCTCTGGTTCTTTTTTTTTTTTTTCTTTTTTTTACTCCTCTTTTAAATCTGTTTTATTTGCATAAACTAATTAACAACTATTTGAAAAAAAAAGAATGTGCAGCAGTGAAGCATGTCTTCAGTAGAGAGAAACAATAATTTATCAGAGGTAACAGTTCAAAAGTAAAGTTTAACCCCAAGTAGCAAAGAAAAATCCTTCAGAAATTTTTTTGTACTACTGGATCTTGGGACCTTCTTGTTTTTTGTTTGTTTGTTTTTTTTTTTTTCCAGTGCAGCTAATACAACTTGTTCTTAAGTGTTATACTACTGGGAAAAAGCTCATTTTCTCATGTAAAATTAACTAGTATTATGGGCCAGTGGTTATGAGTCATTAAGGATCTGAGGGTTTTGATACAATAGAAAAAGAATCAAAAAAACTGTACTACAGAAATGGAAATGTAAAAAATCATGCTATATGAAAAATAAGATTAATTAACCAAACAAGATAAAAAGAACCCCACTCTTTTAATTCTCCCTACAATTACCAAAATATGAATTTCAAATGTATTTGACAAATGTGAAATATTTTGGCAAATATCCATAACAGCATCACTAAATTAACAAATAATGTTATCCCACTGAGCCTATGCTTCCAAAAACTAGGAAACCCTCCATTTTCTCCTGCTCTTCACTGTCAATTTGGTGACCATGGATGAAGAAAAAAGATGAACTATGACTGAGGTGTGGTCTCTTAAAAGTACTTTTCCTTTAATATTTGTCTTTTTTGGTTTTTTTTTTTCTTTTAAGAGAAGGGGAGGAAAGAAGTTCAATTAGTCTGTTGAGATCTATTAGTTCCAGAAGGAAAAATATGTTTACAAATGTTACACTTGTAATATATATCTGCAGAAAAGAAAAAATCTCATGTTAGCTATCATGCTGTAATTATCAATTAAATTGTTAATATACTGGTAGGGCAAAGGTTTTAAATTTAAATATTAAGAAGAAATTAACTGGGGAAATAACACACCAGCAAAAGCTCCACTAACAAAATAATTCATATGTCAAAATTCAAACTGTTATCTGTTGCTTTTCTGCATTCTTCAGCTTGAGTATTTTCATCTCTGGATGATCTTGCTTTTTGCTAACATAAATTTGATTGTGAATGCAAATAGGCTTGAAAATGATTGCAGGAGTTCCTGTACTTCCTGGTTATTTGTGATTACTATTTGCATAGTGCAACTATATTCATACTATTTTCATTTTATTTTTCTTCATAAAAGCCAGTTGTCTTAGGAGCTTTTCATATCTCTCAGGAATATTTTGATTACATAAATAAAAGAGAAACTCATGACCCCTTGTGATAAAGGAATACTTTATTATGGTTGAAGAACTCTGTGATCTTGGCTGCATATGCACAAGCACTCTAATGACTGAAGAGTTGTATATTGACCTCATATGACATTGGAATCAGAATTATTTAGAGAAGCTTTAGGCACAAAAACCAGTTATTGTAAGAAACATTGAGGCAATAGACCTCTGAGTTGTGAGGAAGAACAATGAATACTGAGAGCTGTGGTTTGCGCTAGGATGACAATATTTTTGGACGCTCCTAATAAAAGGAAAAAAATTCCATGGTATATTAAATTTGTACTTGTATGCATTATTGTCATAAAGCTAAAGCAACCATTTAATCAAATGGGCAGGTTTTTTCCCTGTTTTTCCTGTAAATGCACAGCAGCATATGGCATAGTTTATTTCAGAGAGATGGACATCACTGATGAGCTTGTCGAAGTTCTCAGAACATAGTCTGTGAATATTGCCATCACGTCACATATTTTTAATGAATGCTTGATATGTATCACATATCTCTGGTTTTGGTATTTAGTTGCCAATATAACAGACTGATCTGAAATGATTATTTTCACTGTGTGACAGTAATGTATTTAATTACAAGTTTAAGGTTCTATGGAAACCTTTTTTCTTTTAGTAAAAATAACCCCCAAATATTGCCATACTAACACATACTAACTAAATTAACCAAACCAAACCAAACCAAACCAAAAAAAAAAAACCAAAACCCTACGAATATTGCTATGCTAAATCAAAAATTAAACAACCCCCTCTCTGGTATAGCACAAGCATAGCAGAATCTTTTAAGTACATCCTCCCTAGGAGTCTCAAATTTCTGTCTGTCAAAACCTATGAGTTTTGCCTTCATTATAAACCAACTTAGTGTATGGGTCTCATACGGCACACAGCAGGTTATCTTGGATGTTAGTCAAGGCAGCTTTTAATCCATGCATTAAGAGTGCAGAAATAATCATCCCAGAGGGATGGACACAAAGGAGACTTAACCAAGACAGTATGTACGCATTTGACTCTTTGACGTTTCACTCAATTCAGTCTGACAAGAGAAATATTTAAGAACTGAAGACTCTTTTTCTGCAGAGAAATGGTGTTAATAAAGGAATAAATAACAGAAAATTTCTTATAAAATTGTGCTGTCATCCATTTATTATGATAACATGATACATCTTCATTCCAAGGCTGAGGAAAAAATGAATCACGCACAAAATTTGGATTAGCATGTGACTCTTGCACTACATCTGCATTGAGAGTAGGAACAGAGCTAAATAATGAGCTCATGATTGCTGAATTTTTCTCCATAATGTAAGAAGATATAAGATAAAACCATAAAAAAAAGAAACACAAGGAAAGATTGGCCAAGATGATCTTGAGAGGTCTTTTCCAACCTTAATCACATAAAATCACATAAATTTTAAGGGGCATTGCCAGAAATAACATAAGTGACTCAATAGATATAATATTATCTTTAAAATGGGAGATATTAAAATTATCTCTCTTCTCATAATTTCTAATTCTAGCAATTGTAGAAGTATGACAAGTCACAATCCTAATAACATAGAGATAAAAGTAATTTAGAACAGAATGCAAGTGCCAGAGTGAAGTGCCTGTAATACATAAAAGTGATAAATAATAGTATAACTCATCTTATGGGTAGAGAAGGGTCTAGTTTAGTGTTCCAGCCCATTTCATCACACAGCAAGAGATGTACTTGTATAAATTCACTTTGAAGAAACACAGATGGAAATTAGACCGCATACTGAAATGTATGGTAGGGAGAATTTGAAGACGTCTAAAAAGGAAAAATCAAAAAGAACAAAAAAACTCACACAGTTTTCGCTATGGATGTTTACATATTTATGCATGTTGCCTTGCTTTACACTGGAATAGGCAATTACCCCATAGATCTCTTACAGTCATATGGTCTCCTTATGTTTGGAGGGGATGGAATACCTTAAAAATTGTTCCTGCAAGCCAGAAGAGCAATCATTTAAATTGTTTTATAATTTAAAGCATTATTTTATGCCTATAGAGGAATTTTTACTTGCAAATGTGCTTGCACTGGGATCCCCAAAGAGCATGACATTTGTTTTGAGCATTTCAGGAAGAAAATAGCCTGAAGTTTCGCACTTTTGCTCCTAATCTAAGGCAGCAATAAACAGTTTGCTCTACAAGTACTGTAGAGTATTTCTGCTTCTCACTTTGCTATTTCTTTTGCTGTCTTCTTTTCCAAGGCATCTTCTTTCAACCATCACCCGAAAAATAACCCAGATCTTCACTAAGATCTCATTTCTACTTAGAATAGAAGAAAAGGTATTTCTACTGTAGATCCAATTGACTTTCCAAGTAAAAGATGGTCTAGAAAACAGTTTTTCAGCTATAGGGTCTGGAACTGACAGCTTTAATAGCTCTATTAAAGTTGTCATGTAGAGCCAGCTGCTTGTTTAATACTATTAACAACTTGAATTTTAAAACTTATGTATTACCATATTGAGTTACCAGTTTTAAGCATCCCTGCTTAATATTTTCTTATATAGAAATACACACAATTTCAATTTCATATACAGTATGCTGTACCCTGACTAAGAAAGTTCCTGCAGACAGTTCTAAGGAAGATTGTTCAAAAATCTGCCAAAAATCAAATTGAACAATTTGTTCAATTTGTCTTAAAGAAAACAAACTGTATGACAGTACACACAATATTTGGGGGGATTGAGGGGTGCTTTTTTGCCATTTTCTTCTCAATAAAAACCAACAAACAACTAAAATACACTTTGAAAAAATAATATTACTTTGTAAGCTTGCATACAAATGAGAGAAGGATTATTTAGCAAGAAATCCGAGCATCATGGAAGATAGTCTGGAATAAGACATCATCCAGTTAAGCAGAAAATTATGAAATTAAAATTCAGCATTGATTAGGGGCAGTAACAGAATTTCTAAGTGGAAATCTGTACATTTTATGATATCTCTCCCCATTTGAAAATCAATTTCCATTTTACTATAGATCTCAGCGTCTTATAATCTCTCCCCTATATGTATTGATAGAATTTCATGTGAAATAACTGCCAGAAGGTTTTTTTTGTTCCACTTCTCCAGACTGGAGTAGTTTATATGGTTTAAAAGGGAAAGGAAAAGTCAATTTTTAAAAATTATTATCCCACCCTTACGAATTATCTCTGTAGGTTCTCTCTATAATCAGACTTCAAAAATTTATTATAAAACTACCACTAGCAAGTGTTACCTTCCAAAGCTTTTTTTCTTTCTAAAGTACGATTTCTTTATGTTAATAAAAGTATGCAAACATTCTGATTATGTATATATACAAACACACATATATATAAGCCTCTCATACTATCAGATACAGCATTTCAATGAATGACATATGCTTTTCAGTATGTGCATTGCATTTATGAAATTAAAGCAATAGCTGTATAATCACTGTGTATTTATTTGTTTTTTAAAATAAACATTTTATTATTAAATAAATTAGTATCCATTATTGAACTGCGCAAGTTAAACATTTGAATGAAATTAGCAGACAATTATGTATTATAAAATGCTATGTGAATGAGAAGATATTATACTTAAGCATCATTAAAACCCAAACCAAATAATAAATACAGAAAGGAAAGACTGGAGTGAATAAGATGAAATGCTTTAATTGTAAACATGTGTCGAACTTGTTTTATACTAGTATCCCTGATCATGAAATTCAAGTTTTTTATTATGGCTCAAAATTCATAAGAAATCACTGCAAATAAGGAAATCACAAAATTTACTATCCATGTGATTGTAGCTGAAACCCAGAACTGTATTCTGCAAAATTATGATATTTGTAAACCTGTTTTCAGTCTGGAATAGAATTAAAACATTTTACAAAAAAGTAATAATAGATAAACTGTGAAATTAGTTATTAAAGCATTTTCATTTGCATACAAATTTTGATACAAAAAGAAAATTGATATAAAAAAAAATTAGCTTATGCAACTAATTTTAAAAATGAGTATTGACTTCAAGTTTCAGTCATATTAATTCGTCCATCAGGTGAGTAGAAAGGCATCTATGTCCTTAGTGGAGGTGATCCTTATATAACTCCTGCACATTTATTTGAGGTCCATAGCCTTACAGCTTACTCTAATATTCAGGGTTCTGAAATAATGAATCATCAGATTACTGAAAAATCTTTTTGAAAATGGTTTCCACAACATACAGGTCTGTGGTGATTTAGACTGGCATTTTNGATTTAGACTGGCATTTTTAAAGAGAAGAGAGTCTGTCTACAGTCTTCAGGGGATTACACACCCTTGAGATTTTTTTATTCTCTTAGGGACTTTTTAAGGGTTTGGTGGTTCTTTCAGAAAAAAAAAACAAAAAACCACTACTTCTGTCCTTCTCTTTTTGTACTTCCCTTATCCTGGATGGAAATTCTTTATGAACTATCCTCAGTTACTACACACAGCCATCTTCTCTTTCTTACTTGGAGCTACTTTGGATGCTCAGGAGCTTACAAGTTGCCTTATAAA
>VWZV01010176.1:0-67916 GCA_013397155.1 Irena cyanogastra
TCATTATGCCTTTCTAAAATTGATAAAGAACATAATAAACTCTAGCACCTGCTCATTTTCTTAAAGAAACATCAATTCATCTCAATATTATTCATTTGTACAAGTGAGAAATATGCATGTGGAGGACACAAGACAATCCTAACTACATTGAACAGATGCTTCATACTTTAGTGTTTTAAATTATGTATGATGCATGAATGTTTCTTTTCATTAATGTGCAAATTGGAACTGAAATTTTGCACGAGTTTTGTGTATCCTGCCTCCCAAGGAATATGGCCAATTAAAATGTGAGGTGTTTTTATCTATATTAAAAAAAAACCACCATGCATTGGATACTGTTCATTAGGATGCCAGTGCTTTTGGTAGATCACACTTTCCCACACAGCAGTTACTTTTAATGTGGCCATTCCTAATTTCTGTCTGAAATGTTGCTGCCTACTCACTTATAACCTAGGGCAAGCTTTAGTTTTCTAGACCATCAACATCAAGTTCCCTTCCTTTCTCCAATTTTAAAATCTGAGCCCATTAAAGATCTGTTCCCTAGCAGGAAAAAAGAGAAATAACAACAAAATAAACAAACAAAAAACCCCGAAGAAACAAAACAAAGAAAAAAGCCTCTCCACACTAATTTTGTTAAAAGCAGCTATTCTGCGCAACATTCACAAAGGATGATAAAATTTCCTCCTGTAATCTTGAACCCATTTAGGTCAGTGTTAACAGCATCTGTCGGTAAGGGATCATTCACACCTGCAGTTGCTAGCTTGTAAGTAATTAAAAAATGACAAGAGGTCCAATTATTATAAAGTTATCATGCATATTTTCAGCTGATAGAACATTTCAGCATGTAGGCAGACTTTTTTTTTAATTATTAAATAATTAGTTTGTGAAAGGCAAAACAGTTACCAAAAGCCAGTTTTTATCAACAAGAAAACCTTTAACACTAGTTTAACATTATTTCACAGCTCTTTACCATTGCAAATTTTTATAAAATTTAGTAGCACCTGCATAACTTCCTAAAACATGTTGAAGGCACGCCTCATGGTGACAGTTCTATTTTCACTGAAACTGTAGTTATGAAATGATAACTACTAAATAATTGCTGTTTCGGTCAGTGGGTATTTTTCTTTTTTGTGGTGAAAGTTTAGTACATACCTACATCCAGTCATGTACTCATTGCTGGAAAATATCTTTGATGTAATGGCTGTTCTCTAACATAAGTTTTATTCTTAAGAAGATAAAATATAATAATTTTCATTTATATTTATTACAAACTGACAATACTTGTTACAATATTTTAGTTGACTTTAATCTTAAAGATAATGCAGAAAAATAATCATTAAAAGCATTTTTTCTTAGCATCATTAGTCCCCATAGCAAACTATATAATACCAATATGTTTCAGGACTAGAATTCTAATTTGATAATTCCTATATGACTATCATAGTCAATATACACTATTTAGCTTTGAGATCTCAAAAGCTTGCTCTCTAGAAGAAAACATTATTCCTTCCTCCCAAGAATTAAAGTATACTTTCAATTAGTGGAAATTAGAAGAGGAGAATATGTTTTAAAAAGTCTAATACAAAATCTGTTAAAATCAATAAAAGAACATCCCATAATTCCAAGTGCATTTTATCATGCCTTTGCTCTTTTTATGCCTAGGGCTTTTACTCTCCTTGCCACTTAGCACAACACATAACCTTGAGTACTCATCCAGAAGTAGTTATGCAATACACAGAAATATTGAACATCCAAAATAGAGGTTCCTAAAGTGCAATACACACATAATTTAAATTAAAATACAATTCAATGAATTGGGGATGGAAGCGATAGGCAAGACAATAAAAGCCTTGGATGTGCCAGCCTGATTAATGACCCAGACATACTGAATGTTGCTGACTAAGCTGAAGAGCAGGAAATAGAGACCAGCAGGAAATAGAGACCAGCAACAAAAACCCCATATTTTTATATTCTGGTTTAGTGGCAGACATGAATTTCCATGACACCCTTCGCTCAGCATTTACAGTTATGAATGACTGCTTGCACACAATGGATTAGTGCTGGGGTTTTTCATGCATTGAATTCACTCTAGCTTGCAGTTAGGAAATAGTCATTTAAGATACTTGGTATAAATCTGCAGTCAAAGGTGGACTGTCAAAATAACTCTGAAGTTTGTCAGTTCAGTATTTATCTGAAAGGTTCAGATTTCATAGTAATTATGATATAATAATTGCATTCAAAACAATGCCTCTAATAAACAACAAACCATGGCTTAGGTAAGTGGAGGAAAGGATCAAAATGAGTGCTTGCATTCAAAGTCTGAAAATCTGAGTTTTGCCTGTGAAGATATCACATTTAAACAGTGTTCACCATAGGACTAGTCGGTGAGAAGTCACAGATACTGATCTTGAGATTGCAGTGACACAGGTAAGATCCCTGATCCCATTTAGGAAAGTTTGGGCAACTCCTACTTTGTGACTCCTTCTCATCTGTTGAATGGCGGACACTGAAATGTCAGGCATGGTCAATTCCTAGAAAATTTTCTGTCTATAACCCAGCACAGTCATAGGTACCAAAAGAGTTTTCTAGCAACACAGGAGATCTTAATTTTATTTTTTTCTATCAATTGTTTACATATTTGCTTAAATAAAATATATGCTGACAGTTATTTAAATATTTGTTTAAATACAGAAGGACATTTAGGAACCCATCTCATTCAAGAATCTCACTCCTCCAAGAATTTAATTTTTCTTCCTCTGGTTTTTCTTGCCTTGCATGCGTATATGGGACAGGATGAAGAATTTTATCTGTGGATTCGTAAAATCGCTGTACTGGTGTCAGCTGAGATAGAGATCATTTCCTTCACAGTGGCAGGTGTGGGGCTATGGTTTGGATTTCTGCTGAACACAAACTATTTTTATGAACTATATCTTCCAGAAAAAAAATGTGGCCTAGAAAAGTGTTTTTTAAGACACAGACATTTTGTATAGGAAAGCAATTTTCTATACTAAAATTCAGCAAATAATTACAGTTTTGGACAAAATTTACTTCATTTTTGGACTACACTAAGACTGAGCATTCATGCATGTTGGAAATGAAGATGGCAGGCAGGACAGCAGGCTAAGCACTGCACAGCATGCTTTACCTAAGAGAGTGT
Organism: Irena cyanogastra; assembly: GCA_013397155.1. Lineage (NCBI taxonomy): Eukaryota > Metazoa > Chordata > Aves > Passeriformes > Irenidae > Irena > Irena cyanogastra. The sequence goes on from VWZV01010176.1 coordinate 3,158, forward strand.
ACAGAACTTGCACTCACTTTGTGTAACCAGTGGTCCAGCATGTCCTGTAAAGGTCATGTAAGTACACGTGGGCAAAAAGCAGGCATTTCCAAAATAGAGTTGTGAAAATGTGAAATTAGAAATAAGGCAGCAGGCTGAGGGGCTTTAACTTGTCATATGCAATAGCTCCAGCCAGCTAACTAAGACTAAGCCATGTCATGCTGAAACTTCCTCTGCAAATAGCACCTATGTTTGCTCTAGTTTTTTTCACTAGTTGATAGATGTTCTATAGGTACAATAGTAACAGCATTCGTTTTGGATGCAGGATTATATGTTAACAAATTTTGATATCAGACATAAACAAAATGTGTTCTTAGACGTTTTATTGAAGACTTCAATTAGAAAGTAATATAGGAGTTTTTCTTAAAAAATACTAAAAAATGGAGGTTGAAACATTGAATTGGACTTGAACTCCAAACTTGAATTGGACTCCTAAATCCAGTGCAAACATCTTAAAAATTGAGAGGGTGGGAAGATTTGAGTTTTTTATATCTATTTTGCTTCCTGTGTAGTGATCCCGTTACAACTTTCCTATAAAGCTGACAGGAGCAGTCCAAGCAAGTAAAAAGGAAGTCTGTGCTAAATCTGCCATTCCCAATGAAACTTGTAGTGCACTGGGTGCCTCACCTCTTATTGTTGTTAATGTCCTCTTTAGGAGAACAGTTAGCATGATGGAGAGCACTGATGGTCTACAGTTCCAGATATTTTATGCATCTCAAATGTTGGGCAGAGCCTGAGTAAGACTCTTTAAGATCTAAATTTTAAAATTGATTGGAAATTAAAACATTCATTCACAAAGTATTTTGGGATGTAACAACCCATGTATTTCAATAGGACTGAGTCACTATGTATTTCAGGCATATTCTTCTTTTTTTTTTCTCATTAAGGTAGCTAAATATTTGGGAAAGCAACACCTACTGCCTAATCTTGCCTCCTCACTGGGCCTTTATTTCTGGCCATTGCTAAATAGGCCTGAGGCTAAATGGCTCTTTAAACTGACCTTCAATATTTTGTCGCTAGGGATTTGTATTACTTCTATTAAATACTAACATCTACATGTTAATCTATAATTGAGTGTTCTGTATTTTTTATTAGTACATCATATTTGAACTAATAAATCAATATTTTAGTAGATTTTATTATGTATATCTAATCTCCAAAATTTGAGGAAATTTATGAGAAATTACTCTGGTTCATTCATAAAAGGAACATCTATGCACTCAGCTATTGTTTTTCAGCACAGCTCCTCAGAAGACACATTTTTTTGTAATAACTCCATTAATGATTTTATATATTTACACTAGTGTCATGAGATTTTAAGGTTATAAAATGCACAAAGAGATTAGAAAATGTTTGGGGAGGAGATTCTAACACACAGATTCTCCTAATACTGTAAGTAGCTGCTGTGGAAAGATGAAATAAGAAAACCATGCAGTGAAAACATCTGGCCTAACTGTAAGGAAGAACTCTGAAAAATTTCCTGAAGGACTTTTGTGGTGGCTTACAGACTTCCAGTTAAAGTTTGGACTGTGATGAAATACATACACAAAAAAATTTTACTCAAAGCTCTCTGCAGAAAACATAGTATGTTAAAATAAAATAAGTAAGTTTTTAGTCTTTTTTTTATGATTTTTTTCTCTTGAAAGAGACAAAAATATCTCTCGTGTCCAGTGCATTCATCCGACAACTCTCCAGACTACAACCAAATGCATGAATTTGGTAAAGACACTAAATTCAAGTATATCATGAATATGCAACCTTTGTCATAAATGTGTTGAGACAGCCTTCAAAGATGACTAGAAACTTAGTGTAGGTTTGAGGTCATCCTAGTTCAAAGTGATACATTTAAGATAATTTGCTTTATCTCCTTGTAACATGAACTTCTTTTCCAGAACATGCCAATGGTGCTGTAATTTTAATTCTGCAAGTGTTCAAATTTACCTCTATGTAAAGGGCTCAGCAAAAGAATAATGCACTTGAATTAAGTTTTATGTGTCATTTAAAAGGTTTTCATGTTATTTCTCAGAACAATATTCACTCTTTTTCTGTGTGTTCTGGTTAGTGTGTATATAATTGCTATGGGTATTTGGTGTGATTACTCATTATAACAAAGGCTACTTAGCATTTAATATAAAAAGTAATTTTTTTTTAGGCGTCCTAATATCTTTGCAATGACATTCTTCTTTTTTATTCTGGTATGCAAAAGAACTATGCTCTTCACAAGGTTATTCATTTCTCTTTTTCTAGGTTTTGATTTCTTCAACTTGACACAAGCCTCCTTTCAGAATACTGCACAGTGGAAGTGTTAGACTGAGATTTGACACGTGGCACCACATAATAAATGTCTTCATTGGCATCAGGCACTTGAAAGCTTTATCCTCCTAGAAATGTTGAGTTTTATCACAAGAACTATTATCTGCAACAAGGCAACTTTGAGGTGGTTACATGACCTGAAGCTTGTACTATTAAAGATTGCCTTCTACTGTGTTTCATCATAATCAAGTTTTACAAAAAAAGTGATCAGTAGAAACAAAAGCCAAAATACACAAGTATGAAATTCATGTATGTGAAGACTTTTCAAATATTCAAAAGGAATATTTCAGCTACAGCTCTGTTTATACATGTCAGTGAGGTTAACTGGATGCATGCTGTGGTTACAGCTAAGACAAGGTTAAATTTTGCAATAGCTGGGAGAAAGTGTGGCTAAGGCCCAGATGTTATTCTATATCATCTCACATCATTGCCGGGGGCAGCAGAAAAGGGAATCTTCACTTCCAAGGAGAAGGGGTTCCTTCCAGTCACGCAAGCACAGCTGACAGAGTGGCGGGGTAACGCCGGTTTGGGTGGGAGGGCGGCAGCTGGGTCAGGCGCCTCACTCTCTATTTTGTACAATTCTGTTAGTAATATTGTTGCTGTTGCTGTTTGTTTTGTTATCTCAGTGTCTCCAGTAAATTTTTTTATCAGAGCCTGTGATCTCTGTCTTTTGTGCCTCCAATTCTCTCCAATGCACTGCAGCAGGGAGGGGAAGGGAAAGGGAGGGCAGAGAGCGAGCGGCATGTGCTTTGGAAAGTCTCAGTGGGAGCACTGAATTGGGGAAACCATTCCTAAACCACAACAAATGTAAAAGTCAGAAAGTAATTTCTGAATTGCATTTAGGAAGCCAGAAGGCAAAGATTTAATTAAAATAACTTTTACTTCATTGTCACATTTTAGTACAGAAAATCTTTAACCTAATAGTATTCAAATCTTTTTTTGATTCAAATTTTTACTGAGTTTTCATGTCTCATCTTTATCAGCACAGACTTCAGTCTATCTGCTAGGTAGGTAGTGCTATAGCATAAGACAGAATGAAACATTATCCAAAAAAAAGATTTATTGCTATGATCCCAGAGAAGGTGTCATTTGCATATGAAAGGAAAAAATAAGGCAAGTTTAATGTTACTTACCATTTATTTTCTTTTCAATGCCCAGTGGGAGTGGATTTTCAGAAGATCTTTTCCATTTATGTTGGTTGCAATCTAACTGCATAAATATCAAGGCAGCTCAGACAAATAAGACATAAAACAGCTGTGTTACTTGAGTAAGAGGAAAGCAATTTATTAACTATAACATCACCCTTCGAGAGAATCTTTGTTTATATGAAAGACTTGAACTTACTCAATGTATGTAACAAATTATTTTTAATATAGAAGTGGGAAATATCTTTGAAGGACATAGGAAAAAGCACAATGAAGAAAATGTACATTAGGAAGTATTCCAGGTGTAGCTATTTAAATTCAATTGAAAGGGAAGGTATGATTTTCTCACAACAATGTGGAACTTCCTACTCATTCCATCTGATGAAAGTAAAGGTAAACATAGAGACAAGAAATAGGCAGACAGCAACACAAATCAAGATTTTTTTGGCTTAACTCAAGGAATATTTGGCCCATCAGGGAATAATGGTGACAGCTGCAGTGGCAGTCTGTGAATAGCAATCCTTTACCTTTCAACAAGATTCTAATTTTACTGCAAAAAACTTTTTGCTTTTCTACAAGAAAAGAAAATTTCTTCTCCATTTCAAGAACTGAGTGCCTATGTCCACTTACCTCGAAAGTTGGCACTTAAGAAAAAGTCGTGGCATCCCAGCAATGAAAATATAAAGGAGCACAAAAAGTGACTCTGTACCATGAACAGACACCATACTTGTTCCCTTTGCTACAAAGAAATATTCCTGAACAGCTCTGTGTGACTTTACCTGTATATCAAAACCGGACGGACAGAAGACCAGAATTTTTCCATATATTAGAGAATTTTACCCTCAGTGTAATGTTCTGGAAGAAACAAATGCTATTAAAAGAAAAATGTAAGCCTTACTTATGAGAATGATTGTTTCTGCAGCACTAACTTTCTGCTTCTTTTCAATCAGCTTACACAGGCAACAATAGCAGCAATAGCATGGGACAGAAGTTAAACTGTAACCCAACCAAAAAATAAGTATAAAACAAAAGCATGTTCAACCACCTAAGAAGAAGGAAACTGAATGCTGAAAACATCTCGTGAATAACTAGAAAATTATATACAAGTATATCTTACAAGACTGATCTTAATACTGATTCACTGAGATACCAGATCACTAAGGGAACTTGGGGCAAAGGTCAAAAAAAGATAATTAGGAAGAAGGAGAGTATTGGCAAAAATATGTTCCAGACTCAGTAAGTGCAGAATCAGCTCAGGGTGGAGAGTGAACAGTAGAGTCTGACAATAGAAGAAAAGACTACCCTGAAACAAAAGACTTTCAACATTACAGGACAGAGTTAAAAAAAGAAAGGAAATCTTGGATTTAAAGTGATTGCCAACACAGTGTATTGACAATAGATGGAAGAAATGCAATGAATTCTACAATCTTGCAAGAGTCTGCAAATCCTCAAAGAGTGTGTGAAGCAGGGATTATGAAAATAGGTTATGCTTTGAGTGCACTCAGCAAGCATAAGCCAAAGGGACTGTGAAAGTACTTATAAATCATTAGGGATTTCCATAGGAATCCTTGCAGAAGGTTAGTAATACAGTGTGCTTAACATCACTCTTGTTGTTTTACAGTGTAAGCTTGCAATATTTCCTTTCATCATTTTAATGTGACTTTTAAGAAGGTTGAATCCAATTAAAAAGCATGAATTTAATGACCTCTCTTTCTCTGATAGTAAGCTAAAGAAATAGAATTTGAAATGTTGTTTAGAAACTCAAGAAATCAATAAAATGAAGCAAAATAAAAATAAAGCTATTAGCACAGTCCAGGAGAAAAATTGCATACAAAGACAGTAAAACTGAAATATTTTGTATGTCATAAGTACTGAAAAAAGACTGAGGAAGGATGTGGAAAATTGCTCTTAGAATCTGCATCACCTGTATAGTGACTTAGGGCAACAGTCATTTTAGTGGGATTTGACAGAGGTGTAAAATGTAAGGTGCAGATGGTAATTATTCTGCTCTACTTGGCACTGGTGAGGTTTCAGCTGGAATGCTGCTTTTTTGGTCACTGAACTATAAGAAAATGTAGACAAAATTGGAATCCAGAATATGGTGACAGAAGAAGCTTTGAAAATTCTCCACAAAGCAAACACAAAACCAAAAAAACTGCCTTAATTTGGTCTTGAAAGGGTTGATATAAACAGGTAACATCCTTCAGATATTTTAAAGGAAGTATGTCCTTGTCCACAGAGAGTATACAAGGAAAAGCATACCTAAATGACAAGGTGTTCTTCCTATACATGTCCAAAAAAATATTTCACACGGGTCAAAAATGTTTAGATCTGTTGATAGGATATTTAATACGACTATAAAAGAAGTTGTGATTCTGCATGTCTACCATTTTTCTACATATCAGTTCTAATAAGAGGCTTGAAATTTGAAGTGAGTGAAGGTTCAAAAGGATCAATATCTATCTCCAATGGTGCTCCTCCAGGCTATATCAATATTTCACTTCCATTGCTAGTAAGGCTGAAACAGTGAACTAATGGCTATAAAGAGATATTGGCATGAAAGTTACTCTGTTCTTATCTGCTGACCTGTGGTAAGAGCATTTTGCTTTTTTTAAATCATAAAAAAACAAGATTCCTACATAAATTCCAGTGCTATTCACCATCACATTGTCTTTGCATTTCTCTCTTAGCTTCTAAATTGTAACCAAAATTCCAAGATTTTGCAAATGGTTTCCATAACCAGTCATTCTGTGATTCATTACACTAATGAAAGTGACAGTGAATATTTGCTTCAGCTTTTTACATGACTGTAGAGTGCCAACATTTTTCAGCCACAATGTTTGAAAGGTCTTAGATGTGTCAAAGCAGTTTCAAAGCTTTTTTCTCTTTCAACATAGAGTTGAAGCTTATGCATAAAGCCAATTTTTTTTTTCAGCTGTATTATAAACCATTGCACTTTATTCTTGCTCTACTAGATCAATTTTATTGAGCCACAAAAAAACACCCAAGATGTAAGTAACCTGTTAAGCAGGGTTTCACTTTTGTACAATGTTTTAATAAAACATTCAAATGATAGTTTTAATAAAAGTTCAGGAAAGTGGCTTGCATTTCTGAACACTTCAAAAATTGCCAAGTATTTTTGATAGCTAACTCTTATTAGAATGCAAAGCAAACCACCATGTTCACAACCAGATCATCACAGAAAGTTGAAAATATGTGTGACTTCATCTGTCAAGCTTTGATAAGGCCAGTTTCTTTTCATGGCCACATTCAAAACACTTTTTATGTGAAGCCTGTTGTTTTCTGGTTGCCTGTGGGTGGATTTGTTTGTGAATACACCAAAGCTCTTAGGAAATGTTAGTGACCATCTTTTTAATACAGAAAGACTCATTTTCACTGACTTCTCCTAGTCCATATACTTTTTCTGTACAAAAATTATCCACATTATATATAAATATATCTATATCTGGGACAAGGATGACAAAACAAACAACTTCCATTGGTTCACATGCTAATTCTAATTCAAATTAATGTAGAAAATTATTGTCAGTTAGACTTCTCTAGTGTCATCTAGCTGCAAAATAAAGTAGAGATTATTTTAACAGTAACTAAAGTCAATATGTTTTTGGCCAGGTCTTTAATATACTTTATATTTGCATTATTTGCTATTGATTTAGCTTGCTTGAAGACAGTTCTTCATCCACCTAGGAACTTCCTCTTTTCTCCTGCAAGGTAGTTTCTGGTTTCCTGTGCTTTTGTGATTTTTTCCCTAATATTCATAATTTGGTGGCTCATACAGAGAGATAATTTGAGCACATCTGTATTCACAGCAGCAGCTGAATGGAAAATTTTATTTCCTGTTTTCATTTTTTTTCCAGTTAATTTATGCTTGAAGGAATTTTCCCTATTGACTTTGAAATGAAGGTGCCTTCTTTCAAGGTGGTGTCAAAGATTAAATGGTTTCATTTTTCCATTAGCAAATACTTTGTAACACAGCTTTGAAATTATTGTTCATCAGTTGACACAGTCTAAGTAAAGACCATTTAAACATAATTTGGTCTATATGAACTAGTTTTCTTTTAGAGCTCTTATACCATTCGTCCTTTTGCTTTTAATGATGATAGAATTTAAAACAATTTCAGGTTTTTTTCTTTTTCTCGTTAGTACTTACAGCTAAGACTTCATTGCTGAAATATAGTAAAAGTGAAATTTTTCCTGCACTGTTCCTTTCTTTAGGCATAGGCCCAATGTTACTCACAAGTTGCACCATCACAGTTTTTGGTAGCTAAGCTACTGGACATGACTTAAATTTGACAGCCTTGTTATCATAAGAAGAATTTTATAATTATATATTGGAATAAAAGGAATTATGTCCATTGCCATTATCTCATTGGTGCCAGACAAATAAAAAAATAAATAGCTGAAGGTGTAGAAAACCATGGCTATGTGGTTCAAAGCAATTCCTTAACTGTATCTCTTCCCTGGAGCAAAATAGTGTTCTATAGGCTCAAAGCTGTGGCAACAGTGACAAAAGAAGGAACTCTTTCTCTCATCATTGAGTTGTTCCACTGACTTCCCCCTCATTTATCCCACCAGTTGTCTTTTTCTTAAACCAAAAATTAACAACATCTCTTCTGAACCACAGAAGCACATAAAGGGTCATTTTAAAAATTGCAGGAGATACACAAATCTTAGACGTGATTGAACAGCAGAAGTAAAGCTAAGTTTCAGATACTTAAATTTTATTGATCTTCTATATATCCATAAGAAATAGCCCATGGTTTTTCTAGATTAGTTAACAACAATTAAAAAACTACAGGACTGTATGAACCTTTAAAGTACCTTCCATGTCTGTTGTTTTATAACTGTATTTTTAATGTTCCCCTAAGTTAGTTTTACTGGAGAATATTATAGCAAAAAAAAAAGTGACGGCCTGCAAATCAAAATTGGTTTTGCATTATATGATGGTTTTAACATAGTAATGTCTAAGAATAAGCTACAGATTACTCTACATGACTTCAAATAATATGCCATGAAATCTGGGCTTAGACATAAAACCTACATAGTAATGGGCTACTGGAAATCAGCATCAAAATAATAAACGTATATTGAAAGCCTTCAGGGTGAAGTGGTAAGGTATCATTAACTTGCAGGAAGGGTACCAAAGAATCACTGATTGACACCTACAGATTTAACAGACTTTAGAGATCAAGAATACCTGGAATGTGAGAATTGTGTTAGCTGGACTGGAAATTACAGATGTTTGAAAACACAACTGAAGACAAGCAAAAGTGTTATTATGATATGGAGTGCCAGAAGCTGCCACACACGTGATTTATAGTCAGTATGAGGCACAATATCATTATTGCATATGAAGTTGCCCAGTTGGCTCATGGAATGGCTACCAAAAAAGCACATAGTAAGGAGAAACATAGAGTGCTGAGTAGCTGTATTGTATGCCACTCATTTTTCTTGGGTTTTAACTTTCCCTCCTTTTATTATTATGACCATTTTTTAAACTTTTTTTTATTGTTAAACTGTTCTTATCTCACCCATGAGTTTCACTTTCTTTTTTTTTCTTTTTTTTTCCTGATTCTCCATCCTGGCCCACCAGGGTAGGGAATAAGCAAGCAAGGCAGCTGCATGGTACTTAGTTGCTGGTTGAGGTTAAGCCACAACAGTGCTTCAGTTTTCAAAAAGCAGGAAAAATATCTCTGGGTAATGGCAATATCACATCTGTTGCTATATATTCTTATAGCAATCCATAAAAAATAAAACACTTTGTATTATGCAAGAGGCTGTTATTCCCCAATATAGCAAAAATCCATTAAATATTTCTATGATTAATATACATTACACAAATCATAGCTACACAGTCAATTATATAGTTTCTTCCATGGAAGAAACTCTTATGTGGGACTAACACTTTCGTCTGCACCTCTAATTCATAGATTAGCAAAATATTGTTAAAAAATTCAGTAATTACTATTTGTAGAAAATAAACTCTGATTTCTTACAACTTCTCAGTACAAAAAAAAAAGCATTTGAACAGCTTTATGACCAAATTATTTTTGTGTGAAGCTCTCATTGCAAGCATCAAACTATGTGAAATCCCAGGCACCATATCTATGCATAAATATATACGTTTACCTATACATACATATATATAAACAGAGCTGACAAAACTATGTATATATATATATTATTCATGTGTACCTCATATATACATTTTTATACCTAGATTTGTGATTTTTTTTTAATTTGTCTGTTTAATAAGAAACAATATCTGAAATTTCTAACTTACTTCTCTATGCCATGGAACGTACAGACATTGATTCCACTATGTCTGTGGTACCCAGAATATTTTCCATTCACTGCAAAATAGCCATCATTGTGGTTTTTCATATAAATCAAGGTCAAGCACAGATTGGAATCTATCAAGTTCTAAGATAGTTATACATGCATGATGGCAACTTAGAGAATTCTTACTCACTTCAGTAGTTTAAGAAACATTGTTTATATACCATAGAGAGAAATAGGTATGTCCCATCTCTAAGAAGGAATCACAGTGAGAAAGGTGCCTTAAACTCCATATTGTTAGGACATTTGAGGAGTAATAGAGAAGAGGGAATGGCAGGGAGATGTATTTTTGCCACTGGTTAACCAAAATGCAATGGAATTTTTATTTGCTTGGGACTCGGCCCTTATCATTTCAAGTCTGTGTTCTGCTATTCTTCATACTGTGCTCTGCTTCTCAAGGCCTCTGGTATCACACAAGGCATATATTTTTCTGGGCTGCATCAGTATTTTACAGTCATAAATATCCAATTTTATACAGAATAACCACTTTATCTTTACAAAACTATGGCTGGACCATAAAAAGCGAGATAAAAGTAAAATAAATTAGCTGTGGACCTTGTAAATTAGATAAATTGCTTTCACAGAAAAATCATGTAAAATAAAGCTACAGACAGGCTGAGAAAAGTTCAGGCAGAGCAAGTCTGACAAGTCTCAGTCCTGAGGCTCTGAAATATCAGTAAAAAGTTTATAGCCCATTTCTAAGAATGACGATATGGCCCTGGATTCTGCACCACAGAATTTTGTTCTACTCTCTGCTTGTTTATTTCTGTTTCTACCCATTTGCCAAGTCTGTTTTATCTGATCCTTTTTCTCATGAATCATACATTGAGTAGGGGCAGCAATTTGCAGAAAGAATGTCATCGTGTATAAATATTTGTTTTTATCAACAAAGCTTATGGGTGTTACAATGTCAATCCAACATTCATTATGTTTGGTAGCACACTTCTAAAGCTATGTGCCATATGTTCCTTTCCATTAAAAGACAGGGAAATTCCATTGCAAATCAGAGTAGGGTATAATCATGGCAGCCTGCAAAAGGAAGCAAGTGACACCAGGTGAGAAGTGATTGCCATGAATATGTTGTATCTGTACCAGAACTCATCCCATGGTAATAGTTCCTGGTGGATTGTCTAAAGAAGAAAATGGGAATAGCTGGAGAAGGAAAAAAGGCATAAAATAACACTCAGGGGGCCAAAGTCTGTTAGCTAGTTTTACTGACAGTATTAGAAATACAGGGAAGGGTAGAAAATCAGAGATTTTTCAAAGGGTAAGCAAACAATACAGGAAATTTTTTTGTTTATTTCCTCACAACTCGTTTCTTGAATACATTTCCTGCTATGGGGTCCTTCAGCCATAGATCTATTACAATGGGATTCCAAGACTATTCCACACAGCAGTTCTTAGTCTGGACTCAAATTATACAAAACTTCAATTTGACTTTCAGTACAGAAATTTTCATGTTCTTTCACTGAAATTTTCTTGAAACCAATAACATACATTTTACATGTAATTAATCACTTTATTAAAAGTTTGAAGTGCTAACTTCATAAAGTAGATATTTAGAGGGTATTCCCAATATACAATTTTAGTATATGTACTTTAGTTTTATTTTTTTCTTGTGTTGTTTTTGTGTCCATTGAGAAGGTCATTCCTCTCTATCATGTTCTCCATTTCCATTTTGCAGCCATACCTTATCTCATTTTTGTCTTTTCTAGACTCAACAAACGAAATTCTTCCTTTAATTCTTATAAATCCAAGGTTCTTTCCATACCTCCTACACTACTGTAGGCTATTGGTTTTTGTTACTGCATTGGTAATATCTTAAATTAAATGGCATTCTATAAAAAGTATCATTTACACTTAAAACAATAAAATAGTATCTTCCTGCTATCTTATATAAAATCACTTTTCTCCAAGATGTTTCATATTGTGAAGAATATATGTAGTTTCACAGGAAAACCTGCTCACTTAGTGTGGTTTAAATCAAATTTACAGATCCATCTGTTCCTATGTGCTGAAAAACAAGCTGATGGGTTAGCAGGCCTGCATGGCTGAACAGAGATTTAACTGGAACTCAGGGAGAGTTTCTGACCTATGAAAGAAGAGGCAGGATGACTCAGGAGAACTCAGGAGAGATTACAAAGATGTTGTGAGGTTGTGCAGGGAAAAACTTACAAGGGTAAAAGCCCAACTAGAATTTAATCTAGCTACTGCTATAAAAGACAATAAAAATGTTACTCTAATTAGATTCAAAACAAAAAGGGGGGCTCAGGATAGTCTCCATTCTTTATGGAATGGAGGAGGAAAAGCGACAGATGAGGAAAAAGCTGAGGTACTCAGTGCCTTCTTTGCCTCAATCTCTAATACCAAGACTAGTTGTCACCAAGGTGCCCAGCACTACGAGCTGGAAGACAGGGACAGGGAGCAGGGTGGAGTCCCTGTTATCTAGGAGGGAGTGCTGGGTGACCTGCTGCACCACTTAGACATAGGCAAGTCCACAGGCCAGCAGCAAGGATGCAGCAAGGGTACTAAGGAGCTGGTGAGCTGGTCCACATGCTCAGAGTCACTTTTGATGCCCAGAAGGAGAATAAAGGGAGCTACAGGCACCGTCCTCAGTGCTGGGGAAGGTCATGGAGCAGAACCCCTTGAATGCCATCACATAATACATGCAGGTAAACCAGGCCATCAGGCCCAGCCAGCATGGGTTTATGAAAGGCAGGTTCTCTTTGACCAACCGGGTCTGCTTCTATGACAAAGTGACCCACTAAGCAGACAAGGGAAAGGATGTGGATATTGTTTACCTGGACTTTGGTAATGCCTTTGACACTGTTTCCCATAGCATTCTCCTGGAGAAACTGGCTACTTATGGCTTGGATGGGTGCTGTGGCTAGAAAATTATCTGGGTGTCCAGGCCCAGTGAGTGGTGGTGAATGGAGTTAAATCCAGCTGGTGGCCAGTTGCTAGTGGTGCTCCTCATGGATCAGTACTGGGTACAGTGATGTCTAATATCTATTATCAATGATATGGATGAGGGGCATGAATATACCCTCAGTTGGTAGATGACACCAGACTGGGTGGAATTGTTGACCTGCCGGAGGGTTGGAGGGCTCTACAGAGGGATTTCTACAGTCTGGATTAGTGGGCTGAGGCCAAGTGTGTGAGCTTCAATACAGCAAAGTGCCAGCCCTGCACTTTGGTCACAAAAACCCCAGGCATCTCTACAGGCAGAGTGGTTGGAAAGCTGATGGGTGGCAAAGGACCTGGGTGTGCTGGCTGTCAGACAGCTGAACCTGAGCAGGGGCTCAGGAGAGACTCTGACAGTGCCAAAAGATGTTCTTAATGCTTCTCTGTTTTTCATTCTCTCCCTTGACACTACTAAACATTTTCTGGTTCTTTATGGCTTCTTTTTGAATTTTCTTAGCTGATTCCTTCATTATTTATGAAGTCTCCTAAAAACCCCTTGTTAGTGTATACTTGTGTCGTAGTAGTTTATACCTTCTTTTCTAGCATGTTCACTTTTGGCAAACACCTTAAGAACAGAATGCTTTGACTGTAGTATACAAATGCAATCTGTAGATTTGCATTCCCGTTGTATCATCTATTGTTTTCCAGACCACTTTACCAAGGAGGGAGAATGTGCCAGCAGCATGAACAGTATGAGCTGCTGTTCCATAGTTGCCTCATAGTCATTTTCAGGCCTGTTTTTCACCAGCTCACACTCTTCATTTTATTTGTCTTGAAATATTAGTGTCTTTTAGTACTGTTATTATTTTTTGTTTTCATTTTAAACTAGACTTTTAGTTTGTCAAGGTCATTGTGCGTTTTGATTCTGCCCTGCTTCTTGCCTTGGTGTATAAAGTGACACACCTAGCTTAGTGTCATCCACAAATTTTATGCAGAGGCACCAAAGTACCCTCTCTGAAATGCCCTACTTGCTTAATCAGGAAACATTGAAAAAGAAACAAATTTTCAGCCAAAAGCATATAATTCTCCTATCAGCTTTACTTCTAGGTCTTATTTCCATAGTTTCAGGCAATTAACAGATAATTTTTTAACCAGTTTCTATATTTGCATCTGTGCAGTTTTTCACTGAATTTTTTCATTTCATACATTAAATTGCTTCAAAGCTATTTTTACAAACAATGTATAAAAGAATTTTTACTGATATAACTGACTGATTATAAAGTGCATATTTTGTTTGGCCTCTAACTGTACCAGTGCATGAAATAGAACAGCCTTTTTCACTAGCAGAAGATCTCATTACTTCTCTAATATTTTTCCATTAATCAGTATATGCAATTGATGCTGATATGAAAGTAGAGATTGAGTCTCATTAGAGCTCTTGCTAAGAAATATTGGAAGAGTTTAATTATTTTCATTTAGGTTCTCTGAATAATAAAATCTCTCCAGATCATATTTCTCTTAAAAATTTCAAACTCTGAGAAATGAACCTGCTGTTAATTTTAGCTCTAATTAGTAGTTGGGGGATATTTTAGTGTGTTCCTGGATCAGATAAATTTTCTTTTTAGTTATAAAATGGAATTAATTTTTCTTTTTTTGTTTGCCTACAAATATGTGGAAAGCTACAAAATATTTGAGTAAATATAAAAGGGTTACTGATTCTATAAAATTAGCATCAGTATTGTGTTATCATTCAAACTACCATTTGTTATTCTGATGTTCAAATTCCATAATAAGAATGCAGCTGAACAATAAATTGAAGCTTTTACTAACCATCTGTTACCTACATTATGAACTAGATATAAATGTTCAAAATTTTTTAAAATAAGACTTTTAAAACATACGTAAATAAAAAAAAATAACTTATTATAATGCATTTCACTTGTATCTCAATGCAGGACAAGAAAAAATAGATGAAGACATAGCCAATCACCTAAGACTAGAAAAATAGATAGTCTGAAATTGGGACAGCAATTTCCTGAATACTAAATACTGATTTATATAGTCACATAAACTAAATACTGATTTATATAGTCACACTTTCAAATCTCTAACTGGCATTTCATTTGTTTCAGTGGAATATGGATACAATTGCTATTTATATAAATAATAGAGTACATAAGGCTAGTTTTGTAAAAAATGCTGTGCATAATTTAATATTTAAGTTTATCTTTGCAAGGGCATTGTGTTGACATCTATTTTTATACAATTTTAATTGTTTTTTTGTATAGCTTTCATTCTTAAATATCAGGCATAAATTAAGAAAAACTCAAAAGAAGAAAAATAAATTAAGTTTGCATTAGAAGTTATACAAGAAGAACGAGGTGAATGATAAGTTATTATATGCTATGAATTAGTCTACATGAGTAGTAAAAATTTTTAATGAAATTTTCCATTCAAAACATTTATTACCCGAGATTTTGCAAAACCAGATGATGTAAAAAAAAGTATATGTTTTAGTTTAACTTAATTTCTTATTGATTCTGATAGTTTAAATCTCTTTGTTAACTATTTAATCTCCAAGAACTTTCAACCTGTAAAATGATTACACTTTGAGTTGTGATTTGCACCTAACCTATAGAAAACATTATATTCAATGCAAATTTAGTTAGTTGAACTAAAATTGCGTAAGGACACAAAGAGTCAGAAACATTGGCACTGAATGAATCTGAGAGTCATCCACCGAGATACTTCACTTGTGTAAAAGAGTTTACAAAAGTAAACTCTTGTGTAAGAGTTTTCCAGTGTATAGACTGGGGGAGCTGCTGCTAAGGTGAGACAGTATTGACTCAGGGATGGGTTTGGCATCGGTCAGCAAGTAACTGTGAGCACTGGCAGTTGTGAGCAACTGTATTGTGCATCACTTTTTTCTCTTGTGTTTTGTCTTTCTCTCTGTCTTTCTTCTTTTTCTTATCTTTTAATTTGTTCCAATTATTAAACTCTGCTCGTTTCAACCTGCAGGTTACACTTTTTATTCTCCTCCCAAACCCACTGGTGTGCTAGGTAAGTGAGCAAGAACCTGCATGCTGCTTAGTTGCCAGCTGAGCTTAGATCACAACAGGATCAGTCAACTCATAATTTCTTTTGATATTTCCTATTAATTTGGAAAAGGATTTATCACCTTTTCCCATTCAACACATTTTAATTTTGGACTGTAAAAAAATATAACTTCTATTTGCTTTTGTCTTCAACTAGCCGTGCCCCTCAAATTGCTTAACATTTTCTCCTTCTGGTATTTCTTGCATAAGGAAAGTTAGGTTCTGGGAAAGTAATTGTTTTAAAGAATAACACTCATTGTTTCAGGGAGTGACATGAGGAGGTACAGAAAAGGCATAAGTTTGGGAATGTTATTTAGGCTATGTTCCAAAAAAAATACTATCTTGTTTTGTAAATAAACCTAAAGCATTTAAAAAACTCGGTACTTCAAAAGATAAATAGTGCTTTGAATTTAATATTGGAACTATGTTAAGAACATAGGATTGGCATAAAGATCATTGTTTCATTGCTTTGAAATTGCCTCTTATTGTATTGTAAATAACTAAAAAATTCTATTCTGCTTTCAAAAATGAAGAGTTTTTCCTAAACTTGGTGAGCTGAGACTTGAGTGTATCACTGGCCTTGGTGAGAATATGACTGGAAATACTGTTTGAAAGGGAAGAGGAAATAAATCCTCTGCTGACAGAAAGTGTTGAAATTTATCAGAACTTTCACTGAGAGGGTAAACTTTTGAAGACTTTTATTAAATAAATTATTTTCACTAGTTCCAGATTATGTTATGCTCATCAAATATAGTTATTGTATATAGATAATTTTCTTCTTTCAGAGGAAGCTGGAAAAGCTCTTCAAACTTTCTCCCTTTACCTTAATTTGATTTTGCATATGCTTAAAAGAGATCATATGCAGCAGCAAGCCAGAGACTGAAGAAATCTCAGGGAACAGTGATTTTCTTTTGTTTCAATGAGAAATGTGAATATTTCCTGCATTTTTTTTCATGTTGAAATACATACTAAATCATTAATTGTACATTCTTGTTTCTTTATGGCAAATTACCCAATGGTGTAACAGACTGCAAATTTCACTATGTATTTGCAACACATACCAAATGTTACTAAACTGAGAATTAGATTGAGAATAATAAACTGAGATGTAGATCATTGCAAAGAGATAAACTGTGAAAACTCAGCCTCTGATTTCCCATTTACCCGGTTTCTGCTCGGTTTCGAACTGAAACCACAACACCTATAACACAGTGTTTAAAAATTGTCTGAGTATATCTATCTAAAACAAAATTTCTAACGTGTAAGAAACAGGGTGGGAGAAAGAATAAATTTAATTATTAACTGTGAATTTTGAAAATTAGGCCCAAGTAAGGTATTGAGAAGGCTTTGGGTTGTCCTCTCAATCATGTTGGATATTACTGCAATAGCCTTCAAATTATAACAAATGATTTCCAGTCAAACATTTTCAGTAGTTAGTGGCCTAGGACTTGGTTGGGGCTTTTTTTGTTTAATCTCAAGTAGAAACAGTTATCAACATCTGAACATATTAGCCATTTTTTTGTGAACAGCTTTAAGAATACCTATGTTGCACTGATAATCCTTATATGAATAAATATAATGAAAACAACAAGGGATTTTGCAAATAGGTTTCATATTAGACATTTTGGACCATATTAAATGTTAACTAATTTTATGTCACACCATAGTACTTTGGTGGGACTTGAGTGACCTATGGTTGATTTTAAATTGTTCCTTGTGCTATGGACACCGTTCTGTCTGGTGAGTATAATTTTTTTTTCCTGAATTTGGCAACACTGTAAATGTTAGGCATTTGGAGAGGAAGTAGAAAAAAAATTAGGGCAGAAATGACCAGGAATAATTGGGTAAATTTAGCATACCACTGCAGAATAATTTCCCAGAAGGAGCACCCTGAGAAAAATTCTCTTGTCAAGGTACTTATTTTTCTGCTTCCACTCACACACATGAAAATTCAGTTCCTTGGCATCCTGAAAACCTTGAAGTACTGTTTAATTTTTTTGTTCTTCTCTTCAGTCATTCCTTTCCAACTGCTTTGAAGTGTATGACGTGGCTTGCAGTGCTCTTGTTACTGTTTATGCTAAACTCCAAAATTTAAATATCTGTTCATAGGTACTCAATGAGGTATTTTTCTCCTGTTTATCTGTCTGTCCACCACATCGCATAAGTGATTGTATATGTCCCTTTTAAGCACACAAATGAATAAAAATTCATTCATTAAGACTGATAATTCAAAGGTTTCCTATTGGATGCATAGATTTAACAGATTAAATTATTGTAATCTGGAAACACTCATGGGAGAAGAGAATTTAGAGGTCTTTAGGTTCAGCTTTAGTCTCTCTCCTATTTCCTTACTATTGTGCTTGTACTTTTTGAGGAGTGGAGGTGAGAGTATGTCTGTCACTGCTCAACAGCCATGCTGCTGCTTTGTTTTAGCAATCCTTCAGTCCATCCGGTTCTGGTTTTGCCCTGCAGTACAGAGAGAAGACTACCCTCTTCCAAATCACATTTGGGCTGCATTAGGTCCTGAAGACATTTTTCTTAGTGCAGGTGTACCCAGAAATATTTTAACCTTAAAAGCTTTCCCTTTTAAACAATTAAAACTGCATAGATTGGCAGTTTGCTGGAAAGAACTCCCAGATTGAGTACAGAGAATAACCCAGAAAATAAATATTCAAGCAAAATAGAAAGAAGTCCATGACTGATATCCACTGTCAGCAAATGGTAGTAGAAAGGAAAATGTTTCAGTTGAAATTCGGATCACTTAGTGCTGTCCATGTCAAAACCAATTATTTGAACATCATTCTGTAGTAGATAGCTGGCACAAATGGTTTTGTAACAATATAATGTACTAACGTGCTGAGCAAAAAGTCCACTTTTGAGGCAGATAGTGCAGCCAGTATAGTTGCTGTTATCTAATTGGTGCCCTGGTGTACATATGCTTTCTATCCAAAATTTATATGATGATATTCTCAGGCACCACCATTAGCATACAACAATTCATTGTACGGTATCACAATCAAAAATAGAGAACAGAAAATAAAAAAAAAAACCTGTTTTATTGAAGTACTGTTATGAAGAACTGATGTAGAAGGTTCTCTCTCTTAGAGATCTTGGCCACTACAATGAATTTGTAAAGGGATATGTAAGAGTGTGTCCTTAATCTGTCAGCACATTTTTAGATTTAATGGCAATAAGTAAAGTAATTTACCCTGCAAATAAATAAAGCTAAAATTATACATTTTCTGTCAGGCAATAGGAAGATGACTAGCATCTTCAGATGTTTTGATTATACTATCTTCTCATTCTGAACTTTATTAAAAGTCTATAGTACAAAACAAGACCAGCATGAACTATAGAAGTGAACCGACAAATATTTGCTAAAGATGTAGAATGGCAAAAATACTCTCATCATTTATTAAGATACATCTTTTCCCATATTTCCAACAGCTTGCTATTCTTCCTCTATATTTTCTTTGATCTTACTGTGCGTGAGTACAAAATAACCAATCTTAAAGCCATGAAATTTAAATGTCTAGTAATTCAAATATGGACTTAAATAAGAGGTAATTTTAGAGCCTCCCCTGGGAGAAAATTTCAGTTACTATTAGCAATCACTCAAAAAAAATGTAGACATATAATATCACATATCTTTCATGCTGAACTCAAAAGCTCTGTTTAGTACATTGATTTAAGCATGTAACTCAATTATAGCCCAGAGTATGAAAGACAACAGAAGACAATAAGTGTGACAATTGAATGTTTAAGAAAAAAAGATTTTAAAAGATACACTGTGCTGGTTTCAGCTGGGCTAGAGTAAATTTCCTTCACAGTGGCTGATATGGGGCTATGATTTAGATTTGAGCTGAACACAGAGCTGATAATATGGAGATGTTTTCATTCTTGCTCAGCAGGACTTACCCAGAGCCAAGGCCTTTTCTGCTTTTTGCACTGCTGTGCTGGCAAGGAAGTTGGGGGTGCATGGGAGGAGACAAAGCCAGGACAGGTGACCCAAACTGACCCAAGGGATATTTCAGACCATCTGAACATCATGCTCAGTATATAAAGTGTGGGGAAGAAAGAGGAAGGAGGGGAAACTTTTTCTTTGTCTTCCCAAGTCACTGTTACCTGTGACAGAGCCCTGCTCTTCCAGGGATGGTTGAGCACCTGACTGCCCATGGGAAGCAGTGAATTAATTCTTTGTTTTGCTTTGCTTGTGTGTGTGGCTTCTACTTTCACTATTAAACTGTCTTTATCTCAACCCACAAGTTCTTTATTTTTTACCCTTTTGATTTTTCCTTTAATCTCGCTGGCAAGGGAATGGCTGCATGGGGCTCAGCTGCTGACTGGGTTTAAACCACGACAAACAGGAACTGAAAAGATGTATTTTATGAATTTCTATGGTGATTCATGAATAGAGGAAGTAAAGGGCAGACACTAGTTTGAATCTGATTGTGTCATAAGACAGGAGCCTGCAATTTTTCAGTACATGTTTCTGCTGCAGGAATGTAGCATGGAAAAAATTGCAAGCAAATAAAAAGAGACATCAACAACACTTTGCAATAGAGAAGCTAGAGACATTGTATCATCAAATTGACATGGATATTCCATGGTGGGTAACAGCACTATAAGCAAAGCATTAAAATTTAGGAATGTTATACATTAGGAACAGATTTTATTGTCATGAAATAAAAGGACAAAACTGGATTTGAGACAGAAATATAGAGCAGTCTGATGTATATCAGACTGCCTTTGAAAAAAAAAAGGGGATGACCATTTCTATTCTTAAGTTTTCTTGGATTAGATACACAGCAAAGTGTGAATAGAGATGGCCAGTCTCAAACATATTACACATAAACCTATATCAGCATCACAAAAAATTACAAAGAGAGTAGATGATACAACTGGAGTTGTTTTCTACCAGTTTTATGTCTCTCTCAGGAAACAACTGCCAAGACAGAAAACCCAAGAGAAGCCACAGTGGAACAGGATTGTGAGGCAGAGGAAAATCAAGTATTTCTGTTCCATAATTGACAGCAGAAAACAGGATGTTTGTGAGGCCTCCATGTTCCTCATGTGTGGGTAACTATAGGTCTGTGACTCACTACAAGAAGAGATTTAGGGAAATTACCAGGGTTAGTAGTGGATATAAGAGCAATTAAAGAGATAATGGGAATAAGAATTAACTGGAGGGATTTTTTTTTTTAATTTAAGCAATTTATATAGTTGGGAAAAATTGACAAATTTCTGCTATATAAAATTAAAATAAAACTACTCTCCTCAAAACTTTTCATTTAGAGAATATCATAGAATCATACAATGCTTTAGGTTGGAAGGGACATTAAGGATCATATCGTTCTAACCTCCCTGATCCTTTTCACTAGATTAAGTTGCTCAGATATGTGGAAGTTTAGTTCATCACTTGGTTTTGATTTAAGAACAGGCAGTACAGAACATCTCAAACTTGTTTGTAATGTACCATAACATTTTCTTTATGCACACTTGAACAGAGAGATATAATAGAGCCATTTGAAATAGTCTGGTGAAACATGGGTAAATTAGAATCCCAGTAGCTCTCCTAGTCAATATACCTTATGACAAAAACTTTGCCTATGATGCATTGCCCTCTATTTAAAAATGTGTTAGAGTAAAAAGGAGCAAGAAATACACACCTGAGTCCTAAGTAGTTCATCTTTGATTAAAAACATTTACTAGGACTGTCCTTTATAAACACACATTAGGGGAGATTGTGGTAGAAAGGGTTGTGGTCTCAGTGCTGCCTGCTGCTGACCTATAGCAGTATAGGCAATCAAACCTTAGGACATCATTAGGAAATGTGTATGAGGAGAAACTCTTGAAGAGATCATATCATCTTTTATGATTTTTCCCTTACACTGTCAAGGTACAGGTGACTATAAGCAACAAAGTAAGTCATAGGAATATTTTGAAATAATTTAATCTGAAGACTTATTTATAGATATAAATTAGATCAGCAAAATCACATGATTTTCATCTTCCTGAATTATATGGCTTTTTTAAAATTCAGGCTATGCTCAGTTATAACCTGTAGCAATTCTAAGTAAATAGTATAATGAAAGAATATAGATATGGTCTCTGCTTTAAGACTGATGGAAAAATATACTTAAAGATATTGCCTCAATATGTCTTGCAAAAATAATTTTAAAATGGGCTTTCTATTCTTTCTTTTCCCCAAATTTTAGGCTCTTTATTTGTCTTTAAATTCTACATAATTAATATGCTAACTCTGATACTATTCTTCCACTGATATTTTGGATAACTTTTTGTAGGTATAAATAGATTCAAAAATAGATTAAATCCTAGTACCTTAAGGAGGCCTACAAGAAAGCTGGGGAGGGCTTTTGATGAAGGCGAGTACCAGTAGGATATGGAGTAATGGCTTTAAGCTGAAAGAGAGTAGGTTTAGGTTTACATGTTTTCTGAGAGGGTGGTGAGGCACTGGAGCAGGTTGCCCAAAGAAATTGTGGATTCCCAATCCCTGAAGACTGTGTTCTGCCACTGTAACTCACACTGAGTGGAAAACTTTTTTCTTTTGTTTTGCTAACCATAAAACCTATAACAACCATGAAATGAAAACTTGTATTTGATGGACATGTATGACTAATTCACAGTCTGTTTTAATGGCATATAAACTGTGGATTCATGACACAGGAATTTTACCAGTTATATATCTGAATGCAAAATAAGATAGTTTATTTTTATTTTATTTAGATAATGTTAATTCTCTTTTGTGTTTAAAAGGCCTAGCAGAAAATTTCTCCTTTTTATATAATGCAGAGAGAAGAGAAAATATAATGCTCTTGTTTGATATCATTATGGATGAATCTGTGTAGCTATAGGTTTAAATCTGTCAGTCCTACACTAATGAGACAAAAGTCTGTTTGCAATGAAATGCTGTTAAAAGCAAAATGAATGTGCAATGGTCTTTTAGCTCTAATTGTATTGTGCTGACATTTGGTGTAATTATATGCAGTTGAGTATAATTTTCATGCCACTCTAAGAAATTCTAGAGTAAATTGAGGTAGCTATCTGTTTTCAGATGAGTTTGATCACTTTATTTTACCCCATTCTCAGAATTTAGTTAGAGAGGTCTGAAACCCTGTATTTATCATAATCTGCTTCATTTGTTCAGTCCCCATGCGGCAATTCCAATTAGAATTTTATCAAAGTCGTCCTTACAGCAATAATGATAATCCTTTAGCATCTATCTGGATTAGGTCTCTGTTTTATTCTACTAATGAATACTCTAGAGGGGTCTGGGCAATTTTACAGAACAAATTAACCTTAGAGCATAGCCATTTAAAGTGTTCATTATACTGGACACCTGCAAAGTGTACTGGGCTTAAATGCAATTTAATAGACCCTTCTAGGCCTGTTTTAAAGTATCCTGAAGAGAGTATGAATAAGATGATATTTAAATTATGACGGTTAGAATGGGGTTTTTTCCTAATATTTTCAATAAATATCAGATGTCCTATGTATGAAACGTCACTTTTGGAATACATCAAATATCATCATGTAATTGTAGCTTTTGAAACGTAAATGAAAAGTTTCAAAACACTGAAATCTGAAATGAATGTCTCTTCAATTCCACCTTTGTGTATAGCATGCTCAAAAATGAATGTTCTACATGTGATACATTTTGTTTCTGATTCAAATACTCCTATTATTGCAAAAATTCATGAACTGTAATTCTTAAATAGTCTATAATGGAAAGAGTTTGGGGAAGAGAGGGCAAAAGAGCAGAGGGAAATGGAAAAGCTAATTGGTATTCTCTGCTTTCAACTGTTCGTATCCCCAAGCCTACCCCTTTTATTTTTTTTAATTTAAAGTCAAAGTCTCTTCGTTATCTCATTACACTACAATTATAACATACTCCAGTGCCAAGGACCCAGAATGACTCATCTGCATTGTTCATCAATCTAAACTTTGCCACTAGAACTAAATGGAAGCTCAATCTGAACACATCAGACGCTGCTCAAATGACTATTGTTATCATTCTAATTCAATAGGCAAATAATTTGGTCTTTGCTAATGGCTATGAGAGTTAAATAAATAGATTTTATATTTTAATACATTAAGTGAATTTCTAAAGACATGAACATACATGACCAAATTTTTTTAATTCCATATTATAAATCTTGCTGGCAACATTACATTACAGGAAAAACTTGCTGCATCCTTGGATAAAATGAGACAGAAAATGCAAACAAAACCCAAAAGCATTCAGCTTTGCATATTTGCTTTTTAATTTTTTTTTAATTTTTTATTTATTTTGGAGCAAAAAGTCTTAAGCAAAACCAGAAATATATACTTAGTATGTGTAAAATCAAGCCAATAAATGTTTTTCTCATTGAAATCCCAAATAATCTACTGTGGTAGAAGACAGTAACAAAACTGAAAGCACAGATTAGGCTAGATTTTCCAGTTTCAGAAGGCACTGGTGGAAAAACACAGTGTTCCAGGATTGAGAATTTCTGAAAAAAAAATGTATACAGTCATCCTAAAATCTCTGCTGGCAACTTTGCTTAGGTCTGAAAAAACCTTCTGTCATCTCAAAAAGAGTTTTTTCAATCTTAACAAATCCTCAAACTTTGGTTTATATAAAAAATATAAATTTTCCCCATGTTATCTTTCACCTTTTTTTTAATAAGATACATATTTGTAAGTATATTTTAGCTATTAATTAATATCTACTAATCTGTTTCTAGTATTTACAGGGGGTTTTTTCAATGTCTTCTAAAAGATTATTTGCATCCTCAGCCGCTGCAGAAGTAACGAAACAGTTCATACTACTTTCATTCAGCTGCTCAAAGTGATACAACAGTCACTATTTTGCAAAGTACTGGACTGAAATCTGTCACTAAGAAAATCTGGGTTGCACTCAAGATTATAGTTATTTGTAAGTATTTTGGTTTTTTGACTAATGTGATATACTTGCAAAGTCCTTATATAAACACAGCTGAGCTAGTTCAGATACTGTGACATGTAAATTAGACAAAAATGAAGATGAGACAGCTGTGACAGCTGTGTAGACATTACACAGGGGGCATTTCGAGTGGGTTTACAGGAAAAAACAGCCACATGACTCAGTGACATAACTTGAAATTTATCTGCTAAGCAGCATAGGTTTAGCAGGTGAATAGCAATGCCTGTTATAAAGCTCCTAGTATAAGATTTCTGTGCTGTGGCACTCACAACCTGACAAAGATCATGTCTCCCCAGCTCAGTTTAGATAACCAGCACAGACCACGTAAACAGCTCTTACAGTTAAATATCTTTGAGTCCTGGAGAGCATTCTGGCCCCTACCTGTTGCCCATGCCCATGCATAGAGCTCTTTTCACCCCACCTCACAAAGGTTATTGTCTTAGCAGTATATTTCTTTAAAATTAGATAATTAGACTTAGTCATGGATGGTATTGCTAGTTTTATAACTCAAGGCAAATTTCTTTGGCTTTCCCTATATTTAAAACCAATTGGTGGTTGTTTTCAAAGCTATTATCACCTTCTGATTTCCTGTTCCAGGTGTGCTAAGAAGATGTTAAGTCCTGGCTTCAATGTTATCTGAGCTCATACCAGAGTACTTTAGAGTTAGAAATCAGCAGAGGATATGAGGATATCTCGGCCTCATTTTATTACATTAAAGTTCTGGAAGTTTTTAGTTCATAACAATACATAGCAAAGATATAATCAAAAGTGAAAAGCAACCAAACCCACCTTTATAGCACAGTTGACCTGCAATACAGGTATTCTCATGCACATACAGAGAGGAATGTGTGAAGCTAGCATGGCTGTGAGTTCTTTCTCTTTCTAGGAAAATTACGAAGTCTTTGTCCTACTTGAGCATGCAGGCTGCTCTGTCAGGGCCTCATCATCACACCACAACAACAGAGAGTAAGCTAGAAAATTTTAGCTAAGATTAGACACAATATTTGAATTTGTCCAGGCTATGGTTGTACTCTTGTAGACTTGTTTTTCATTTTTATTCAATTAAAACTATCATCATTTCCCTGTTATTTTGACCAAACCATACTTCCTTTTTTGTTTCAGTCAGAAACTATTTTAAAAACCCTAAAAAACTCAAAAACCACACTGCTTTCACAGGTGCAGATAATACTTTATTTATTAAATTCTATCAAAATATTGTATAAATCTGACTGACAGCATTCTAAAGGTATTAAATATCTACGTCCTGATTTTCTGAGGAGTAGACAATTAGAGGGAAGTCAGTTACCATATCTTCCTTGGTTCTGATCTTAGTACACTATAAAAATGCATTCAGCCTACTCGAGTAACTAATGTGATAGCTACAACAGCAGTACAAAATTAGGCATATTTCAGTTTTCTCACACATTTTGTTGTCTTTCTCCTTGCACCAAGTGTTGCTTCTTTTGTTTTTTGCAAGTTTCATCAGAGCATGGATTGTTATCCTTAAGAACTTTTCCTGAGGGTGAACATATTCCACCACCCATGTGATAGTTTCTTAGTGATACTTTTTTGGAATACAATGGCTTTAGCCAACATTAGAACTTGTCCAATTCCCACTGTTTCTCTAGGTGGCAAATAGGTTCTCTGTTTTTCTTATGATTTCAAACAACTTACTTGTCTCTTGGCTGTGCCTTGACCATAAATCTTTGTTGCCCAGAGCAGCATAGAGAAAAAAAAAATAAAAGACATTTTGGAAGTACTTATATGCTGTGGCCTGTTTTCAGCAGAAGCATAGCTTTCAATTGGGGGACACTGAGTGCAGAATTCATGGTGTAAATGGAGACTACATGAAATGCTCTAGGCTGTCTGAAATGAGGTCAGTAGGTATGACACAAGACCTACAGGAAAACCATACCTTAGTAAGGTAACAGGTGAAGGACTAATGGATCTGAAACCTCTGAAGTTGCAGCAGTTACCTGTGTTTAGGCAGCTGACTGCCACACTCAGATGATCTGAAAAGCCAGTGCTTGACAGCTGTCCTGAGCTGAGTTGTAAATAATCATGAATAATAACTTCTTAGTATCCTAACCAGACTTTTATTTAGTTTTTATTTTTCTTTAATTAAGGAAATAATATAAAGTATAAAAACCACAGAAAATGTATCTTTGTTATGAGTATACTGGAACAGTATTTCTTTCAAGTTTCTTCACTTACACCTTTGGTTTTCTTAGACATTCTGGCAGGTACACCACTAAGATACTCTGTCACTGCATTTCATCAGAGACTTATTAAATAATCCCATCTGCCTGAAGCAATAACTACTACAGGAATAAAGCGATTATCTATTGTTACCTGATTTACACTTTCTCTAAATCTAATGAATTGAAACACACTTTACTTGGTGTAAAATAGTACCATAATATTAAGAAGCTGTCATTTAAATATGTTCATACAATATCTACAATTCAAACTAGTATGTTTTGTGATATAAAAACAGGTCACTTAATGCAGCATGGAAAAGCAATTTGAATGAAAATGAGAAAAAAAAATTAAAATTATTTTAAAATTACTTGAAAGTAGAAAGTGTAGATAACAAATGAGAACATACTTGCTGCTGGTCTAAAAGCTGTTTCACATTGTGCATATAGACAAAACCACCATTAAAATCATATAGGAAAAATAGGCAATTAGATTGGAGCTTGAAGCCTACAATACTGAGAAGCCTAGGTTCTCAGAAATTTCACAAGACAACTGTTATTTCAGTCACCTAACTTGCAACTGCATGGGAGTTGAGTTTATTCAGTCATCGGATTGCAAGCTCATTCCAGAGGCCAATTTGAAAATCCAAGAATTTTTAAAATTTTTCTTGTCTTGTGGTAGAGAAAAATAAGTAATTTTTCTAGAGTACAGAGTGCTTGGTTCTGCTCACATAATTTCTTAGTTTACACATGAGATGGGCCCAGCTCCACCCATATTCTCCTCCTTGCTTCTGCACACATGTTTTTTGATCCAGCAAGCATCACTGTGTGTTTGTCCAAAGATGACTTTTAGGAGGAACAGTGAAAGTACGTGTCTGTGTCCCTGGGCTGTGGAAAAGTGTATTCACACTGCAGAAGTGCACATGAAGTGCAATGTTAATGCATGTTCGGCAGTGTGCATATGAGAGAGACCAGGGATGCATACCAGACCTCTGCAGGACAAGAGTGAGATGCAGCAGAAAATTGGTGATTACTTTGCACTTCTTTCATTCTTGTTCTATATGAATGAATAATTTCAAGTTTTGAAAACAATCTTCAGTATAGTGAATTAACACATAATACTAAGCTACTTAGTTAACCACTAACTCCATCCCAACTAAATTTGGGATAAACTGTTGTGATCAACTCCAGTCAATGAAATATGTGCATGAAATATTTATTAAGCACATGCAAAAGACAAATGCAAAAGGAATGCAAGAGGCTTTTTGTTCACATAACTGAACACTATAGATGAACTCAGGATTAAAAGCTGTAGGTCAGTAAAATGTCCAGTTCACACATCAAAATACATCAGAAAATTTACTAAACACTCCTGGGACAATACTCTGGAAAACACTGTAGAAGAAAGATTGAAAAGTAAGCACCAGTACCTAAATCACTATTTTTTATTCCAGGGCCAAGGAGCTTGCCTCTCACCTGCCCCACTCTGGCATACTTATTAGACTGCTACTAGTAATGAAAATACCCTAAAAAACAAAAAACCCCACTATGTATAATGGGTTCAGAAGCTAAGATGAAAAAACAAGGAAGAGGTGAATGGAATTAGTCATCTGGCTCAGTATTTCACTGGAAGATTTTCAGATCCTGACATCATTTATAGTAGAATAGGCTACATAGATAATAAATCAACTAAACAAGTTGATTTGTTATCTATGTAGCCTATTCTACTGTTCATTCTGAAGACAAATCTTTGGGTGACTCATAAAGTCCAAGAGATTTGACATGTCTGTCTGTCTCTATTTTAGTGGAGAACTTTCATCTCTGTCTTAATTTGGGCTGATACATTCTGACTATTTGTTGTAATGCTGATTGAAAGGCTACACAGGAGTAGTCCGCAGCAGGGTAAAAAAGAAAATGTTCAGAACAAATTACACAACACTATATTGCTTTTCTGCACCCACCTATAAAACTTTTACTTAGTAGTCTCTCCAATATCATTCCAGGAGATTTATAATTACATTTCAGTCAATGCTCCAAGCAGTGCCTGAAAATAGTAATTTACATTTTCTTACCACTGGCTTTGGGTCTTGGTTTTAGTTAATACTTCCTTATCAGCTGATGCACTCTTGAAGTCAGCATAACATTTCTGACCAAAACAAAAACATCTTCAAAGCTATTTAATATATGAGAGAACTTTGTCGGTCCTAGAGAGAACAATAGAACCTTGTATTTGAGAAGAGCTTAGCATTTAAGGAAAACAGTCTATCAGTCCTATGATCAGTCCTATGAAATATTACTTATTTGGTGCACATCCCATTTTCAGAAAATAAATGGTATTCAAAAGATAAAGTAGATAAATGCTTTATTTATAAGATAACATTTTGGCTTTCAGCAGCTGCTTTTCTTATATTGTCCTCCAAAGTTGGTGAAAACAGTAATGTTACATCATAAATAAAATCTCTTAAACTTGCAGAGAACTTGAAATAGCATTTTTTCTGCTTTACAATGGGACACGTGATAATACTACTTGTAGAAAATGAACTTGCTTCAGTTGAATTTCAAATATCAATCTTCTCCACAAAAGGGAGAGAAGGGAAAAAACTTAATATGTGTTTTCATTGTATGCATAGAAATACAGACAAAGAGGAGCCAAGACGAGACAGTTAAAATTACACATTGAAAAATATGCATTATTTTCACAATCATATTTTTCAGTAAACCCTGGATTAAACTAGTCTGGCACTGCCAGAAGTTAATGTTTAGTGCCAACATCCTTGGCTGTCTCAGTCCAGCATAGCTGCAGTTTCTATTCCTTTTAAGTTTCATGTGCATTAATATTAGGTGCTTTACAGTTTCTTTTTTCTGCTTTCCTCAAATCATCATCTTTTTGCTCACTAGACTGCACACATTGTGGCTTGGCATGGCCAATTGCAGTTGACATTTCCAGTCGCCCAGGGTTAGCCCAATATTAATTAAAGCATCGTTCTAGACTATTATCATTTTTCTTCATCATTGTAATGGATTTTATGCTATTTTTAAAATTCTGCTTCCTTCAGATAGAAGTAAATCCTAATCTTATATTCCTAAACAGAAATAGCAGGTTGAATTAGCAATCTTAGTGCCACTTAATGAAGTCCTAACATTAATCTTCCCTCTCCAATTCCATTTTCAAAACACCTAAAGCTAACATCTATACAGAAATAGCTTTTGCAAATCTAAGTCTGATTAAAACCCTAGTTGATCGTACAGTGCACTCAGAAGACACCAGTAGTGGCCGTTATTTCTCATAAGCTCATGGGTCTCATTACCAACCAACACATACTTCTAATAAAATTCCCACGTTAAAGGTAGATTTACTACGAAAAGCCATTTCTCAGTGATTGTACACTTATATACACCCCACTAATTCCCTAGCCATATCAGATCAAGGTCATACTTGCTTATCTTCATGAGAATAATTAGAGTTAATTGCTTATTGCCTCGATTACAACACCAAACCACCTGAGAGCAAGTATTGGAACTTATTCCATCTGGTACCTTAGTCCCTTAACTGTGCCTGCGTGGAAACGGAGGAGATGTTTCTACATGTGTCAGTAATGCCATGATTTGAAGTCACTGAACCAAATCCCCTTAACTTTATATCAGTATAGTCTGAATTCCTCCATTATTAGTGAAAATCCATTATCCTATAAAAGAAATATGCCTGACAGGTTTAGATGGACCAGAAGTCAAGGCAGACTATTGCACTGTTGTCTAGATTTTAACAGGTGAGCATGTATTGCTTTTTGTGTTCAGAGTAACTGAAAATCTCCTGGAGAATGAAACCCTAGAGCCTCTAAGCCCATACCATCACTCCTGCAGCAAAAGCAGAATTTAAATTTTGATTTTTCATGTCTCTTTTTATAGAAGGTAAAAGAAGATAGTACATGACTTAGGACCACTGAGCCTTTAGAATACACTTTATTCCACCATCAAAAAAATTATGCGTTTGTTCAAACATATGTACAGATATTCTTGTACCCATGTGCTTAAAAAGTGCAGGCACTAGCAACATGGAATTTGCTAGCTTGCAAATACAAGATTTACTAGTATAACCAAAAAATCAAAAGGGAATTGTTGACCCTTGTTTTGAGTAATTAATCTCTACAGGGCTGGAATTCTCTGCAAAATCTCCACTTTAGCAGTTTACATTATCATTTTCTCAAACATCAGTATTTCAGAAAGGCTTCAAGTGTGACTACTTTGCAGTACCCACCTTCAAACTAGGTTATCATAAGCTATGTTTGTGAATAAGCTGTAGAATGATTCCATGTACAATGTTTAGTAGAGAACATAAAATTGTTTAAGAATTGTTCAGTTCAGGCTAACCAATTTTGCCATTTTCAATTTTCATAAAGTAAATGGAAGAGAAGTTGTCTGACTGCAAGCCATTTTTTCTGCAAGAAAGATATTCTCAGTTTCTTCTCACAAAATCTTACAAAAATTGTTTTCCTGTAAAATTCTCACTGAAACATATCTTCACCTAGCATTTCTCTGCTATATAGCTCAGCTGGAAATGGGTATTATTTAGAACTGCAAGTATTACTTTAGCAGTCACCTAATGTGCTAGCCATCTCTACAGATTTTTCACCTAATCTCATGTGCTCAACAAGCTATGTTTTTTCTACTAGTTCTAATAAATTTTGCTATGTTCCACACACAACAAAACACAAAAATTCTTACTTTAATACCAGGTTCTACAGTACTACTTCACATTCTGGGCTTCTGCTTTTAATGTGCTTTTTTTTTCTAAACTAGCAATAATGGTACTAAGTAATTTTTTTCTTTTTCCTAATGAAAAATTAGACGCTTAAAAGTTCAATTATTTTCATAAATCCAAACAAATAATATTTATTATTTCTTCTGATTCTAAATTTGTATATGCCTAATAGTTAGTAGTTACGCTTGGAAATGTAAAACTTTTCAATAGATATTATTAATTAAAACTAATTAGTTTGATTATCTGACAGTAATGTTTTCAATTTCTGGTGTAAAAATGAGTTTGCATTCATTCTGGTTGCCATGACAACAATATGGATTAGTTGTTCTCCATCAGAACATTCTCAGAGCTTTTCATCACTTTTCAGTTCGAGTTCATTTGATAGAAAGGGTCAGTATTTAAAATTCCTTAGTTCTTTAATTTGGTTTTGAAGATGCTATTTTTTATATCCTCCTGGGAAGATGTAGTTTGATGGGAAGAACCTAGTGAAAAATGGAGACAATTTATGACACACAAAGTGTAAACAGAAATTTTGTGCTCTTAAACAATTGAGTTCTAGTAATCTTGCATAATTGTTGCTGTATCTTTTAAATTGTGGCAAAAGAGGCACACTCACTGTCATACTCATTTTAATAAGATTTTTTAGAGAACTTAGACCTCAAGCACAGTAATGATCTTAATTGAAGCAACCAGAACAGAACATTAGATAGGCATCAAGAGAAGTGCTCATAAAAATTTGACCGAAAAAGAAAAAATAATGAAAGACAAAACTGCTGTGAGTGTCTTAAACTTAGAGATTTAATGTGATACATAATTTAAGAGGATTTAATAAATTAATTCAAAAAATAGAAAAGTTTTTACTTTCAGTTGTGTTTAGTCTATACTTAAAAGGCCAGATTTAGATGCATTGACTGTACTGGTATTAAGAAATTTTAGATTGAAGAAGTAGATCCACAAAAGTGTTGACATGGTAGTGTTAGAAATTTTGTAGAATATGGTGCATGCTGAAGGGTAAATATTAAATTTATTACATGCAAGTTTTAAGCAGAACATTAGGGATTTACAACAGATTCCATCTTGAACTGGTCAAGAGAAAATGAGAAATCAGAGTGGACCCAAAACCCGATACATTTCAGGGTCTATAAATTTAATTCTGAGCTGTAAGAAGAGGTTATTTTCAGATTAGCATTACGTCTTGAGATCCTCTTCTCAGGTTAGATGTGCAACCTTTTCTTTCTGTAAAATGAGAAGACACTCTCTTTTTAATTCTGTTGGAGGTTGTGCCAGTCTTTTTATGTATCATGTCAGCGATTAGACCAGCAATCCAAGAAGTAAAATGACTGCATTCTGAACAATCATCAAATTTAGAGAATTTTTACCCATTGTTCTCAAATCCTTGAAGAGGATTTAGCCTACTAATGGTGTCTTCCCTGTGCTGTTGAACTCTGCCATCCTGGGATGCGCTTCAAGGCTTAAGGGATCAGAGAAAGAAAAGTACAGGGATGAAAGAGTCTAGAGATCTGAGACAGGCTTGGCAGAATGGATCCTGTGGCTCCAGCTCTGTCAAGGGCTACTACAAGAAAGATGAAGAGGGACTTCCTACAAGGCCATGTAGTGATAGAACAAGTGGTAATGGCTTAAAACTGAAAGAGGGTAGATTTAGATGAGATATTAGGANAAGAAAAAGAAAAAGAAAAAGAAAAAGAAAAAGAAAAAGAAAAAGAAAAAGAAAAAAAAAGAAAAAGAGAAGAAGAAGAAGAAAAAAAAGGAACACATCTTGCTTTCTTTTTCAGGATGGAGACCTGCTTTGTCATCAAGCAGTACTGCAGTCTCTACTGCGTTGGAAGTTATTTTCCCTATTCATAAGGATTCTCTATTTGAACTGACAAGCTACTTTTAGACTCCTAAGTCTAATCCATATTGACCATGTTAGTTATATTGTGTTTGTACAGTTCACATATCATGTTTTACAACTCAATTATACTGAAGGTAAGAAACCCCCTATAATCTAATTAGGATTCCTTTTTTTTCCACCAAGATTACCTTCTCCATCTCACTACAGATATGCTGTAGTTGTGACATTCTGTTACAACATGCTGTTGATGCAACATTCGAGGCAAATTTATTAAATAATCTCAGGATAATATATCTGAGTAGCAAAAACTTGTCTGAGGTGTTATAGACGTATATGCGACACCTGTTGTTAGTGAATATGTAATTTCCATCACATGCTTATTTAAAAATGGAATTACAGAAAACTTGTTACTGTGGTACAATCAGCCTTGTATGAGTGCAGTTGAACTAAATTATTCCCTCAAAGAACTGGAACTGTGGCTGTTAGCTGAACTGGAGCTACAAATGTGGAAGCACTTCACATTTTAGTTAAAAGAATTACAACAAAATGTTTTAGGCAATTAATTTTTTACTCTCATTCTACATCACCAAGATTTCCACAATTTAAAAACCATTTGTTGGCATGGAAACATCAGCTTAATTAAATATGGATTAAACTAATTAACCTAAAACATATCATACTATAGACTGTTTGATTTAGAATACATTAAAGGAAACAGAACATTTTTCATAATTTCATGTCTTTTATCTACTGAAAATGTTTTGCTTTCATGAGAATTTACATGCTTGATCTTCAGGCTTGATCTCCTGAAGGTAAGGATACTATTGACAAGTAATGTTAAAAATCCCTGTTTCAAGAACAGTGGACTCTGTGTGTATATATATTGTCTATCTCTCATGACATTTTTGCTTTATAATTGTCTGTCAGACACCACCATGTACCCAGCCACAAATTTTATTTCAGATTTGATATGCAGACATACCAGAAATGAATTGGATTAAATAGAAAATGAAGACATAAAATAGCAGAAAGATCCATATTTTCTGTCAATCAGTTAGACTGCAAGATGACAGAAGAAATCAGTAAGTGTTTAGCTAAAAACCTTGCCTGGAAAAAGAAAATTTAAAGATTCAGTTTATTTCCTGTAACTTTCCCCCTAGAATCACATCACTGCTGTAAGATCTAAATGTATTAAGGTTAATAAGCAGTTGTTTCTCATGTACAATTTCCTTTTTGTTTGAATAGCTTTGAATAGAAGCAGTAGTAGTAGTCACAGTTTTCAAAGGAAATAATTTCATTTGGTGTCTGACATTACATCAGTGATTACATCAGCATTACTTCATGGATCTACAAATATTACTTAGTGAAATTCTGGCTAGATTCTTAGTTACTCACTGTTAACTTCAATAGGAGGGTCAACTCTTAAAGCAGTCTCCAGGCTTCATGAAAACAGGTTCTCCCTTTGCAAGGCCAAAGAATAATGGCATGGAGGTCTGAGAGATAGAAGTACAGGATCAGTCTTATGAGTTTCATTGTTTTTACACAATTTAAAATTAAATAAGAGTGTCTTTGAATACATTTTTCTGCTGTGAAGCAATAGCTTCTCATTATAGAAATCTTGTAGTCCACCAAGCAGCTGCTGCTTCCTTCAAATGCAGAGTTTAGGTAATGTCATATCTATGCATGTAACATGACTATAAATGTGGAGTAAAAAACCCAACTGTCTCAATGCTGCTTGAATTCTTGGATTTCACTCCTCAGTTCTTCTTACTCTTCTTATTCCCAGCTGAGGTTGAGGGAGATAGAAGGCTGAAATTCCATTTAAAAAATATAAATATTGCAGTGTTCTCTTGGGTGGTTATAGATGCTTGTCCTGAAATGCCAGGGTTTCATTTCTTGCAGGATGTGAAAGATCTATTTTATCGAGCAGCTCAGTGTCAACCTTGCCATTCAGCCTTTAGTATGGCACATAGTGAATGCTGCTATGCCTAGCAGGTGGCCTGAGGCTTCCCTGTCAACATTTTTGTCATGCACTGCAGGAACAGTAAAACCATTCATAGAATTCTGAGAACTCCAAACACTATTGGTCTGAGTTTGCACTTCAAATATAAATATCAGTGACCTTTCAGAAGACTTTCTATTTCAAAAAAAAAAAATTATCTTAAAAATATCTCATTTGCATTACTGGTTGGTGAAGTGACATCCATGCTCAAAGAAATTTAATGCTGGTTTCCTCTGTGCTGGAATAAGGCTTGTTGGCTAAAGCATCATAATAATACATACGGGTCAAAAGTAATACACAAGTTCAGAGTCATAGCAGAAGAATTTGACGAAGAAACACATAGGAAAATCCAATGTGCCTGAGCCTCAGGGTGGTTCAGATGAGGCTTCCAACAAGCAGAGAAAATCTCTCTGTACTAAAAAGGTAGCACTAAAAGGTGAAAAACATTCTAGACACTTAATAGTGATTTTATCTTCCATGCTCAGGTCAAATTTGGATTATGGCCCACTGAGGAAATACTAAAAGCTTCTGAGTCTCTATTTTGAAAGTAAGTTCCAAACTTTAAAAAATACTAGATGAGAC
This sequence comes from Irena cyanogastra, assembly GCA_013397155.1. Lineage (NCBI taxonomy): Eukaryota > Metazoa > Chordata > Aves > Passeriformes > Irenidae > Irena > Irena cyanogastra. Next base: position 39,375 of record VWZV01010176.1, read on the forward strand.
TCAATTCTAAATCTCTTAGGAATTAGGGCAAAATATTGATACCTGTGTGACCTGGAACTATGACTGTGATTCTAAGCAGAGAAGTTTATAGAACCTGAAGTGAAAAAAGAATTTAACCATTTAAGGTTATAGACAGTAACTTAGTGGGGTTCCACAAGCATCTTGAGCACCAGGTATTTAAATCCCACATGGAGGTGCCTAAATTCTGTATCATGCCAGCACACTTTTGTAATATGACTTAAGCTTTTATATCTCAGGGACCCATGGTACAATATCTGAGAAAAAAATGTTTATATACTAAACCCTTTTTCCAAATTCAACCTGAACCAAATTCAACCTGAACCATTTAGGAGATAAACCCCCAAAAATGATACTAATTGTGAAAGAGAAGCACTAAGGATATGGTAATGCTTTGTCCAACATCTGTATCTTTCACAACCAACTACATATTTTTAAAATGTCACTGCACACACTTATGTCACTTTGTATATTTCTAAAATTTTGTCCCTCAGGGTAAGAAAAGAATTGGTTTCTTTTGTGGCCTGAGAGGTATCTGATAAATAGTTAAATATCTGTTACTTCCCTACAATATGTCCCCCCAGGTAATGGGGACCAAAATTTCATGAACAAAATTTATGTCTGTGTAACCAGCTGCTTCTGCAGGTGGATTGATTCTAAGCCATACTTTTCTGTGGCACAGTACCAAGCAATTTCCTTCATGCAGACCTTTCCTTTTCTTACCAACCAACTTGGAATGAAATTTCATAAATACTGAAGTAGAAATGACATAAATGAAGGGTACATGCAGAAAAAAATAAAAAAGTACCCTATTTTGGCTAGGTTTTTACCATTTTAGAAGCCTCAAGATTTGGCAGAAACAAAAATATCTTTATTTTTTAATGAAAGAATTTGTTTCATTTCACTCATAAATTCTAATTCAATAAGAAAAACTGGACTACCTAACCATAATGGCTATATCTACTTTATGATTCAAGAAGGTTTTTACAGATAGACCCACTTTTACATACCATGTTGAAAAGATACCTAAGGTCATGTTTTTGACTTTAGAGAAATAACTGAAATTACCATGGGGATATAGTACATTCTGTCTAAGATGCAGAGCACATCTTATTTTGAGACAGAGAGGCAGACAAGCCAATATGTAGAGAGACTGTGCTAGAACCAGAATATGCATGATGAAATTTGGTACTATAAAGACAAGCAAGATGCAATTTACTATCATATAAAGCATATTGCAACATTCCTTTAAGCTCTCACTTTTAAGGTCTTTATAAGAAGATACTACTGGTTTCAATAGCACTCATCATCTCAGTGCAAGAACTCTTTCCTCAGGTTTTTGCTCAACCTCTGCCAAAAAAAAAGGCCAGAATTCCTGGTCTCATTTATATCAAAATAATTGTTATTGGGAGAGATATTTTCCTTAGATGAAATATGCTGACAATCTTGAGGTGGGAAAAAAGGCACAATTACTATAAGTGCACAATAAAAAATGTTGTCTAGAGGGGAGTATTCCATACTTATCATACTTAGCAGAAAAAAAATGGGAAGGGTCATGTCTCCTCCAGATATGTTCCTTTCATTTTTTCTTTCAGGGCTCAGCATTTGGGCTCAATATCTTATTCGGGAAAGATGGACATTTCATTCAGTTATTACCAAAGTTGGTAATAGTCCTTTGACAAAGCATTTCTCCTAGAACAGAATGGACAGTTATAAATAAAAATATAAGGTGGAGGTTAATGTTCCCACTCTTTGAAAATTTAAAAAATCTTCCAAGAACATTATTTTACAAATTAAGTAAAACCACATGCATATGAAGGAGCAGACTCTGGTCGCCATGAAGAATCAAACTTCCAGAGCAAGCCATGACAGTATAATTTAATTCTCAGTCACTTAGCTACAGACAGGAAACAGGACACAAGAAGCTTAAAACTATGTTTTTAATCAGTAGAATCTGGTCAAAATCTGGATATAATGGACATTGCTCTTTTTGAGGTGAATGACTTGCAAAGACAATCAGGAGAAGAAGACAAATTTTACCAGAAGACCATTATAAAATGTCAAAGAAAATTTTATATTTCTGTCTGTGGCTGACAATGTTCTGGCTTTTGATGAAAAGGCTGCATTTTCTACTGCAGTCTGCCTCTAACAAAATTTCACTGTGCAGAATAAATAGAAACCAGTCTAGACTCTTTGTGAGGGTTCAGACTCTTTTTAAAATCAGTTTAAACACAACGCTGGACATGGAATTGTTTGTTTGCTTGTTTGTTTGTTTGCCAGCTTGCTTGCTTCTTTAACAATAACTTCAGTATTTGTTGCATGCCCCTGCCCATAATTTTTGTACACACTCGTATTTTTGAGGAAGACAATGAGATGAAGAAACAAATACCCTAAGGCAAGTGCAAAAGATCACACAACACACATATTGGCTTTGTTATTTGCTGACTTATATCTGACCCTTATACTCTCATTCTGACCCCACCATAATTTTTCATTGTTTTGACTTCAGTAGCAGTATGCAAAATTTCCAAAGATCTGAGACAAAAAAAATATATTTTTTCTTTTCAAATATTAAATGAAGCACTAGTTGTAAAAAAGTAAAAATTTTATGCTCCAAAAATTGGAATTGCACACTTTTCACAAGAAGTATGTAATTTCAATTAAGCATTTATGTTATTAAAATTGCTGAGGTTTTATTATACACAGAAAGACAGGTAGATATTTGTGTTTCTCCCATGATATAATTCTCAGATTACTGAAATTAATAAGCAGCAACTTTCAAAAGGATAAAATCATGTCTCTACAATTCACTATAAAGCTTTAGTGTTAAGAAAAGAGTCAGTATGATATCTATGCAGTGTTTTGGCAATATACACTATGTAGGCTGGAGTTCAAAGACACATCTGTTTTTCATGTCTTCTTGAAGATTTACATTCTGCTCCTGATTTTCGCTAAGTAGTTAATAACTGTAAAGTAGCACTACAGTCAGTCCTTTTTCCTACCTATCTGAGCTTTCAAGGGAAAGATTACACACAGGAATAAGTATTTAGGAAACTGAGACTATATCTACATTATGAACTAGTTTTCCATGAAAGGAGCAGTTCTGCAGAGTGACACAACAAAACTGCCTTATGTTTTGGATTATTCTTATTTTCTAGTTGGGCCAGGAGGACTGTTTTCCTCAAAATGCTTAAAATATTTTTTTTTTTTACCAACTGCTATACAGATGAAGAACAAAGAAGCATCTTAACATTGTTGATATACAGACAAGTGAATAATACATAAAATCAGCAAGATTATCTTCCAACAACTCTTTTGGGGGCCAGTGCAGAATTTCTTACATACGCCACCATGCAAAACCCTAAGTCAGAGAAAGAGATGTATACTGATGTTTATGAGACACAGTCATTATGACCTGGCCCCATAAGGTGAGAATAACAAAGATTCTTGTTAATACATCCCTTGTGACAGATTAGAGTGAAACAAATGATTTGTGGTTTTATATATATATGTAAGGTTTATTTTAGAAAAATTTGGTTGCAATGCAAAGCAGGTATGTAGCTTTGTTTACTATTATCTATAGTAATATAGCAATATAAAAGGTTTAAAAATATTACTTAGAGAATGCAGAAAGGAAAAGAAAGAGAGAGAAAAAATAAGAGTAAAAATATGTAGACCTGTAGATCTCGCACTGAGACTTGATTGTTCCAATTTAGTTGTACCTTGGTCAAAGTGATGATCTTCATCTGTCAGATGTGAGTGATGAAGCCCAAAAAATACGCTCAGGCTCTGTGATAACACCCAGGAATCTCCCCTGGGTGGGGGAGTTTTCAGTCCTCTGGAGGAAGGTCTCAGAAATGAGCCTGGGGGCACTTTGGGGCCCTTGATGGTTTATGATCCCTTCTCAGTTGCCTCTCAGCATAGTTGAGCCAGTAATGACTCATCAGACCCTCTAGGAGGAGGAGGAGAGGGGAGAAGGGGTAGAGGGGGAAGTTTTACAACAGAATTCGTTCTGTAGGGGAGGGCAATTAGCATGATAAAAAACACCAATTTGCGTAGCTTGATAGTTCACCTCCTCTGCTATGCAGACTGGCGATTACACTCACCCAAAAACTCACCTCCTCCCTTGGGGGGCACAAACCCGACCTCAGCAAGGTCCAGGTCCTCTAGCACCTCCACAAATTGGCAAATGTTTTGAGTCATTAACCACTAATAGTCCAGTCTCTCACAAGTCACCATATCTGAAACTTGCTCTGTCAATTCCACATCTCCCCACTGCCATATGGATAACTTCCACATCATCTGAAAGACAGAAGGGGGACAGTCCTTACAAAATGTTAAATACAATAGCAACCTTAACAATTTCATGCCACTGGGAGTTACTAGATATAAGCAAAATTTATGTGAGTTTTCTGCATTCAGCACAGTGGGTCAGCCTCATTCTTGCGTTTCTTGATATGCTCTCTGCAGTTACCAAAATTTTTGAAAAATAACATTCTACTTAAGCTATTAGTGTACCTTTAAAATCACGAATAGATGAGATAATTAACTTGCCTGCCATGTCTATAACGTTTTTAATTCAGTTTGTTCAAGATAGCTTCTTTTTAATTAGTTCTTGGCAGACACTGCAACTTTGATAGTAATTCTAAGCCATATTCCCATGAAGTGTTTCAGCAAGATTCTATATCTTAAAGCTGCAATATAAAACTTGCAGTAAAATCCATTGTCTTGGTTCTGCAAAACTATCTCTGGTGGCTAATCCCCCAAAAATGAGAATCATGTGTATGTGCAGAATTATGCAGGATCATGCCTGTAATTGTTAGTACTAATTTCAGGCACTGAGATGCTTTGTTACATTATTACTTCAGTAACCTACAGAAGAAAGTATAAAGTGCAATTCTCAGTGTGCATAATTTCTTTTGGTTTTGTTGTTTGTTTTATTTGGTTTTGTTTGTATGTTTGTTTTATTTTGATTTAGTTTGGGTTTTGGGGATTTCTTTTGTTTGGTTTTGGTTTTTGCTTTTTTTGGGGGGGGGGTTTGTTGCTGTTTTGGGGTAGCTTTTTTTTTCTTCCTTTCTTTTTTTCCTGTTGTTGTTGTTTGTAGGAAGCAAGCATACTACTAGCATCATACTCTGAAAATTCTTCTGCTCTCCAACACCAAGAAGATCAAATATGTTTTAGCATAAATGCTTACTTTTGCTTCTCAGAAGCACAGATATGTATTTTTAACAGTATTGCTTTTGTACATATATACCATAATAAAACAGGAGCCAATTCGTAATGAATGTCAAGAGAAAACATAGAAGATTTCTAAACCCTAACCCAGCTGTGAGGTACAGACTGCTTAGACAGGAATTTACAAGATCTAAAATAGAATGCTGAGATGCACAGAGCAGAATAAAGCATCACCTGTATGAACTACTGTGTTCTTTAGGCAGTGATGAAGCATTACTGTTACAGCTGGCATTTGATTATGACTTGGTTTAAACCATTTCTGTACTGAATTAGTGGACTTCAAAAAGGCTTTCTCATTGTGCAGACAATCTCTACATCACTGGGCAAATCCACAAGAGTATGAGATACTGAGAAGGTTGATCCATTTTGCTAATGTTTTGGCTTCTACTAGTGCTATCTCCTGCCTCTTCAACCAGAAAAAGAGGAAGACAACAATTCATGGTTTCATTAATTTAAATTCCATTTCATAGGCAGCCAAGAAAATATGATAGCAAATAGAGACTTCCACCTCTGTGGTTGTACTTAAGTGTAAAAGAAGCATAAATAGCAGGTTTGAGTTACACCTAGATAAAAACATTCCTGTCTTTCAGGAGCATGTACACATGCAATTTTTATAGTTTTCTGGCATGGATAAATGCTTTCCTCTATGCTTCAAGTCATATGTTAATGAAAATACACTAATTTGCTGGTAAACATAAATCAAAATAGCTATCTGTCATTTTGTACTTCTACTGCAATCAAAATGGACTGTCATTGGTCCTTTTTCTATTCTCATGATTTGGTTGCCTTTTCACAACAGAACCAACAATACACAGAGTTATTGTTAGCTTTAGCATTGATCTTAGCAGAGAATGTTTATGTCAATGAAAATTGCCAAGTTTCATCAGTTCGTTTCAGTGTTTTCATTCTATTTGTATGACCCAATTTTAGTTCATTGATGATAACACACTTTGATTTAAACTCACTTTGATGTCAAGTCAGTTTGATTCAAAAATCCTGTTGTATATAACTCATTTCAGTTTTCCTGATGTGATGTTCTTGTACATCAGTAAGTAAAGATTATCTTTACATTTTTCTGAAGTAGCAGAGAATGGTTACCTATAAGATTACCAAACCAAAAATTATGAAATTTTTATCTAGCCATTTCTTTCTCACTGAGGAATAATAAGCTTCCACTCTCCCTTGAAATTTCCAAACAATTTTAATCTCATTCTTGACTTACCAAACATATTCTTTAGTTCTCACTTTCATTTTAATACATTCCAACACTATCTCCTGACAAGATGCCATATTATTTAGACACCCATTTCTTAACAAACAGAAGGAGAACATGCAAACATTATGTGCCAAGAATGTATGTCAGCATCCTGAAAACTGCCAAGTTTCATCGATGATGATTTACCTTCTTGATTATTTTGACAAGACTATCCATCGCAATAACCTTACCACTATTTTTTTTCACTTTCTTAGATATCCTTAAAACCCTCACCTAATATTTTCAAATAAATTTCAAACTCTCTTCTGTCTTCTACTGGCTGAAATACATGAAGCCTCAGGCTCTAGGATTGGCAGTGAATTAGATAATGAGAGTTTTAGTGCTGCAAGTGTTAGCTGTAACCTTTTATCTGAAAATAATCAAAACAATTTCTCAGGAAGAAAATATTCTGCATTAAAAGTCATGTTAGACACAGTCAATAATAATTTTTAATTTTTTTGCAATGTATATAACATATTCAAAGTTCCAATTTAATAGAAAATGCAACTCAAGGTAATATGAATCATATAGAACATTTAGAAGATATAAAAGCCTTCTACAATGAATATGTTCTAAAAAAATTGATAATGCATATCCGTGATTTTAAATCAGAACCAATGTGGGGTGTTCAACATCACAAACTTATTAATCTCATTTTTTGAACAGCTCAGAGTTTCTGGTCTGGGATAAGATAGATAGTCTACCCTTTAGATGAAACATTTGATATCCATTATTATTGTTGTGGTATAGAAGCAGCTGGAAATTAAGCTGCAAGTGACTTCAGCCACTTCCCTTCCCCCACATTCCTCCCTTGAGAAAGGGACAAAGAGGCAGAGATAATGAGTTGAGACAACAATTTACTGGAAAAAAAAAACAGAAATAAGATGAGGAAAACAAACAATAACAGCAACAGTACTAATGGCAACAGTGTATAAGAGAGGGTGATTAAATTCAGAAAATGCTTGAGGAAGAGTTGATCAAATCAATGCTACCCCAGCCAGTGACACATAGCTTCCTTAGAGAAAGGAGAAAATGGCAGGCACTACTGTAGCTGTTTTCCCCTGAGCTGGAGATCACAACAACAATGCTGAACAAATCGTTTGCACCCATGCTCCTCCCCAGGCTTGAAACAGAACCATATTGGACAAAGCCTACAAGTTGGACCATGGTGCTCCACCTCTCTGTGGTTTTCCTCCCCTGGGAAAAGGAACAAAAATGGTGTAAATTCTGCTGTGCATTTCTGGTTTTCTTCCATACAAAGCCACATCCACCAGAAATTGTGTGAAGGGTATAGAACAACCTAATGTGCTCTCATGGTTCCAGTATCCATCCTCCTCACAGGAACAGTGAGAAAATAACTCCGTTCTAGCTGAAACTAGGACAATTATGGAGCCAGTTCACTTAAAACATAAGTTCATGGGCATTTGAGGGGGAATCAGAAATAAAGGCCTTACACATCACAATCCTCACTGGATTAATCAGGAGATTTTATATTCAAAAGTGACTACTATCATACAATCTGACAGCTTTTGTTATGGAATTGTAGGCCTGCTTCAAATGCAATTGCTGGGGTTGAACTAAAATTACATGTTTTATAAAGTCTGGCCCATTAAGACACTTTTTATGAAAAAATTTACCCATAACCCCTAAAGGTACCTCTCAGTGTTTTATGCTTCTTCCTAGTTTTTCTATAGAACTGTCATTCTACAGTTTTTACTGATTTTGAACAAACTGGTTTTTCCAGTTTCTTTTCCTACAAGGTAAGTAAATAATTCAGTTGCATAGATATAGCCTTCTACTTACCTCCAAGATGTTTTATATATTCCCCACAGAATACAGTCCAAGGCACAGTGTTATTTCAGAGGGCATACTCTGTCACAGATCCTGTGACATATCTGTCAGTGCTGTGTGGATCTCTTGAACATCCTCAAATATCTCAAGGAAACAGTTGAGTCCTTGTATATAGTGATAAAAGCATGCCTTAACCCCCAAAGTAATAGCATTTTCTTAACAAACTAAATACTTTGAGGTTTTGAAGTCTTCATCAGAAGGAATATTTTTCAATATTCTAATCATTCTTGTTGACCTTTGATACAGAAAGGCCCAGTTGGTACATTTCAAGTTCCAATCAATATGGTCTGCTTTTCTAGTGCAAACTGTATAAGTGTATTTTTACTCATATTGCTTGTACCTTTTAGTCAATACAGATAGTTAAGAATGTAGAAAAATATTCACAGAATCTTCTGAGTTTGAAGGGACCCAGGAGGATCATCAAGTCTAACTCTTATGTGAGTCACCCTTACAGAGAACAAACCTGCAACTTTGCCTTCATTAGCACCATGCTTTAGCCAGCTGAATTAGTTTCATAGGCTTGTTCAAGATGGCTAAATAATGTATTTTTTGCTTCATATTCATTTGGTTTTTTGATGGTGATTTCCTCAGGCTTAAATAATGGCATTTAGGTACAGATTTGAATTGGTTTAACCTTTGAGTCTTGCACTACAATTCCTTGTTTCTTGAAATGTAGTTGCAACCTTGATCATGGGTAAATATGCTGTTCATTCTGCCTCCAAAGCTGAAATGATTCTCAAGGCATAACACGAGTTATAAGACAAAATCTTTAATCAAGGCTCAGTGCCCAGAATAATGTTTGTTTCTAGACTTATCTGTGTAATGCATTTGTTGTGCCAGTAGTCTCCCTCTGAAGGTTTAAATGGATGTGTTAACATGCAATGAATTTAGATTGTGTGATTGCCACTTAAATATTTTTCAGTGTCAGTTTGTAGGGAAAAAAATCAATGTAGTAGTACTTCACTTACTATTTTAAGTATGAAATTCTAGAATTAAACTCATTAATTAAAGCATGGATGTTAGCATATTTTTAAGCAGAGATTCAGATTATACTAAACTGTGTTTTAAATATGATATGCTTACAATGTACTGTGTGAAAATATATTTAGCTCTGTTTAGGTATTGCTGCAAAAGCATTTTCTTCCAGGACTGAAGCTCAGAAAGCACATCACCTGAAAAAAAGTCCTATGACCTGCTTCAAAACACTCCAAAGCTTCTTGCTGAAACTCGTAGTTAAATTCACTTTCCACTTTAGTTAATGAGGAAACAGTAATGCAGCAAAGCACTGAGAAATCATTAAATCTAAAGAAGGATATTGGTACAGATGCTCCAATTCCTCTCTGTCCCCCATCAATACAGATTAATACAATATATTCAGGATTCCACCATCCTTAGCATAACTCCACTGGCATTAGTGGATTTCTAGCAGCAGAGTAGCATCCTACAGTAAGTCTGTGCAACTGGGGAATTAGTTACATTTATTGACCGTTTGCTTGTGCTGCTGTTTCAGCTGCTAATCATTAGTTGTATGAGAGATCTGAATATAGTTTTGTGCTGTTAACTCTGACAGTCTTATTTGATAGTTTGTCTTTGATCTGTAGGATTTAAGATATGGCTGTGTATTGACCACTCACCATCCTGATTAAAAAAACTTGTAGCATTATTTGATATGTCTGTCAAGTGAATTGATTTGCCTTTATTGCTTTTCTTCCTAAGTTGCCAGCTTCACTGTGAACACAAGTCAATTCTTTTACTTCCTTTATGTGTTTTTGACAGCACGATTTTGCTTTTTTCTGAAATTTCCCACAATGTAGCATTTGGTTTAATGGGTTTCTAGATTAGGAGGAACTGAGTTCCCCTAAACCTCATATATTAGGTTTAATACATGAAGAGAGGGACTCTGAAAAAAAATCTGCAATTCACAGCTGAGACTAAAAAGTCGACTAAGTCTCAAGATTGTTTCTGGAACTATGACTTTTTCTGGAATGAAAAAAAAAAGATAAATAATTGTGCAAACACAAATAGGTGGTCAAAAAATGAGAAACCTCCAGTTTATTTTTTGTAAATGTAGGGTATAGCGACACCCAGAGGAAAACAAGCAAAGCCAGTTTTTCAGAATCCTGCAGCCAAATTCTCTGAATTATGGAAAATGAAATGGTAATGGTGAAGCATAAAATAAAAAAAAAATGTTATAAAATAATTTATCCAAGGGTGAAAATTAGGACATGTACTTTTCTCCCTATCAGTGCAGGGCTGTTCCTTAATAGCCTTCTTAACAATTCTTCTGTAATCTGGAAATATAATGGTTGTCACTTTGACAGAAACCATTGCCACTTAGCTTCAAGACATAAAAAGCTATGACAGAAATTTCAAACATGTAAGATTACTTATGCTTAAGGAGAAACCCACCTTAGAAAATTAGCAGTAAAAGTCATTAAAGTCTTACCATTGTATCAGACTCTTTCAGTAAGGGCAACAGTTCACTTGCCTATTAGAAGTTAATCATGTTGTTCTTGAGAACTTTTTTGACCTGAAATCTGTAACCAGAATGGCTGGAATTCTTTATACAATACATGTCTCACTATCAACAAGTTATGTTCTTGTAAGAAAGTAAAGGAAGTAAGATCATTCACTTTAAACATGTTTGGTTTTTTTTTTAATGTATAGGAAATGAAAAACTAAAGTATTGCAGGGAAACTGCAGAAAGTTTGTAATTCTGCATCTCTAAGCTTGGATCGTATTTCACACATATTTCTTATAAGCCCAGCTTTCAGTGTGCATAAATGCTGATTCTGTTTCAATTCTTGCAGCTAGAATGTAGAAAAGCATGTCATTTGGATAGCAAATATCAACATCTCTCCATTTCTTCAAGGAAACAAGCGGATAAACACAAGCAGCAGAAATTAGTCAAGCAAGTGATCTATTAACCTAATGGATATAGAGTGGGGAGCTCATGTACTGTGGTTTAAATCTCTGGGGTAAAGCTCTTTGCAGCTCTAATTTACCAATTTGTTAAATTTCAAACACAACTAAGAAACATTACAGCCAATTAGTTCCAGTAAGACTATAAGGCTGTATATTTAAATACCCTACTTGTACTTCTGTCCTGATAAACTGAAATATCTCTCATTTCTTCCCAGACTGTTCCACTATAGCAGTTGTGCTTAAAAATCTAATTTGGGACAAAAGTGGAAAGTCCTTGAAAATTAAATTAAATTAATTCAATTAGGCTGAAGAAATATCTAAACCAACTATTAGTAAGAAGAACTTTATTTAGTTCATTTCTGTCAAATTGGAACTTTAAAAGACTTCAAACTATCAAAACTGCTTCTATTTGAACTTAAATGGCAACTCTAATTTAACTCTGCATTTATATATTTATTTATTTATGTATATGCATGCAGAAATATGAGTTTTGTATGAATCTGGAAAAAGGAATTGAAAAAATAAATGGCACAGGGTTGCTTAAGGACTGTAAAGTTACCAAGTCACAGTGAGGCAGTGACTGTTATATGTTCCTCTGTCTAATATTAATTATATTTTCTGCAATAGAAAATACTAGTGATCAGCAGTCTTGCCCCTTTTTGAAGTTTGTAAAATGTGTTTATTTTTTTATCCCTCTGAAATACACCTTACTGTGTTGTACCTCAAGAACTTTACATTTCAAATGAAAACATGACATAGATAACATACCACATGAGAGCATGAGAGAGAGGCTTGGCAGAATGCACAGTTGTCTTCTATCAAGCACAGGAAAAGGAGATGATGAAAGAATAACAAAATAAATAAATAAGGTTTTTGTAAGACCCTGACCCCAAAAATTACTTGCAGTCACATGCTTGAGTATATTTCCTCTTTTACTACAGCCAGAGGTGTTATATTCTGATCCAAGCCAAGGATGAATTTTCATCCATATTTTACATTTTGACTAGATTAGTATCACTTACCATAAAACATAGGTTACATATTCTATATATCTATACAATTGTATATATCTATATATATATATATAAACATATGTGCATATACCAAAAATGTATATTATAAAAATTTATATCTATTAATAAATACACATACAAACAAGGAAATGCACACATACACACACACGCATTTATATGTATATGTATGTATCTATTGAGCAATCACATGAAGTATCTTTACTTGCTTGTATGGTTAGAGAATTTAAAGATTAAAACCCGCACCTTCGGGAACATTTAGGACACTGGCTATACTTGATTTGAAATCTTCAAAAGTTATCTTTCTAAACTGCTTGATGGATTTGAGATGCTGTTTTGCACAAGGTGATTAATTTTTTTAACTCCTTCTCAGGAACCTTGTTTGATATAAAACCAAAGCAATTTCTTAAAGTCCACTCCGACAATTGCATCCTATTGGAGTTTCTTTACATTAGACCATAGCTTTTTAACAGATGCCTATATAATATCTTTCCAAAACACAAAAAAAATCTACAGAGAGGTAATTCATACGTGCTCTCTTTTACCAGAGATTCCCTAGTCAAACCATTTTCTCTGGTCCAAATTCATACAGACTAAGAGGAGACAATAAAGAAAAATTAGGAAGAAAGAGAAGTCTCCTGCCTTGTAATGCCATTAGAGTCCTTGAAGAGAGAAAAAATGGACACCCAAGAATAGACCTAAAATTTGTATATCTGACAAACATGTCCAGTGTTAACAACTGCATTTCACATCTAACTAGAGTAGAGACAGATTAATTTAGTTTTGCTTTTACTGCTTTTGGACAATCATTCCACAATCTGGATCCATTGTTCTCACAGGAACTGTGATAATTTATATATTTTCTCCTAGGCGATCAAGGAAAGCCAGTTGATGCAATATTTTTGGACTTCAGTACAGCTTTTGGTACTGTCTCTCACATGATCCTTCTGGACAAAATGTCCAACACAGCTGGATAAACAGATCATGGTCAAGCACAAAGGGTTACAGTGAATGGGGTGACATCAGAGTGGTGACTTGTCACTAGGGGCCACAGAGCTCCATCCTTGGCCCTGTGTTCTTTAACGTCTTTATAACTGACTTGGACACAAGACTGGAAGGGACTGAGCAAGTTTGCAGACAATGCAAATTCAGGAGGAGCTGTTCTCCCTCAAAGGCAGGGAGGCCCTGCAGAGAGTACTCAACAAATCAAACGGCTGAGCAATCACCAACCACACGAAGTTCAAGTGAAAGTGTGGATTCTGTACCTGGGATGGGGTCACCCTGAGTGTATGTACAGACTGGGGAATGAGATGCTGGAAAGCAGTGCCATGGAAAGGGACATGGGGATCCTGGTCAGTGGAAAGCTGAACACGAGTCAGCAGTGCCCTGGCAGCCAGGAGGGCCAGCCCTGTCCTGGGGGGCACCAGGCACAGCGTGGCCAGCTGGGCAGGGGAGGGGATTGTCCTGCTCTGCTCTGAGCTGGGGCAGCCTCACCTCGAGTGCTGTGTGCAGTTTTGGGCACCACAATGTAAGAAAGGTTTTAAACTATTAGAGAGTGTCCAAAGGAGGGCAAGATGATGAAGGGCCTTAGGGGAAGCCATATGAGGAGCAGCTGAGGTCCCTTGGTCTGTTCGCTCCGGAGGAGACTGAATGTAGGCCTCATTGCTGTTACAACTTCCTCATGAGGGGAAGAGGAGGGGCAGGCACTGATCTCTTCTGCGTGGTGACCAATGACAGGACCCAAGGGAATGGCCTGAAGTTGTGTCAGGGGAGGTTTAGACTGGACATTAAGAAAAGGTTCTTCACTCAGAGAGAGGTTGGATGCTGGAACAGAATCCTCAGGGAAGTGGTCGCATCACCAAGCCTGACAGAGTTCAAGAAGTGTTTGGAAAATACTCCCAGGCACATGGTGTGACTCTTGGGAATGGTACTGTACTGGACCAGGAGCTGGACCCAGTGATCCTAATGGGTCCCTTCCAGCTCAGCTTATTCTGTGATGCTGGGATTCTCCACACCTCACAGTACAGCAGGGCCTAGCAGCTTCTTGGGCCAGGGAGCTGGAGACATCAGGGGCTCTCTGGGGAGGTGGCAAGGCAGGGTGTTACCAGCCAGGTCCATCCACTGCTCCAGCTGGGGAGCAGGGAAAGCAGAAAGGCAGCTAGGGACAATCCTGGGGATGGGATTGGTGGAGATTGGGCTGGTATGTTGGCCTGCAGGTGGGGGTCAGGCTCAGGCCTAGTGGTCAAAACCAAGATCAGGCAGAACTCAAAACAGCCAGGCAGCCTGGACCTGGACCATGGACCATGGCTAGGCACAGACCAGGCTGCAACGTGGCAGGTCTGCTGCTTCAACTGAGCCAAGCACTGCTGCCTCAGCAAAGTCAGACTGCATGGGCAGGGGATTGTCAGGTTAGTGCTGAGCTTTAGGCTGTGCTGCATGGATCAGCTGCAATTTCTTTTCTACAGACAGTGGCTTGATCTGAAGCATTATATAGTGCAAGTGATATACAGGTTGTTACCAGAGTATGTAAATCCTTTTTTGACCTGGAAAACTTATTCACCTTAAATATAAAAAAAAACCTAATGAATTTTTTATCTCCAGGTGACATGCTTATGAAAAACAGTGACTGATAATCATGATACAAATTTCCAATACTCAATTTTTTAATCTTGAGAAATTTGGTTCTCAGTTTATTTTAAAATTTACAAAATTATCCTCGGTTCCTTTGATCTTCTCCAACAATGCATAAAGGCAGTGCTTTGCTCCAAATCAAAGAAAAAAGCAAGCAGTAGCATCTGTTTCTGTAACCACTGATTCCTACCTGCAGAAGAGAGGAAAGAGCTTCCTCTGACAGAGCTCGTTTGCAACTCAGCCTCAGATAGACTGGGGACTATGCCTGCCTGATGCAATTACATGCCAGCTGACAGTACTTACATGCATATCTTGTAACTGGAAAAAGGAGCTTATGAGTTATTTTTATCTCTTCTCATCTTTTATCCCTCTTTTCTTATTTCTTTATTTAAAGGAGAAATTTTACTTGATGGTCAAAACCCCTCTAGGTAAGGTGACTGGTTAATGGTGGAAAAAATAATGAACGGGGGTGAGTTGCCATTAGAGAGGAAAGGGCTGCGATGACAGGGGCTGGTCTGCTGGAAAGCAGCTCTGCAGAGAAGTACCAGGGGGTCCGAGTGGCAACAAGGTCCATGAGCCAGCAGTGAGTCCTTGTGGCCAAGAAGGCCAGTGGAATCCTGGGTTGCGTGAGGAAGGGCATCCAGCAGGTTGTGAAAGGTTATCCTCCCTGCCTGCTCTGTCCTGGTGAGGCAGCATCTGGGGTACTGTGTTCAGTTTTGAGTTCGCCAGTTTGAGAAATACAGGGATCTACTGGAAGGGGTCCAGTGGAGTGGAATGAAATGATTAGGGGACTGGAAAATCTCTCTTAATAGGAAAGGCTTAGAGGGCTGGGCTTGTTTAGCTTGGAAAAGAGACAACTGAGGGAGCATTTTATCAATACATGCAAATATCTTAAGGGCAAGTTACAAGTGGATGGGGCCAGTCTATTTTCAGTGGTGTACAGCAGCAAGATAAAAGCCAACAGGCACAAATGGAAAAACAAGAAGTTCCATCTGAATAGGAGGAAAAGCTTCTTTGCTTTGAGGGCCACCCTGTAGAACCTGCTCCAGCTGTACCTACTTTAGTAGTGGAGCTGGACTAGATCATCTCATCTAGGTGATCCTCCAACCACAACTGTTCTGTGATTCTGTGGTAAGGAGAAGTGAAATAGTCTCTAAAATTTGTACCAGTTGTTGTTTTCCATGCAATGTTGAGGTTATCAAATTTTGAGGAAAAAAAAATCCTGTGAGAAATATGCCTTAGCTGCAAAAAGTCACTAAATGTCAATTATTCAAGAGAAACAATTACATCAAATCTTTCTGGACCATTTTCAACTTAATAAAAGGAGAGGGATTGTTCCAGGTGTTACTAGTAAAAGAGTGAATCATGAAGAACAACATATTTGAAAGAGATCGTAAGATGCACTAAACAGAATTCTGTAAAACATGGCTTAAGTATCCAAGCATTTTGATTTTTTTTTTATTTCTGAAAATGCATTCAAATACTACTGAGAAGGTGTAGGTTTGGTTTTTTGTTTTGTTTGGTTGGTTGGAGGGCTTTTTGTGAACTTGCATGTTTAGTATTGTCTTAAAAATTTTTTTTTCCAAAATCACTGATAATATCCTCAGGGTCATTTCTGGTTTTCAGTTTTTCAGCCTTCTAACTTCGATGTTCAGCATGCTAAAGGGTAAGATTAACAAAGTGTTGATGAACGAGTAACTGACAAAATGTTACAGTAATTAGGTGCTTGGTAATACGTATGGAATTTTTTTGTTTGAATTGGCCGTTATTGTGGACATTAAACGTGTGCTCAAAGAGGAAATAAATGCTATGAGTTTATGTGCTGGCATAATATAAACTAACCATTACAAAAATCCATAGCTGCAAACAAAGAATTATAGGAAACCATTAACAAAAAACAGTGCTCTGTAATGGAGTTGTAGCTTAGACATAAATTGAACTTAATGGTGTCATGTTATCCTGGTGTTGCTTTATCTCCATGACAGATGAATTGGGAATTCTCCTTTTCAATCCTCTTTTTTCCATACTAAGAAAACCTTGTTCTTACAATTTTTATGCCTAGCTCACTTCTACAAAATTTTAATCATTGCTATTACTGTGTTTTGTCTTCTATCTAGTTTGCCTTAGTTTTCCTGTAGTGCGCTGGTCAAAACCAAACAGCCTATTCTCACTGTTATCATAATACCTCATGGCAGAACTCAACAATAAATCTCTGTATCTTGTATGACACTGGTGTTAAAAGTATCCCAGATTTATATGTTTCCTTTCTCCAAAAGCATCACCAATTTGTGTTCATTTTTAAAAAAGAAAACTCTATTTGAATGTTAGTGAAATATTCCTCATAGACAAATATTTTATAATTGTATGTGTGGCATTTGTAAGCGAAGTGGAGCTGTTTGCTTTGTCCTTATTGTGTTTCATCATCTTTGTTTCAGACAGTTTCTCTGATTAATGAAGATCATTCTGTCCTCTCAAGTGTTTTGAAAATCTCATGTTTTGTATCACCCATCTACTTTGTACTTTTATGCTCAATGCCATCAACTAAGCCTTTCATGAAAATACCAAATCATGCTAGTTCAGATTTCTGTGATCTGTGGCATTTATAATGAAATTTGACAACACAGTAATAACTACAGGTCTTTGCGCAGGTTTTGGGGTTTTGTGGAGGTTTTGTCTCATTTTGTTTGAAATATGGTTGAAAATATAACACTAATTTAAAGAAAGCAGAGATTTACCTTATGCATGGTATTGTTCTACAGAGAATTCATTCTGTAAGGAAAAGGGTTTTCTTACACACACCAGGAAATGTCTTAGCTATATATTAATGCAAGGGTCTCAGAATGATCCCTTGGCAACAATGGATTATGCAGTAGTAAGAAGGAAGCATTTCTCACATACTATAAGAATTAGATATTCCATATAATGTGCTAAAAAGATTTATCTTGACTTTATGATTCCAGAACCCATCATAATGCTACAGCTTATAAATTTGCACTGAGAAAAGAGAGCAACTAGTAATAGAATACATTCAGAACATGATAGGTAGAAAATTAACCTTATTCTACTATTAAGTTGGTCATAATCAATAGCTTTCACAAATACCATAAAATGTCTCTGATTTTCAATCTATATTTCCTTAAAATTAACAGCTAGAATAAATTGCTTTTTTATTACTATTATTGTGGGGCACTTTCTCCTCAGAATTACTGTTAAGGTCACATACAATCAAATTATATCCTTAAGTTCAAAATTATTTTGATAAGGAATGCAAAAGCCAGAAGATGTCTGGCTTGAGATAAGCCAGCATTTAAAATATATTTGACATACCAGTAAATTGTCTGGATAGTTCAGAAACTGCAAGTGCTAGGGAAGTATTTCATAGTTCAGATTTATGGCCTTTTTTCGTGTTGAAATAGAATTAATGACAATCCTATAGATCAAATACACATTGTTAATTTCACAAAGAGGCTAATAGTTTCTTCATTTATGAAAATAGGTTGCTTTAGTACTCACAGCCTGAGCCTCATTTTACATCCACAGGTTCTCAGGATCCATTCTCTTTCACTGAACTTTAGGCATTTTTTTTCAATGAAAGACACCAGAACTACATCAATTAAAGAGTAATTTAAATATATACGCACACAATAGAGAGAGAAAAGGACAGAAGAATCAACTGTGAACAGAATGGAGTCTTTTCATCAGTAAAATACAATACATTATTTCTTATAGGATAAAATTCACTTTACCCTGAAAGCCCAAGTAATCATTGTGTGAGAGAAAATGTGTGAATGGGATGAAAAGATAAAAATCAGACACTTCTCAAAGTAAGCTAGGGTAGGGGGCTGTAGCAGAACTTCCCTGTGATGACTGTAACAACTAATCCAACAGAGGAATTAGGGCATCGTTCATACTATGGCATTTAGAGAGCTTGTTGCATTTTCCTAAGTTTTATTGCATGGGTTTTTGGCAGATCTGCTCAGACCACCTAGGCTGCTTTTCTTCACAGCTTAGGCATGAGATATCATAATCTATGTCTTTTACCCTGGGCCCCCTACTACTTCTTTGAGCCATGATTGCAACACCATTACACCATTACACTATTACATATTACAAAGGGTTTCCAATTTTTTAAGTTATGTTTCTCTCTACTCAGTTATAAAACTAGAAGTTCAGGTTAGACTAGATTTTGAGAAATCTGAAGTTATTCTCAAGAAATTGGGAATCTCTCTCAAATTAGAAAAATTTGTTTGTGATCATATATAAATACATACTATATTCATACAAGATGACATTGGTAAGCATCCTAATTTAGAAGTCAGCTTTTGTCTTGGAATTATGAGAGGAAAGTCTAATTTTCTCATGTCTCATTTTGTCATGGCCTTTTTATATTGATGGAAATATCACTGTTATTCAGCCAAATGTTCTTTTTATGTTTTACCTATTAATTGCTCTTAATAAATGTATATTGTTAATAATCATGGAATTTGGTCCATTAGGACAAACCAGACAACATTCTGAAAAGGAGCTTAATCACCAGATTAATATGGTACATAATAGATATTTGTGAAGAATCAGTCTTGCAACAAATACTGAAAACTCCTCCACTGACCACTCCAGTTCTAATTTTTTTTCTCCTTAATTTTCTTTTGCTTCCTCAAACGTGCAATTGTGAAGAAATCAGTAGTACACAGCTACCAGGCATCATCTAGGCAAGGCAGCTCAATGTTTTCTTGATCCTTAGAGCTTTTGATATGTGTCTGCTAGTTGAGTATGTGTAATTCTCATAAATACATTTAAAAGTAAAGTTCAGTTTCTTTCTTGTAATCTCAGGAAACACTTTTGAGAAATGTTTGAATGTAGGTGTTCAAAACCTGTCATCAAAACCAATAGAAAAGACAACAATGTTTTAAGAAAGGTAAATGGCTGACTTTTCTTTTGTGTGTTTAGAAAATTTTGATTCTGTTTTGAGAGTACTTCTTTGTCTATATTTCAGAAGCCATTCATGCCAAAAGCCAGGCTCTTGACCTGTGTGAATTGTACTGTAAATTGTAGACACATTGGCCCATGAGTGTTCAATCCCTGTATGCTCGCTTGATTTCTTGTTCTGGTACAAATGAAAGACATTGCAAAGTCATAATAATGTTTTTTTCTAAAGTAAGTTGATATTTAATGAGCAGGTTGAATTGGTTTTCAAGTTTTATTCTGAAAACGACACAAACTGCTGTGAATTTACCATAAAGGATTTGATAAATACCTGGCAGGATATGTCAGGAGTAAGAACACAAAGTCAAACAGGAACTGGAAAGTGAAGCTGCATATGTTACCTGAGGAGACATTTCTTTATTAAACAACCAAAGATGATACATTAGACAGTGTCTCTGCAATGAGACTGAGATATAAAATGTCTTATTTCTCACCAAAAACATCCTGAGAAATACAGATGCAATAGATAACACTGGTAGCCCTCTACCAGTTACTATGTTGAGAACTTGCTGCAGGAGGGCTGTCCATGACTTTCAGACAGCACACAGGACTTCAGTAGTATCTATGCCTTCCAATATCCAAAATCATTCTGTAGTGGAAGGACCTGAGTCTGTGGAAGTATTTCCTGCAAAATCCAAAGGCACTTCAAAAGGCACCTGATATGAAAATATGTACAGCCAAATACTGCTATTTGCTACTTATGTGCATTTATATTTATTTTAGCTGTTAGCATTTTGAAATTCTAGCCCATGATTCATTCTTTACTGTACCACATCCTGTCTTCCCAGACTTAAGATCTAATATATAGGTTTGCTGATTCGGTGGTTTCCATGTGTGCTTGCATGTTGATTTGCTAGCTTGCTTGCTGTTGATGGCATTAAAAGGATCTATGGGAAAAGCTGTTTCTACAAAATCCTTCCAATATACATGAAATAATTTGCTCTCAGTGGTCTATGCTGTGACAATGCTAATGAAGTTAGATTTTATAGTACTAGTGAACTAAAGAGAATTGTTGAAACTTGACCTTAATCACTCAGGACACTAGCTAATATAGAGAAGGGTAGTTCAGAGGTTTAGGCAAATTCCCTGTGAGAATTCAATGTAGGAAATTTTCTCATGTGATAGCCCTCAATAGACTTCTTTTCATTAACTTTGTACAGACAGCTGTGCAACGCCCAAAAGGTATTTGACAGTCTAATTTGGAAGCATAAATGCTGCTACCATGTGACTAATTTTCTTCACCTACTGATTATGTCTGACACAGCATACTTCAAAAAGTCACAGTGCATGCAAATAACATGACAATAACAGAACTTCCAGTATTGTGCTTACTTTGATTAATTGTGGTGTAACTTACTGGAAATAAATTATCAGCAAATGCAGCAAAAGGACACTGCTATTGTAATAAAGACAATCTAAACTGAATCAGCAAGCTAGATACATTACTCTTGTCCTTATTACACAGAAAAATACTTATTTTAGTTGAACTATTTAAAAAAGCTTTGACATTTGCTTGTATTTGTTTTTTGTTAGCACTCATTAGGATTTGATCCTTTTCTTTGATGAAAGATCAACACCAGATGCATACTGAGAAAAAGAAAAGAAAAAGTATTAGCTATAATTCTTAATATTTTTTTCACTAGTTGTAGATAAATCCAGGTATTTTTTGGTCCCTGTGATTTTCATTTTTCTTCATTATAGGGACAAACCCTAGGGATCGTTAGAATGAAATAGGAGCAATACCACTGAGCATTCCCAGCATTATATACAGCAAATCCACTGACCTGACACACAGAAAAATAAATTTCAATATATATCATGTAACTGAATAATTAAACAAACATTAGGATTTAAGAATTCATTCATTTATGCCATTAAGTATCATATGTATCACACACTTTATGTGTCACATCATTTCTCATAATATTAGAGTTACTACTCAAGTGTTTTTCAACACATTCTATAGTTTTTAGCATACACTCAAGAGCCTCAAGAATAGGAAGAAATAAGAGAAACAAAGAGTGGCATGTGAGAGAAAAACTGAAAAACTTACATATTGGAAAGCTTTATGTAGGTAAATTTCTATCTGGATATTTAATAATATCAGCAAATGCAATATCTTTCTTTCCAAATGTCAACTGCTGCTGAACAGAAATGCTGAAAAAATTTCAAAGAATAATGATAAAAACAGTTAAGAATAATGACATAAATAAATTTGTACATATTTTTGTATTGTTATTCATACCAGCTGTAATGTGAGAGTTTGTTGTTTTGGTTTGGTTTTTTTAATCGGAGAATTCTTTTTTGAAGAGAGAATGAAAGAATGTGCTGTCTTTTAAAGACTGAGCTCTGTTAGTATTTCTCTACAATGCAGGCAAAGGCACTACTTGCTCTGCTAGTTAAGGCTGAGAATGAACCAGCAGTTAGGAAGGCAAAAAAATCTCTTTAAAGCAAACATGTTAGACCTAGTGTATAACAGGTTCTCATCTTCCAGAACATCATTTGACAGGATAAAAAAATTTTGCTGCTCCTGGGACAATAGTTCTAAATATTTTATGATTTTAACTAACCTACATGCAGATGAAAGTAATCATTTTTTGTGTGGTATGGTGTGTGCCTAACAACACCATGGTAAACATAATCTTTGTTACAAAACTGATAATTTGAAGTACATTGGGATATGAGGGGAAAGTTCCAGATAACAAATTCATACAAAGTACATTTCAGCACTGTAAAAGTGTGTTTAACTCTTCACAAATTCCCTGCTGATTTTATGACCATCTTTCGAAGAAGGAATGATACTTGATAGTGGCTGCAGTGGCAGATTGTACTGTTTTGTGACAGTTTTGACGCTTAGAGAAATAGTTTTCTCTAAAGTTCCAAGAGTTCATCCCACACTAAAATCCAGCTATTTCAATAGCTCTAACAGTGTTTCTTGCAGCTATCCTTGTATTGTTACATAAGTTCTTTAATACAATAACTGTACAAGGACTCTCAGATATTCGCAGTGAACAACCATCTCCTGAGAACATTATTGTTGTCTGAAAAAGCATAAGATCTGTTCCAGCTTTTTACTTTAAAGAGTAATAGATAGAGATTTCTTACGCAAGAAAGAAAACAATTTTTTCAGAATTCATTTTTCTCCTTCCATATTTTTTATCCTTATGCTCGTACATTTCAATCAATCAATTATATCTGAAAACACAGGTATTCAAAGAAAGATATCACATTGCTGACTTGGCGATATGGTTTAGGGGTGATTATGGTTGTGCTGGGTTGACAGTTGGGCTAGATGACCTTGAAAGTCTTTTCCAACATTGATGATTCTGTGATTGTGGGAATAAATTACATGCAAAATTTCCAATATCAATAAAATATAAATCCCTGTCAGCATGACAAGAGGAAAAATCCTTCATTTAAGTCCAAATCTGGAGATCAGTTTAACTGTGTGTATACTAACACTGTTACAATACACTAACTGGCTTCTCTGGAATATTTTAATATGATTTAATAGATCAGGTCACTCCTTTCTATACACTATCTCTATCTGTCCAATATCCTCAGAAATGCCTAAAGACAGCAGTGGCCCTGTAGTTTCTTATGACCCTAAAATTTCACCTCCATGTATACTTTCTGGTGTTTAGAATCTAATTTGCCCTTAAGATCATCAGAAGTCAGAAAAAAGGCATTTTTCTTCCTGTCTTCTTTTAACAGTGTCTGTTCTGATGAAAATGCTCCGAGAATATCTCAATTTAGAGCTTATGAAAGTATAGGACCTTCTTTAAACATATTGTGATTCCTGTTTCTTCCAAGCATTTTAGATTCAGAAGATTTCTGTAGAGTTTAAAAGATACCATTTCAGTCTCTGTGTCTGAGAGTTTCAAAAAAATATGTTCCATTATTGAATATGTCCAACTGTAAACCTTAGGATGAAATAAATTCAGAGCAATGGTGACTCAAATTTAGATCTTAGTGTATTCCTTTGGGAAATGCAGGTTCAGTCTTTTCACAAACCATACCAGATTCAGGTCCTGAAGAGGAATAAGAATTTAAGCAATTCTCTGTCTTTGGGGGAGGGTTATGTACTTTTTAGTGGGCCCCTACTGATTTTATCACAGTTTTAAGCATCTAATTTCTACAAGCAGATCAGTCTGGATAAGTGCTTAATCTAGATGCTGATTAGCTAATTTGAAGCACCATGACATTAAGAAAGAGCTATCATAAATGCAGGGGACTTTTGATATTAATCTTTGGGGAATAAATTAAAGGATGGTGTTAGGAACCAATGTCAGTGCAGAAGTAGGATTTGCTTTCATTTTGTTTTCTAAATATCATCATCATTAATGTTTCTGGGGTTCCTTTCTATTTGAGAACCTCAACAAAATATAACATTTTTAATAATTCATGATACAGGGAATGCAGTGGAACAAATTCTAAAATAAAATGCAATCATACTAACATACTAAGTTGAACACAGTAAGTTGTCCCTTTACATGTAATGGGAGATGAACAATGAGAGGGAATCACAGAATGGGTCAGGTTGGAAAGAACCACAGTAGGTCATTTGGCCCAACCTCCTTGCTCAAGCAGGGTCATTCTAGAGCACATTGCACAGAACTGTGTCCAGATACTTCTTTAATATCTCCAGAGACAGAGATTCTGCTTCTCTGGGCAGCCTGTTCCAGCGCTCAGGCATTCACACAGTAAAGAAATTCTTCTGCATACTTAGAAGGAACCATCAGTCCATCAGTTTCTGTCCATTACCTCTCATCCTGTTGTTAGGCACCACTGAGCAGAGCCTGGCTCCATCCTCTTGAAACCTTCCTTTCAGACATAGACATTGATGAGGTCCTCTCTCTGTCAGCTCATCTTGAAACTGAACAGGCCCAGCTTCCTCACTCTTTTCTTGTGAGAGATGCTCCAGATGCTAAATTGTGTTTGTTGCCTTCTGCTGGAACTGGACACAACACTTGCATTTCAGACAGCTCTTCTCCACCCAGCTCTCCAATCCATGGAAGTGCTTCTGAAGCTTCTGCACAGCACTCTGGGTTATTGGCCACTCCTCTCAGCTTTATGTCATCAGTGAACCTGCTGAGGAGGCATCTGAAACTTCATTGAAGACATTGATGAATAAGTTACACAATACTGGGCCCAGTATTGAACCTTGCATGGCACCACTCATGACAGGTCCTGTACAAGACCCTGTGTCTCTTATTATGACCCTCTGCAATCTGCTGTTCAGTCCAGATGGGAACATCAGAGGAAACCAGAGGGGATATTCAAAAGCAAAGAAAAATATCTAAAGTAAAAATAATTTGTGACCTTGAATCTTAATTAGTTATTTTCTTGGAGGGAGTGCCAGTCATTTTTTCCTAGAGGCAAAGGCAGTTAAAAAACAAAACCAAAACCAAACCAAAACAAACCAAAACACAACAAACCACAAAACAAACAAAACAAAAACAAAAACAAACAAACAACAAAAACCACAACAACAATGACAACAAACAAACAAGAAAAACCACAATCAACAAAACAAACTGTGATTTAGAAAGGCATTAATGAACTTTTCTTATCCTGGCTTGGTTTTATCAAATATGGTATTGAAATCTTTTACTAATCAAACTTAAGTCAAAGACATTTTTAACACAGCTTACTGGATATTGTCCTAAAATAAGCAGCACAGACTCCTTTTTGGTCAATATAAATTGGACATTGATGCAAATTGGACATAATTTATACTGTTTTCCTTTTACTCCATGTCAGCTTCTTAGGTTTGATGAATCTCATAGTGTTTTTTTTGTTTGTTTTCTCAGGAAACTCTAAATCCCCAACACCTGGAGATACAGGACCTCCGTCCCATTAGCTTTAGGTCCTATAAATAACTGTTAGATGTCCAAACAGTCACACAAAAGAAGCAACAGAGTTGCTTCAGAGTTGTTTCAGGTTACTATCTGCAATTCAATTTGTATTTTATATAGAATTTTCCAGGCGTCTACCTATCTGATTGTCTTATATTCATGAAAAAAATTTCACTCTGATAAAAGCAGATAAAGGAGGAGGGAAGAGAAGAGGGAGAAAAGTATGTATTACTGCCTTCTGTAAGACCTCAAAATTGCCTGCTGAATTAGTTAAGATTGGTTCAAAATCAGATTTCAAAAACTAGTTATGTCTGATCTCTCTGACACACCCTATTCATACAGCATTTATGCAACACTTACAAGGTTACTGTCATTGAACATTTGAACAAAATCTCATTTTGTCCTGACAGATTTCTGTTCAACAGGTAATAGACGGCAATGTGCCCTCCTAGCCATACAGTTTTGTAAGCTTAATTACTTTCTGCCTTGTCTCATCTTGCACAATCAGTACTACTACATTCATTCTGAGAACAGATTTGCTATTCCCTTTATTTGTACCTAGAATCTGGTCTGTGAAACAAGCCCAGCTTCTTGTATCCTGTGCCAGCTTCAGAGGTTATGAATACATATCTCTGCATGTTCATTCCAGAGTCCACCTAAAAATCTCACAGAAATCAGAACTGTGGGGTTTGCCCCATTCCAGATAGGAACAAAAAATATATTCTTACTTCTGGACTGTCTGTACCTCATAAAGCTATCTTCTTAATGGTATGACTCTCCCAGTCATGTGTAGCTTTGGAAGCGTTTCTGGTGGGTCCAGAGTCTTTTAGTATGCACTGGCTTTTTCTTCTTTTGCAAAAAAAAAAAAAATTCACATTTTTTATGAAAGTGAGACAATGAGCTAAACATGCTGAAGCAGTTCTGGGTCTGCACAGGAGAAGTGCTGTAAAAAACAACAGCTTTTTAAAATGAAAGATGGAAGTCACTAATGTGTCTATGCAGCAGCTAAAAAGATGTTGAGGGACACCGAATGATTACTTCAGATTCAGATTACTCGGTTATCACTGCAGATATATAGAATCCTTCTGGTTACCTAATTCTTCCATTGAAGTACCCTCCTGCAAAGACCAAGTTTGCTGCTATGCAGAGCAACATGAGTATTTTTAATGATTGAAGATAACTTCTGGCTCTAAGTAATGCCATGTTCCATTTCTGTATGGTTAGCTTCTAAAAAATTCTTGGGTCTGTTTTATGGATTAAATATTAATTTTGAAACTGCCGAAATTGAGGCTTTACTCATTTAGTCACACATTTTTAAGACACTCTAGGGTAAACAAAGTATCTGCATGGGGTGACATATATTACAATGCCTGTAGGAAACTTATAACTTCTAAGGTTGAATCTAGGGATCAGAGAGTTTTCATGTTGTCAGATGGTATTAGACATCTGTATTTGACCAACTGACTCAAGTTCTTCGTGTTGAATAATATTTTAATGCTCTTTTATCCTATGCAAAAGAGTCAGTTAGAAATCCTGTTATTCCAAAGGACTAATTTAGTGTCTTTACTTAATAGTAGCTCATGATGGACAGCTGTTATTTTACTTCTAACATGAATAAACTATTCCATTTATAAAATATGATATATATAGTCTTATTAAAATCTTATATATCTTTACATTGAGTGAATATGGAAATGCTGTTTCTGACTGTTAAATTAGTTGAAATAAACTGACTGTGCTTTGAATAATTACACTATATGGTTGTAATGAAGAAAAACTAGATGGCACTTCCTTTCGTTTTATATTTGGGGCTTTTATGTGGTCTTCTTCACTACAAGGAGAGAAGAATTGTCCACAAGATTCTCCAGAGACCTCTGTCTAGATCAAACACTTGCATTGACACTAACAGGGAACACTACCTGTTCCAGAAAGCATTTTCCAACAAGCTTAACCATGTAGGAGTTCCAAAAGCATTTTGTCACTGACCAGTGGTTCAAGTTATAATCAGACTGACTTGCTGTCATTCACTTGACTGGTTTATGTTGAATATAACAAAGAGGAAATTCAAAGCTTTGAAGGGCTATGTAGCATATACAGTTTCTTATATATATGAATATATGCTTTTACCATTAATTAATCAATTGAGGTCCTGTAGAGTATGAAATACTCTCAGACAGAAAGGTCCTCTGTTTCCAGTTAACTTGCATATGGAATTCAGCACCACACACTCAGAAGGAAAAAAACCAGAGATGTCTCTGTATAGTATAAGCCTGAGTAAATACCACCTTTCCAAAATGATGACAAGTGCTTAACTGTAATTACATACATTTCTAATGCATTTTTTTATCTGCTGAAAACCCTGGTGCAAGGTTTTTATTTTTTTACTTATTGCAAATCTTGGGCTGAACTTTTCTCCTTTCTATAGTGTGATAACTTCAAACTTATCCTCAGTGCCTTGCTGATATCAATTCTGACCCAACTGCATCCTGCTGAATTGCATGAGGCCCTGCAAAGTAGCTTTTATGTTTTAAGGTACAACTACCATAATCTTCTAAACTATCTGATAAAATTTTAATCTCTCTGCCCTCCTTTTTAGAAGTCAGCCAAGGAAAGATGCGTTGACAGCATCTTATTTTATTTACTTCTCACAAATCCCTATGTCTGCCATGTTTAATCGTTTATCTTCTTCCTCCAGTTTTCCTTCCCCCTCCCTCTCACTTTAATCTTTTCTTTCCACTCGGCTTACTGTGGCTGA
>VWZV01010177.1:0-12527 GCA_013397155.1 Irena cyanogastra
GCTGGTGCCTGGAGCTGCAGCTGCAGCTGGAGCTGGTGTCTGGAGCTGCAGCTGGAGCTGGTGCCTGGAGCTGGTGCCTGGAGCTGCAGCTGCAGCTGGAGCTGGTGTCTGGAGCTGCAGCTGGAGCTGGTGCCTGGAGCTGGTGCCTGGAGCTGCAGCTGGAGCTGGTGCCTGGAGCTGATATCTGGAGCTGGTGCCTGGAGCTGGTGCCTGGAGCTGGTGCCTGGAGCTGCAGCTGGAGCTGGTGCCTGGAGCTGGTGCCTGGAGCTGCAGCTGGAGCTGCTCTGTGCCCTCAGCACTGGGGACCAGCCCTTTCTCAGCCACAGGGAAACAAGGACACAGGGAAGTGTCAGGAAGGAAAAGCAGAACATGAGTGGTAGCTATCCTAGGGAATTCCTCCTCTGAACCAGCCCTGCTGCCCATCCTCTCTGCTGTGCCCTGTGCTCCTGTGGTTATTCATGCATCCCTGCACTTTGTGAATTAGCAGATGGCAATTATGCATTCGCTCTTACAGGGTATAAAAATCAATCCTCAAATTTTACCTCGTGATAGAGCATTTCCATACAAAACACTTCTCCTTTATCGGCATTCTACCCACAGACTCAGAGTGTGTGAATGTTGGAAATGGCTTCAGAATCATTTCCTTGTGTTTTACACATTTTTCACTTTAAAGAAAGATGAAAAACCGTGACCCAGAGAAGCCAGTCCATTAAGATAAATCTCCATAATTTTGTAGTCGTTAAACAAAAAAATCCTACTTGTCCTTCTTTTCATTCACATGTAGAAGCTGTGTCAGAAAGACCCCAAAAGTTTGAGTGGTTTTTAGTAAAAATGCATTGCCAGTGTGGTGTAATAAGGACCAATGGTGCCACCAAGTGGAGACGTGTTGAAGATGGAAAAATCGCGATTTCTGTGATTCCTCGCTGGGATGAAAAGTCGCAGAAAAGCAGAAATAGGCACTTCAGTGAAGGCCATCACACTGCCTGTCCCCTCAGATCCAGGGATTCCACATCTGTTATTTAAATTTTTAAGCTCTACAAGGTTGAAAAAAAAATCGGAAAAACAAAAACTGTTTGAAGTCTCTCCCATTCCAAACGTTTTATTTTTCCACACACTGAGAAGCTGGGGCTGCCCCTGGATCCGTGCCCAAGGCCAGGCTGGACACTGGGGCTGGGAGCAGCTGGGACAGGGGAAGGTGTCCCTGCCGTGGAGCTGAGGGATGTCCCTGCTGCAGGCAGAGCCCAGGACAGCAGGGAGCACTGCTGCCCATGGAAAACACCCCCAGACATTCCCAGGATTTTCAGCCAGACGGGGTAAGCAAGGCAGCAAACAGGAGAAATCACCTCAGCTCTTACCAAAAAGAAAAAAAAAAGGTGAAGCAGGCAATAGTTGAGCACCAAAGAACTGTGTCATGTAATAAACCAAATATTTGCCACACATTAAAATGTATTACTTTGAGAAAAGCAGGAATATTTTAAAATTCCAAATCCTGAACTTCTCACAGTAACTTTGTTTGGCATTTGGAATTGTTGTAATGTTTAGTTCCAGGAAGATGAGGAGCAGCTTGGGTGCAGGAGGCTTTGCTGTAACAGCTGTCCCAGCAGTGCTAAGGGAACCCAGGGGACCCCAGCCAAATGGCCACAGTCAGCAACTTGTAAATTAAAATACAGCAAAAAAGGAAAATCAAAAAAACAAAAGTTTTTACAGTAGCACTGTTAAATCTGCTGGGTGGGTAACAGCGTATTTCTGCAAGTGTCTAACTGCAGAGTGCTAACCAGCTCAAAAGAAATCAAAATACAGAATACAGTCCTCATCACTCCTACCAATACTGCAAACTCCCTGGCCACAGCTGAAAACAACACCTGGTGCCAGCTCCCCAAACCCAGGGGAGCCAGATCTCCTGATCCGTGCAAACCCAGAACCTGAGAGCCATAAAATCACAGACCTGTTCAGGCTGGAAAATCCCTCTGAGCCCATCGAGTGCAACCACTCCCAGCAGGGCCCAGGCCACCACTGACCGTGTCCCCAAGTGCCACATCCCCAGGGCTGTGAAACCCCTGCAGGAATGGAAACTCCAACCTCCCTGGGCAGTGCCAGGGCCTGAGCCCCCTTTCCATGGGGAAATCCCTGCTGCTGCCCACCCTGAGCCCCCTTTCCATGGGGAAATTCCTGCTGCTGCCCACCCTGACCTGCCCTGGCCCAGCCTGAGGCCGTTCCCTCTCCTCCTGTCCCTGTTCCCTGGAGCAGAGCCCGACCCCCCGGCTGTCCCCTCCTGGCAGGAGCTGTGCAGAGCCACAAGGGCCCCCCTGAGCCTCCTTTGCTCCAGGCTGAGCCTTCCCAGCTCCCTCAGGGATTCTCCATTCCCTTCCCAGCTCCCTCAGGAATTCCCCAGCCCCTTCCCAGCTCCCTCAGCCCCTCCTGGGGCTCCAGACCCTTCCCAGCTCCGTTCCCTGCCCTGCTCCAGCCCCTCCAGGGCTCTCCAGAGCTGCCCCAGGGTCCCAGGGGGTCCCTCAGCAGGGCCAGCACAGGGGACAGTCCCTGCCCTGGGGACAGTCCCTGCCCTGGGGCTGTGCCCACGCTGGGGCTGGCAGAGCTCAGAGGCCATTGGCCCCTTGCCCCCCTGGGCACCCTGGGCTGTGTCCAGCCCCCAGGGCCTTTCCCAGCTGTCCAGCCCCTCTGCCCCAGCCTGTGGTGTTCATGGTGTCACCCAGGGCAGGAGCTGGCACTCGGCCTTGCTGACCCTCACCCCGCTGGCCTCTGCACAGTGGTGACACGTCATTGCCACCCACAAGGTCCTTGCCCTGTGCAGGGGGAGAGAATGGCTGAGAACACGCTGCCCAGAGCTCATGCAGCCCCAGCAGCACCCACTGCTATGAAGTGCCAAACAAGGGCCCAAACGAGGAGGGATCTGCTGCCCTCACAGCCTCACTCCCAGCAGCCAGCTTCATTTTCTGTCTGGCTGCACAGAAACGTGGGGCTGCAGCATCCATCTGTGCTCTGTCAGTTTACACAGCAGTCTGAGCGTCACCACCAAATCCCCAGCAAGGACAAGCATTAATCTCCATGAGCAGAGCCCAAGAGATGGGGCTGGAGTGCCAGCAGCAGGGTGGGAAGGGTGCAGGGGCAAGGTCAGCCTGCTGAGCAGCAGCTCCAGACCACCCCAGCCCTCAGTCAGAGCCAGCAGCACACCTGCAGGGACACAGCTGCTCCCCACCTGGCAGCCCAGCCCTCTCAGAGCTCACCCCACCATTCGAGGACTTGCCCAGTCCTGGACACCCTGGAATTGCTCCCCTGTGTCACCCATTGCTGTTATCCCAGGACACTGGGTTTGCCCAGTCCTGGACTCCCTGGAATTGCTCCCCTGTGTCAGCCATTGCTGTTATCACCCATATCTGTTCCCCAGCCCCACTCTGCACACCCCAGCACACTTGTGCTGCACTCAGCAAACGCCTGGGGCTGGGGAGGAGCTGGGGCAGGAGCAGCAGCCCCTCGGTGGAGCTGCTCAGCTGTGCCAGGCAGGAGGAGGCTTCACAGAGACATCAAACTCACCCAGCTCCTCAGACACCAGGAGCTCTCGGCAGCCAGGGCGGGACACAGCAGCTTTTCCAGACCCAGCAGCTCTCCTCTCCAGCAGAAACAGTGATTCCCTTCTGATTTCATGGGCAGAAGGGCACTTCTGGCTTTCTGGAGAAAACCCTCTCCTTGGTGTTTCTGCAAGGTGTGCACACCTTCCTCCCCAGATCAGCACCTATTCTGAAATGCATTACATGGCTTCCTTCTTCAAAATAACTTCCCTTTCTTTGACTGTAAGCAGCTCAACTTCCTATAAAAAACCTTCTGCCATTAAAGAGCCTTTGGTGCAGGGCTCATTAGCAAGCTCAACTCTCCCCCACTGCTTCCCACGTCTTTGGGATCCCTGGAGAGAACAACTTTGCTTTGATTAGAGGGGAAAACATCTTCTCTTTCAGTTTGTATCACAGTGCCTGAAACCCAACACCGAATTTGGGATGGGGACGTGGTACTTGTGCATGCAAGTAGTGGAGAGGGTTGTGCAGAGTGGAGTGAAAGCAAAGAACAGCTCCAAATGAAATGGGCTGACAGACAGCGCTCAGCAGCACGGCTCAGGGCAGGGCTCTCCAGTCTCCATGGAAAGTGTTCCCCAGGACCTTCCAGCTGACATGGTTCACTGTTCATCACTCACACCTGGGGCACCCGGGACTCCCTGCCCCCTGTGGCCGTGCTGCAGCCCTCCAGAGGGATTTGGGGTTTTCCTGGCATGACTCAAGAGGTCATATGTACAACATGCCTCAGACAAAAGGTTTGAACACAGAAATTTGTAAAACGAGGAGTACAGTGCCTGGTTTTGGTGTGCTGAGTGCAGAGAGCCTGTGAAGGCACCTGCACACCTTTGTCAGGGGGCTCACCTGAGCCACAGCCAGCAGCAGGACGGGGACTTTGACACGTGCACAGCTCGTCCTCTCACACTGATGGTGCCTCACAACACCAAACCAGCTCCCCCTGGCCCCTTCAGCCTCACATCCCCCTCAGAAGCTGAACCTGAGGTGGTTTTTTGCCCTGCTCACCACCAAGGGGAAGCTCCAATAGGACAGACACAAGAGAATGCTGACAAAAATATTGGTGTGAGGATAAAGGAAAAGTTCAATCTTGGTAACACTGAGCAAAAATCAGTAAAGCTCAAAATGATGTGTGCTGCAACACTGGCACGAGTTGAAGGTACAGCTAAAATGTACCCCCATCTGGGGTGTAACTGGGTGACAGCAAAACAAAGCAAAGCAGCAAAGAGAGAGGAACTGGAGCCCAGCGACTCCAGCACAGCCGAGCTCCCTGGCAGTACCTGCCCAGGTAACCAGCCAGGGCTTGTAATACAACTCCACAACCATCCTCATAGGTGTTTCTTATAGGTGTGGCCTAGTTGGTAACTTCTATTGAAATGGAAATGAATCAATGGAAAAGGCTTCACTTCAGAATTATGACTTTAAAGAGTTCAATAGTTGAGACAAGTTGCACTACTAATAAAATTTGCCTTCTTTATGAATAGGATATTCTGCTTCCGAAGTGGCTGCAAACACTTCCTAAGCTTGTGGTGAGCAAACAGGGCAGCTCGGATCACTGAAAGCAGCAGCTGCCAGCACCTGTGCTGTTCTGCAGTGCTGTTTGCCTGGCTGGGGCCCAGGGCCAGCCCGTGTGTCACAGCCCGTGTGTCACAGCCCGTGTGTCACAGCCCGTGCCGTTCCCCGAGCACGCGGCTCCGTCAGCGCGGCAGGACCTG
Organism: Irena cyanogastra; assembly: GCA_013397155.1. Classification (NCBI taxonomy): domain Eukaryota; kingdom Metazoa; phylum Chordata; class Aves; order Passeriformes; family Irenidae; genus Irena; species Irena cyanogastra. Next base: position 5,291 of record VWZV01010177.1, read on the forward strand.
TGCCAGGGGACCTCCCTCAGCTGAGCAGCCCGGGCAGGACGGGTCACTGGTGACAGCAGCACCACAGGGACCCTCCCCAGCTCTGCTGAGGGGCGGGGGCACTGCAGGTTCTGGCACAGGAACATTCTGGGGCTCCTCTGTGCAGCGCAGGACTGTGACGAGCTGCGGTGTCCCAGGCTGGGCTAACAGTGCTCCTGCTGCCATCCCTGCCTGGGCATGTGCCCGAGCACACCCGCACACCCCAGGGACACTGACAGCACCCCGGGAGCAGAGCACTCAGAGCCCAGGACACAGCTAAAGGCTCCTGAGCCTGTTTCCTCCCATGTTTTACAGCTCCAGTTGTAACTAACCTAAGCAACAACATTCCTGTTCTCGTTTTTATAGAACCATGTCTCACATTCTGGAAGACCTGCAACACGTGGGTGGTGCTCTTGGCAAACTGCTGCCTGCCTGGCAGCAGTATTTGGGATAAGAGGGGATGGTGGGGGCTGTGGCAGCGTGCACAGCCGTGCCCCCACGCCCTGGCATCGGGGGAGCTCCGATGGCCTCAGCCTGCACGGGGAACAGCAGCTCCCTGGGGGACTGGGGCTGTCCCTCTGTCCCCAGGGCTGGAGCACACAGACCCCTCAGTGCCACAGCTCTGGGAGTCACAGAGAGAAGGGCCCTGACTCCACGGCTGTCCTGGGGCAATAAAAATACCCAAACCTGCTGTCACTGATTTTGGAACTCCCTCCCCTGCACACACCATCATCACTACGAGGTGCACAGGGCACATGGGCTGGAGACAGAAGAGTTTTAACAATTTCACTCTATGGAGCCCATAGTAACATATTCTGTTACCAACATCCACCAACTCCTCAAGGATTCTTCCTGAGACTTCCAACCCAATTTAGCTCCACCATATGTCAGTGATACCTGCTTCAGCACTGAATTTTCTCCAGTATTTCACTACAGCTAAATCACTACTCTGTTATTCTGAATACAATAATAAAGGAAAAAATAACTCAATAACTGGAAAAAAAACCAGTTTAAGAGGATAATGGGTCTGGAAGCCACAAACTTACCATCACCCTGTTGGACAGAGTGTAGGGAGCACCTGTTCAGTCCCACCTCCCTTTAAAGCCCCCTCATTTTTTAAGAGTTTTGCTGAACACTTTTTCCATGCCAAAGCCTGGCGAGCAGAGCACCCCAAGGGTTTTCTAAGGCGCTGATGCTGGGATGTGCATTTCCTGCAGCAGCCAACAAGGAACGTAGAAGGGCTTGCTAATCCTGTTCATTTCCAACTCCTGATTTTGCCCTATGGCCCTTTGATCCTTTGACCCTCTTGAAATCACACCCTGCCATCAGCAAGGTGAGAGGGGAAAAGGAGTCCTCACCCAAGCCTTCCCTATCTCAAACTAGAGAGGCGGCATCAAGGAAAATGCCATTTCCTACATTTATGTCATCCCACATAAGTGGTTTAGGGCCTTCTCCTTGCAGCCTCCCCACAGTGAGGGGAGACTCATTGGGGTCTGCAGCTCCTCCCGAGGGCAGCTCTGAGCTCTGCTCTGGGACAGGGACAGCACCCAGGGAGCGCCTGGGGCTGGGCCAGGGCAGCTCAGGCTGGAGAGCAGGGAAAGGTTCATCCCCAGAGGTGCTGGCACTGCCCAGGCTCCCCAGGGAATGGGCACGGCCCCAGAGCTCCAGCAGCACTTGGACAGAGCTCCGGGGATGCCCAGGTGGGATTTGGGGTGTCTGTGCAGGGCCAGAGGATGGACTGATGATCCTTGGGTCCCTCCCAGCCCAGGATATTCCCTGATTCTATGAATTAAATGGGTGTTTCCCCAACAGGAGTGTTCACAGTGGAATTCAAACATTTCCTTCTCCAAGTGAAGTGTTTTTCTTTTCACCCTGCCTGAAGCATCCACACAAGTTTCACGCAGGAAGAAATGCTTGAGGAATGAGTGCTATCCATGCTGGCTGTGCCGCAGTTTCCCCGCGGGGAAGGACTGAGGGCCCAGGAGCTCAGGACCTGCAGCCACACCTTGCCGAGGCAGTGACTCACGGCTCCGCTGGGACACGTTTGGAACTTCTCTTCTCCGAGGAAAACGCACAGGTAGCAATTAAAATCTGGGTGAGGCCGGACAAACCCATAAATGTTTGGAATTGTTCTGAAGATTTAATTGAAGTTGGAGAGCGGAGCAGCTACAGCGGAATGGGAATGAGAATGAGATTTTGACATTTAAGGAAGTGTCACTGAGAGAAATCTTGCTGTCACAGATATGACTCACCCACTGCTGTGCCTGACAGGTGTCTTCTCTGACTCCTGAGATCAAGATAATTTCACTTTAATCTGAGAGAAGCAGAGGGATGAGCAATTCCATGTATTTATACAAGCTCCCTTCAAAGGTAACTTGGAAATGAATATTTTGGGAGGACGTTTGCAGTTCATTGCTGCCGAGGTGTGAAAACAGAACAAAGGGCCCTCTCTGGATGGACAGCATGGCACAGAGAAGCAACAGATGTCCCCAGAGCAAAGCCTGCTTAGGGAAGAGACACTTTGTGGTGGGGGAAGCTGGGAGACACTGGGAGAGACCAACATCAAACAACACAGCACGTGGCAAGGCAGAGATTTATTTGGTTTTCACTACAGTAACAAGATGGCAAACATTTGGCTCCCAATTTAACCTGAAAGACTACAGTGGCCCACCTGGTTCCTTCCAACAGCTATTCCCGTTGGGAAGAAGTGCCCAGGACCTCTGCAATGCCATGTCCCAGCCCTGAAGCACGCTGGCAGGGACTGGGCTGGGCAGGACAGAGCAGCCAAGCACTTGTGTCAAAGGCAGCAATAACCCGAAAGGCTGACTGCCATAAATCTGGCTGGAAACAGGATGGAATCCCCAGCTCTCAGGCAAATAAGCAGGAGGTGATCTCCAAAGCCACCCTCAGGTGCTCCCAGCTCCTGCTCTACAGAACAGCGAGTCAGACACCGAAGGAGATGCAATCCCTGGCTTGGGCCCGAGTAACAGGCAAAGCCTTTTCCAAATTCACACCAGTGCCACTGTGGCTCCTCAGCCAGGGCCACGGAGCACCCACTCCCACGATCCTCTGCAGGCAGCAACATTTCTGACACGACTCCAAAAGTGATTCTTGCAGAAGTGTTCTCAGAGTGCGGGGAAGCTGCCTGAAGCACTGGGTTAGCTCTAGATCTTTCCTTATACAGCCAGAGAGCAATTACCAGATCACAGCACGAAGAACACAATAGAACAGACACTTTCTTCAGTCAGGAGGTGATTCAGCTATCAAAGAGATTCTTTTGTTTCTATTTTGGGGGAAAAACCCATCACTGCTTTCAGATGTCTAAAGCTGACGTTGCCAGGGTTCTTTGGGGCTGTCAGCAGCTGAGAAGAGCTCTGTGATCCCTCCCCTCTCCTCACACTCCGGCCTCTCTGACAGCCCTGTGGAACACCTGGAAACGCTACCTGAGGGTGAGCAGGACACGAAGGGTGACACGCAGGGCACGCTGTGCCTCTGCAGCCAGAAATAGAGAGCACAGCACATGGCCTCGTCCCTTCCGTCCCCTCACCCGAGCCAGCCAGGACACACACACACACAGAGCCAGGAAAACTCTGTGCTGCTCCTTCCTGGAAGAGCTCCCCTCCCCAGGGCCAAGCTCAGCTGGTGCCAGGCAGGCACAGGGACACTCTGCAGCCACAGAGCTCTGCACAGGACAGGCTGGTGACAGCGAGGGAGGTGACGGCACTGCTGGAGCACCTGGGAGAGCAGGGAGGGAAAAACCACGAGGTTCAGGACATTTGCCTGGACGTGACAAAGGGACTTTCCCGAGGGGCTTGGATGCAAGGGCTCTTTGGAGCAGGGAAAGGCGGAATGCCATGCAAACCCCACACAACACCAGTATTTCAGGGAAAGAGGGGTCTGTGCTCAGCTGTGGGAGCAGGGACCGGGGCAGGAACCACCAGAGGTTAACAAGGACTGAACTCCAGGGTATCTTTGTGTACCATAGGGATAAATACAGTGCGAAAAACACAGGTGAATGTACTGAACACAGGGCTCATAAGGCAACCCACCAACTGCCAAACCACGGGTTTGCTCCAAAGTTTGGAACGCTGACAAAAATTCCATGGGAAAAAAAATCTGTTGCGCTTCTCACCTAAGAATAATCGGGTGTTTTGCTGTCAATTAGCACGTGGTATGTGTGTGGTTTCTATCTGTTAATGAAATCTGACTCCGTGTGCCCACCAGCCATACTTCCCTTTAGGATAAACGCTCCTTCCACAGCTTGCCCTGTGTTTTTTGAAATTACCCTTCCAGCACGCTCTGTTTTCAGAGCAGCAGCAGTGAGAGCCCCCTGGCAGAGCTCAGGGCTCTGTTAGTCCTACCAGAGGATGGCAAAGGGCTGAGGGACACGGCTGGCAGCACCTCCCACAGCACACATGGGGGCACGGAGCAGCTGGCCCGGCAGGATCCTATTTCCAGAGCACATTTGGAAACTTTGCTCTCAGGAGCTTTTCTTGCTCAGGGTGGCCAGGGCAGAACGTCACCTTCTAGTGAGTGACCCAGTGACTGGGAACAGCCATGCTGACACCGTGTGCCTTAGTTCTGGGAATTCTGCAAAAGCACCGGACCCAACCCCGTCCCCTGCTTGTGCAACACCTCTGCCCAGGCCCCACACACAGCCCGAGCTGAGCAGGGAAAGCTTTCCCAGCACTCCCACCCCAGAACCACCCTGTCCCCCAGCGTGGGCAGCTGGAAAGGGCAATTCTGCCCCTCTGCCCCGTGCCCAGGTGAGCCCCACCTGCAGGGCTGGCCCAGCACAGGAGGGACCTGGAGCTGCTGCAGCCAGCCCAGAGGAGGCTCCGAGTGATCAGAGGATGGAGCAGAGAGCTGGGAGAGCTGGGGGGGCTCATCTGGACAGGAGAAGTGTGGGGTGACCTCAGTGTGGCCTCACAGGGCCTGAAGGAGCCACAGGAAAGATGGAGAGGGACTGGGGACAGGGGATGGAGGGACAGGACACAGGGAATGGCTCCCACTGCCAGGGACAGGGTTTAAAGGCATTCTTCACCCTTCAAGATTTCTTTCTTACAGCTACAGAGGACACAGCCAAGACTAAGTAAAAGTTATTTTATTTAAACACTTGATACATAACACACTGCATAAGGAATAAACACAAATCAAGTAATGAATTTATAAATGGGTACAGATGTCATACCAAGAAACTAAATAAGGGAAACTTGAGCCAAACCCGTTTCTGTATCTAAATTACCAAGAACAGGCTGCAAATCCAGAGCAGAAATGTCTCTGAGAGGAACCATCCTGAACTCAAGGAAGTGCTAGACTTTATTCCTTCCACAGGAAATTCCCAAAGAACCTCCAGGTAAAATTCCGTTCAGTGAGATAAAGGCTCCCAGCAGGGAGATTTATTTGTCCCTAACAAGACTCTTACTCTGTAAGAGGATGTTCTTCACTCATCTGTGTTCGAGATCACAATTAACCATGTCTATTCATCAACCACTTTCTCTGTGTTTCCTACAACCAACAGGATTTACAACCTACAACCTCAGACTGAGACACAGCAATGCAGACCTGGCACTTTTCTAAGCACCTAACCCTTCGCTAGAAGCAGCTGGGCTCTGAAGTTCTTTAAATTGTACCACTTTCCAAGGGACTTGGAGACCAGGAACACATTAACAGAGGGGTTTTGGGGCAACCACAGAATTCATTTTCATTTCTTTCTGCTCTTTTGGACTTTGGGGCAGAAATTGCATCTTCACAACTTGCAGTATCCGTGCTTGGGAAAGAAGCAGTCAGTGTGAGAGGCCCAAACTCATCGGGGAACCAGGAGCATTCAGTTTCTGAGGCAGGAGATGCAGGGAAGAGGCAGTCCCCGCAGCCGGGGTTGAACACCGGCACCCCTGGAGCTCCAGGAGCGCAGTTCCTAAGGGATCCCTGGCCGCCTTCCCTCATCCCACCCCTGCTCCGTGCCCCAAACCCGGCCAGGCACAGCCCCGGAGCCCGGGCCCGGTTCGGGGCTGGATCCAGATCCGCTTCCTACAGCTCCCCGAGCCGGGCCGGCCCCTCCTGCCCTGCCCGCAGCCAGGGCAGTGCGGAACGGCCCCGGGTGAGACACGGGAGCCGGAGGGCTTAGGAAATGCTGTCACTGAGACAGGGGAGCCGGAGCAGGGCTTAGGAAATGCTGTCACTGNCTCCGTGCCCCAAACCCGGCCAGGCACAGCCCCGGAGCCCGGGCCCGGTTCGGGGCTGGATCCAGATCCGCTTCCTACAGCTCCCCGAGCCGGGCCGGCCCCTCCTGCCCTGCCCGCAGCCAGGGCAGTGCGGAACGGCCCCGGGTGAGACACGGGAGCCGGAGGGCTTAGGAAATGCTGTCACTGAGACAGGGGAGCCGGAGCAGGGCTTAGGAAATGCTGTCACTGAGAGGGTGCTCAGGCCTTGGCAGGCGCCGCCCAGGGAGGTTTGGAGTGCCCATCCCTGGAGGTGTCCAGGGAATAACTGGAGGTGGCACTCAGAGCTCTGGGCTGGGGACAAGGTGGGGACGAGGCACAACTTGGACTCGGTGATCCTGGAGGTCTTTTCCAACCTCGGTGACTGTGGCTTGGATTCTGTGATAAACCTGTCCCAGAGCAGCGCTGACCCCCTGAGCCCCCACTACCCTCCCTCCCCTCACCCCGGCTTTGGCGCTCGCTGAAGGCGGAAACGAGTCAGAGGCACGTTTGGGTTTTTTGTTGCTTTTGGGTTTTTTTGTTTTTTTCTTTTTCCCCATCACGATTCACCCTTAAGGGAGCAAGCAGAAATAAATCGGGAGGCACAGCGTTATCTCCCTGCTGTGGCGGTCCCGCCCCGTCCCTTCACGTAGATCCGCGTTTGGAGCGGCGCGTGTGGAGCCCCCGCTGCCGCCTGGGGAGCGCCTCCACAGCACCAAGGCCACCACTTCTTCCTCCTCCTCATGCTCATCCTCCCGCTACCGCTGCCCTACGCGCCCCGCGTCCCGCCGGGCCGGGGCCGATGCCGATGCCGGTGCCGGGATGGTGCCGGGATCACCGCCCCGCTCGTTGCCCGGCCCGCCCTCCCTGAGGGGAGCCGGCGGTGACGTCACGGCCGGGCCGCCCGGCAATGGGCGCCATTTTGAAACCGCGAACCCTCCCGCGGCTCCGGGCGGCTCCGTCCCGCTCCCGGCCCCGCTCCCGGCCCCGCTCCCGCGGCTCCCCCCGCCATGGCAGGT
>VWZV01010177.1:12618-31189 GCA_013397155.1 Irena cyanogastra
CGCAGGCCGGGCCGCGCCGGGCGGCACGGGCGAGTGATGCGGGAGCGCGGCGGCCCCGAGGGGTCCGGCCGGGGGTCGGCGCGGGGTCTGCTCTCTCCCTCCCTCTCTCACCGCCCTTTCTCCCTCCGTAGTAGTGGCGAGAGCTGGAGGCGACGGCGGCGGCAGCAACGAGGTGCAGTGGTGCTTCTTGCAGGTGAAGGGGGCGATCGACGAGGACGTGGCGGAAGGTGAGGGGAGCCCCGACACGCTGAGCCCTCCCGGGCGGCCGCGGGGCAGCGCCGCAGCATCCCCGGCTGTGCCGGGGGGTGTGTGCCATGACTAAGCGAGCTCCCACCCGTAGAGCATCACAGAGCAGTCACGGCGCCTTCCTCCAGGTCTTTAGAGTGAATCCCAAAATCCCCAAATAGCTGGGGTTGGAGGGGACTTCTGGAGATGATTTAGTTCAGGCTGCCGCCCAGGCCGGGTCACCTGGAGCAGCGACACGGGAACGTGTCCAGGAGGGTTTGGAATGTCTCTGGAGAGGGAGACCCCAGCCCCTGCCTGGGCAGCTCTTCCAGGGCTCTGCCCCTCCATGGAAAGAAGTTTTTCCTCGTGTTGGGGTGGAACCTGCTGTGCTTCAGTTCCTGGCCATTGCTCCTTGTCCTGGCTCTGGCACCGTCCTCTGACAGCCTCTGGGGAGATTTGTATGGATTGGTGGGATCCCCTCTCAGCCTTCCCTTCTCCAGACTGACCAGGCCCAGCTCCCACAGTCTCTCCTCATCTCGGAGATGCTGCAGTCCCAAAATGACCTCTGGTCTCTGCTGGACCCTCTCCATAGCTCCGTGACTTTCTTGTCCTGAGGAGCCCAGAACTGGGCACAGTTCTGGGCTTGGGATAACTGTCTGCAATTCTGGGCTTGGGATAAAAGGTAACAACAGTGATACAATACAAGGAGAGGGAAAAAAGAAACACCAGTGGAGTCTGTCAGGCTTGTCAAGTTTTGCTCTGACGCGCAGAGAGTGCAGCTCTGTCATTTGTGCTGCATTGAAAAGTGCAGTTTAAAGGGTTCCTGCAGCTGTGGAGAGATTTGATTCCCACTTGTTAACGTTTGGAGCTATAAATAGGGATATTAAGCAGGGAAAAAGGGCACACCTTCACATTTCTCCGAAACTTCCAAGCGCTTCATGCTTTGGACAGAGTAGAAAACACAGTTTTAACCTGGAAAAGTGTTTTCTGTAGTGTGCAGAACCTGGGTGGAGTTTTGCTTGACTCTGATGAGAAAGTTCTTTTTTCCCCCAAAATTTCCTGTGTTCTAACTGTCCAGGCTGGCAGCCCTCCTTTCTAAAGTGTGAATTAACTTGCAGGGCTGTGTGTGCTCAGCTTGGGTTTGGGATTTTATTTTTGTTACTGGATGCAGTAAATATTTTTCCTTTTGCCTGCTATGGGGAAATTGTGCTGACAGTGTTTTCATTTTCATGCCACTTGTTTGGCATTCCATTTAAAATAATGGCCATTGGAGGGATAGACTGGAAACTGCTCAAGAAACTAGACTCACACAGTTGTTCTCTTCCTTTTTCTCCCCTCTGGATATTTTGTAGCTTGCTCTGAAGTTCCCAGAAATCTTATAGAAATGTGTGTAAGTAGCTTGTATGTTTTTTAAATGGACTTTTTTTTCTTGGATCTGTCACCTGTGTGACTAAAAGTCAGTTCTCCATGAGGAAAGGATGTAGTCCTGGGGGCACCTTGCCTCTCAGGTAACTCCTGAGCAGCGTGGATTTGCACAGAGCAGGAAAGCTCCAGGAATCATTCAGCACCTGGTTTTGCAAAACTACCACTAAAGTTTCATTTTCCTATGGGAATACCAGAGCTGTTTACAGGCTTTGTGACTTTTTGATTTTTTGTTTTGATTTTGGGCCTTTCCCCTCCTTGAAATTGGAATTAAATATAAAAAATACACTATTTATTTGCTAATAACTGCCCAAATTTAATTCCCTAGTAAGAGTACAAATACATTGGTAGACTTTGGGCTTTAGTTAGGGGCATATTTACTCATTACCATCTTTTAAACCCTCTCTTACCGAACTGCACATCTAAACCTGCTTGATGGACAGCTGTTGCCTTGAAATAGCCTTTGAATTGCACATAAATTTTTGTGACGGTGCGAACTTGCTACTGCTGTCAGGTTTTGGTCTGTTTTGTGAGAAATCAGCTCTCTAGAGGAGGAGGACACCTTGAAGTTGCTGTCCAGCCTATTCCCTGCAGAGTGTTTTGCTGGATTTTCTTAGAGATTTATTCACGAGTTGAAACTGCTCAGCCAGGCGACTTTACCAGAAAATCCTTTCTTTTACAGTGCAGTTCTAACATATATTTTATATTCCATAGTTGTTTCTCAGGTGTCTGGCTTCAATACAAACACTGGGACAAGTGGCTCTATCAGCTTGGCAGCTGGATTTTCCTAACTGGGTCATTAATACAGAAAATCACTGTCTCCTCTTTGTCTTGTCCGTGCCTTGCCTTTCCTCGGTGACTAATCCCTGACCTCTGTTCAGGCTCTGTGTCAGGAAAGAGAAGGGCACTGTTCAGTCTGACCATTTCTGAAAGACCAGGATAATCCATCACTTATTGAATATGGATTTTGTAAAGGGTTGGATATGACTTTTCTAGAACAGAAAAGTTTAGTTGGATTCAGGGAAGAGGGCTGGAGGATAAAACAGCGATTGAGTGAGAGATTTAATATTGGGGATGGCAACAATTATAATTTGAAAACAAAGCCAATTAAAGATTGTGTTGTAATTCTGTTGTTAGAGTTAACCACGTGACTCCAAAACTTGCACTGATTGCCCATGGAACTTGTAATTCTTGCGTTGTTTTTTTTGTAGAAAGACCTTTCTAAATAGAGAATGCAAATACTGCCAGAGACTTTATCACTTCCGTGATTTCAGTGTTGAATTTGTTTTTGCATGTTCAAAATTGTCCGTTTTGGGAGGCTCTTTTTTTTGGGCAAGTTAAATGTAAATCTGTTTATTAAATAATGTACAGATATGCCCAAATTCCCGTGGGCCAGATTTTCTGCATCTAATCCATGACCACTCCTGGATGCAGTTCTGTATCTCCAGTTAATGATCCAAGAAATAAACTCTTTTTTTTTTAAATTCTTTAGATAGTGGCTGGTATTGGTTGACTGCCCTGCCAAACTGAGACATGCCTTGTTACCATCACTTCAGCCAAGTCTCCTTCTGCTTTTGCTGTCTGTTAGGTGCTGGGTCAGACACCTTAGCAGCTTGCCAGGAAGCAGAACACAAGGAGCAAAGACAACCACAATCTAATAAAAATACATTAGCCTGTAATCCTGAGTGCAGCTACAAGTGATTTAGAAATGTTCTTTAGAAATTGTCGTTACAAATCAGTGGTTTAAGACATTCTCATGTGTGGTTCAGGAATTCACTTGGCCTGTTCTCCAGTTCTTAAAGGAAATTCTGACATGGTTTTGTGCTTTTAAAAAAACTCTTGCAGTAGAGGTGCAGCTCTGTGGTGTCTGGTTCAGTTGCACGAAGGGAGTTGCAGAATTGGTTTTAAACTTTAATAATGTCTTTTTTTTCTATAAGAACTGGGAAATAGGGGGCTAGTGACTACAGAGCTGTGTGCTGCTTGCTGTCACCGTAAGTCACAGGTCATGCCTGGAGGTGACACTTGTGCTGCAGAGGGGCAGAAGGTAGGCTGTAAGCTGGGTTTGGGCTGGGGTTTCCTTGAAAGCCAGTGCTTTGCCATGAGCAGGACCTCAAATGCCTCTTTGCCCTCCCTGATGCCTTAGGGTTACCCAGAGCAGCTGTGGCTGCCCCTGGATCTCTGAAGTGTCCGAGGCCAGGTTGGGCAGCCTGGGACAGGGGAAGGTGTCCCTGCCCATGCAGGGATGGCACTGGATGGGCTTTGAGGTCCCTTCCAACCCAAACCAGGCTGGGATTCCGTCATCATATCTTGATGAAATATGAAGCTTTGGCAAGATGTAGTTTGTGAATGGTGAAGAGTTTGAATAAGCAGTGAATATCAATTGCAGAGTTTTAAGTCGGAATGCTCAACAAAGCAATTTGAGTAGTGGGAATACAGGAATTAGTGCAAGTCTTCCTGTGGGAGCCACTGGATTTGTCCCTGCAGACGGGCAGGCTGGCTGCAGAGGGAAAAGCCTAATGAAAAATGACAAAACCCACTATTTTTTTTAAAGGATGGGAAGGTGTGAAAGCTTCAACTGAAAGAAAAATTTGATTTTCGTATCATGTTAAGACTTTCATGAACTCCCGATAGAAGTACACCTGAAAGCATTACAATGAGCTATTTGAAAAAGCTAATAATAGCATGAATTAATTAAATACACTTCTAGTAGGAGAAGCTTATTGGAATTAGTCTTCCAAAGGTTAAAAAATAATAGAGGCAGTAGATTTGCACAAAGAGTACTGGATTATGTCACGAATCTGAGAAACAGCCTCCATAATTTCTCATGGCTTGTAAGGAAGGCAGGGCAAGGAAGGGAGCACATCTGTGTAACTGAGCTCTTGCTTTGCTGCTCCTTTTTGTGCCATGCTGGTGTGGCTTTCCTTGCCCTGGCACATCCAGACAGCTCTGTGCACCCCAAATTCAGACAGCTTTTTTGAGATGTCATTCAGAGGACGTCAGTATCAGGTCACAGTCTGGTTCCATTGACGAGAAAACACAAGCTGAGCTGCGTGAGGGAGTGGCACTCACTGTCTGCCATGAGCCGGAGCTCTGGGGTGCTGTGCCATCCCTGAGGGGTGGCTGGGGTGCTGGCAGCCCCTGGAGCAGGGTGGTGCTGCTGGCTGGCTGGCTGTCCACCCTGTGCTCAGCGCTCCTCCAGGAGCCAGGTGGCTGAGCTCCAGGCGTCCAGGACACACAGGAGCTGGCAGCCTTTCCCACACAACTCCAAACAAGATGTTTGGAGTTTGCCATGGCCTGTCAGCAGCAGCACTGACCTCAAACAGCTTCTGCTTCCTGGCTGGCTGGTGCCCTGCTCGTACTTTTACCTTAGATCTCTTCAAGGATTTCAGTTAGTCCTAGAAGCGGAGTTATTTTAGACTAAGTTAAACCCTGCTAGGTGCCTAAAGGCAATTCACGCCAATTTCACAAGTGATTTGAATATTAGGGCATAAAAAAATGATTAGGCCTTACAGATATTTTAAGTTGGCAGAGTGTTTAGCGGTGTAAGCTGAGAGAAGTTTGGTCTGAGCAAAACTATACCCCTTTGGCTTATTCTCTTGATTTCTGTTACACCTCACTCCTGTGTTAACTCTTCAAAGAAATCCTAAAAATGGAAATGTAAAAATTGAGTTATAAGGAGGCATATTCTGAAAAATAGGTGATTTGAGTAACTTGGGTGTATATGTATATTGTCAGATGGTTATTGGCAGCTGTAAATTTTGGCTCATGTTTCAGTACAATTGTGATTTCTATCAGCTGTTAGGAAACAGCACTTTAGGAGCACTGACAGCAAGAGCAGTCAGTCCCTCCCCACTGCAGGGTGGCCCTCTCTGTTCCACTGGCTGCCCTGGCAGCTGTAGGGGACAGCCCTCCTTCACCTGGAAGCAAGTCAGTGACATGGACAGGGAGGGGCTGAGGGGCAGAAGTGAGTGCTGGAGTCAGAGTCCTGCAGTGGCTGCAATGGCAGCACTGCCTGGCTGCCCAGCAGGAGGAGGGTGGAGCAGGCTGCTGCCAGCAGCTCCTGCTGTGGTACCTGCAGCCATCCCAGCTGGAGAACTGTCTGATTTCACACCCCTGCTTCCCTCTGCCCACCCCAGAACATTCAGTGCAGCTGCATATCCATGGGAGTGGTTTGGAACTGCAGTTACTGCAAATCAGTGACAAGTAGTTCTGAGGCCCTGTGTGTCTGGAACTTGGTAAGCTCCAATAGGATTTTGGTTTTTAAACATTTTTTTCTATGATTTGCTCTTTAGCAGATGCTGGTCTCTAAATTGCTTCATTGTCTTTGATAATCTCTTCCTTCTAAAGGGGCACTCTGTTTTTTTGACTGATCTTATTTGCTCCTATTATATTTTTTATTTGAGGAGTCTTTCCTGAGTTGCTCTGAAGCGATGGTTCCTTGCTGTTCTCACTGTCCACATTTGTCACCTGTGGTCCCTCGGAATGGTCTGTTGCCCCTGTCTACTGCAAAGAGATTTGTGTTCTTCTGGTATCATGTCACACAGTTCAGCACAGCAGGGAGATCCCAGTGCCTGCTCTCTGAGTTGATGTAGGAGCACATAACCTGATCCCTTCTGCACTCTCTGCTTGCTTCCCATCCACTGTGGGAGACCGCACAGTGCCTCCCACAGCTTTGTCCAGCCACAGGATAACTCCAGCTTTGTAGGATAACAGTGTTGGAGAGAAAGGTGTGTCGCCTCTGAGCTTGATCACAGCCACAGAAATGTCTGCTCTGCTCGCACTGGCAGTCCCTGACAGTCCATGCCAGCCATCTGCCTGCAGGCCAGTCCAGCCATTTCCTCTCAAAGCAGGAGCTCTGCAGAGGTGTCCCTGGGCCTTACAGAAGTTCCTGCTTTGGTCCCAGGATGGCTCATGGGAAACGGGGCTGTGCATTCACACTCCTCTCCAGGGAGCGGGACAGGAGCCAGGTTTGCAGGCAGGCGTTGTTCAGGCTGTGTGCTGAAGTGGTACATTGTCCATTACATACTCGGAAAGTTCTGAGTTAAAATGCCCTTGGAAGCTGGAGCAGCCTACTTTTTAGCTGCTGTTAGAGAGCTGTGAGTGTTGGTTCCTTTTCACTGTGTGTCTGAGGAGTAGGTTTGTGACAAAGGGCTCTGAGTAGCTCAGGAGGATGAGGCACTGGTGCTGACCATGTCTCATTAGTGTTGGTCCTGAATGCGAGCTGCAGCTGCAAGTTCCTCCTCTCCTGGGTGAGCCATCAGGTAATTCCATGTTTTCAGGTCTGGGTTTTAACCAGAGCAGCAATGCACAGCCAGCTTAGAGAGGAAAAGTTCACAGGAGCTAATTTTAGGCACCTGATGTAGATGTTGTGGATCTCTTTGCATTCTCCATTACCTCAACTGAGAGCCTGGGCGTTGATACCGGTGTCAGAAATACCCAGGATGAATCCCGGGGGGATTAAGTTAGTTTGCAGGTATAAGCTTGCTGTCATCCCCAAATCCTAACAAAAGCTGGTCTCTTCCACCCTGGTCCCTTTCACTCCCAGCCGAACTTGCCCAGGAGGCTCTGGAGGCTGTAAACTTCCCAGAATTCTGGCAGAAGTTGTTTGTAGGGAGGTTCGCACTCAGCAGAGATATTGAAAGGCTCAGAGCACTCAAACTGAACTTTGATACATCTGCCAGGGCTTACAGGGCTGTACTGAGGCAGGGAATGGGCTGCACCACATTACTCTAGAGCTGGATTTGTGGTCTCTGATGTGTTGGGATGGTGTTTCCTACCCATGGAAGTGATCAGTGCTCTTAAATTTGGGGGTATGACAGAATCACAGTGTAGTTGCCAGCAATCCTTTTAATACACCAGCTGTGAAAACAGCTCAGAGTTTCTCCTCTGGATGCAGTGTAACCAAGTTGGAACTGATTTCCAGAAGTGAGGCTAAATATGAATTTTTCTTGTCTGGAAAGAAATGCTGCCAGCCTTGTATGTTGCCGTAAAGTCCCGGGTATTGCTGCCCTACCTGGTTACAGGAGGAGGATTTACAAGGATGCAGAGCAAGTCCCAGCCCCACAGGAACAGAGCTGGAGGGACAGTTGGACAAACCTCTGTTTCTGGAAAAGCAGTACCTGAGAAGAGAGCCTAGGGGTGCTATCCATGAGCAAATATCACACTGGTTTGGCTTTGCTCACCTTTTCCCACATTCCATTGGGAGTTACTCTGCTGGCTTGGAGAAGAGGCTGAAAGTAAGGCCGGGGGATAAGACTGGTATACCTAAGAAGCAGTTATGACATCTAATGAAAAAGCTTAGAAATCCCAGAGTTAATGGAATGATGAAGAGCCTGCAGAGGTTGCTTTGTTCTTTCCTAAAAGTTTTAAGCTGATTTGGAAGTGAAGAGCAAATGTAGGTGGGTGAAGTGTTGAGCAGAACAGGGATGGTTTGGAATTCATTCTGTGCTTTACTTGGAGTCTTGGAATTTTTTTTTTATTTCACCTGCTTTGAGATGGTAGAGTGCTGAGGATAGTGGGTGGAATGATTTGGGGGATTGATCTGCTTTAATTAAACATGCCTATAGGGAAAACTTTATAATTCATATTTTATGGATAAAACAAGTACAGTGCTATTAAAACAAGTATTTGCTCATATTCCAAATTTTGTAACTTAGAAAATATTTGAAGGAAGCTTCTCTATTTTTTTCCTGCTGTGCTCCCCCCAGTTCCGTGTTCCCTAGAGCATGTTGGTGACAGACTGTTCCAGTGCATCTTCTTTACCCTCCTCTCCCTGCACTTATTGTTTCAAGCCATGGAATTTGGGTAGTGTTTGTGTTTTAGTGTGTTTCCACCCAAGATTCTGTTTGTCTGGATAGCATTGCTGGGGAATAATGCCTGTGTCAGCAGCTGGTTTACAAAAATGATACACAGATTATTTTGAGCAAATAATTGTGTGAGTGCTCCAGTAGAAAATGGGAGAAGCTGATAGTAACTTTTTCCCTTTCTAAAACAATATGGAAAAGTAGCTTTTGTGACTTTGAAAGAATTGTATGTGTTAAGGAGGCATTTATTCCTGCTATTATTCCTGAGTCTCCAACGGTAAAAGGAATCCTTGCTAGAAGGGCTTGCAGGTGGTGGTGGTAGTGGAATACTAGGTTTGCTGCTTATAAACTTTCATAACTCAAGGGCTTCTTCATATCTGAGTACTGAAAATGTCGTAAAATTCTCAGTGCAGTCACTTCACTGATTGCTTACCTTCTCAGTTTGTTTCTTTTTCCTTGGTTTCCTGCTTTGCCAGGCGGTCTTCTAAAATCCCTGTGTATAATTAATAATAACTGATAATTGACTAGTAATTCCCCTTAAAGAAAGGTGGCTATAAAACTGGATGTGTCCAAAAGCTGGTTAGTAATGTGATATTGAAGGCTGGCATAAATCTGTAGAAAGATGATATTTACTCATTTATTGAGTTGTTCTAAATAATATTTTTTTTTTAATCCAAGAAGGTAAATAATTATCTCTACATACTAGGGGAAAAAAAACTTATCATTGATAAAAGATGAAAAATGAATTTATATCGAGAAAACTGGTTAGGGTTTCTAATCACCTTCCTCGTGAGAGTGGGGCATTATTGAAAGGAATTTCAAAGATAGCACATCAAAATCAATACAGGAAAGGAGTTTCCAGGGAGTCTCCAATTGCACACTCTGGAACTAATTGATATCATACACTTCAAACCTTAGAATTTTGCTATCTGCATCATAAATGCAATATTTGATGTGAGCAGGCCCAGCAGGAGCAGTGTTTGCCGAGTGCTTTGTCAGGTTTGTTACCATCTGCCCCAGCCCTGGGACAGACATTTCCAGCTCCTTATCTCACCTCCCCTTGGCTGGGGTTGTTCAGTGGCAATTATTTCTTTATTGCCACCTCCCAGAGGGACTGGGGCTGCACTGGGGGATAAGCACTGGCCTCTCTGCAGGCCCCAGCCCCAGGGCACTGCAGGTCCTCAGGGCTTTTCCTTCCCTCTCCTGCTTCTGCAGGGAGCTGGTTCAGGAAGCTCAAGTGAAGAATTTTGTTTCTATTTTCCCCCTTTGGCCGAGGGGACCTGCCTGTTCAGGCTCCTGAAGTAACTAACTCCCTGACTGCTTGGCTTGGGAAAGGCAGGTGTGCCTCAGCCTCACCTGATCAGGGCACGCTGCTCCATGGGAGCACCACACCTGGCAGGATGCACACCTGGGGGTGGGGTCCCTGGGGGGAAGGGCATGGATGGATATCCCCATGGACACTGCTCACAGGCAGCACACACACCTTGGGAAGCTCAGGGCAGGGATGGATATCCCATGGACACTGCCCACAGGCAGCACACACACCTTGGGAAGCTCAGGGCAGGGATGGATATCCCCATGGACACTGCTCACAGGCAGCACACACACCTTGGGAAGCTCAGGGCAGGGATGGATATCCCATGGACACTGCCCACAGGCAGCACACACACCTTGGGAAGCTCAGGGCAGGGATGGATATCCCCATGGACACTGCTCACAGGCAGCACACACACCTTGGGAAGCTCAGGGCAGGGATGGATATCCCATGGACACTGCCCACAGGCAGCACACACACCTTGGGAAGCTCAGGGCAGGGATGGATATCCCCATGGACACTGCTCACAGGCAGCACACACACCTTGGGAAGCTCAGGGCAGGGATGGATATCCCATGGACACTGCCCACAGGCAGCACACACACCTTGGGAAGCTCAGGGCAGGGATGGATATCCCCATGGACACTGCTCACAGGCAGCACACACACCTTGGGAAGCTCAGGGCAGGGATGGATATCCCATGGACACTGCCCACAGGCAGCACACACACCTTGGGAAGCTCAGGGCAGGGATGGATATCCCCATGGACACTGCTCACAGGCAGCACACACACCTTGGGAAGCTCAGGGCAGGGATGGATATCCCATGGACACTGCCCACAGGCAGCACACACACCTTGGGAAGCTCAGGGCAGGGATGGATATCCCCATGGACACTGCTCACAGGCAGCACACACACCTTGGGAAGCTCAGGGCAGGGATGGATATCCCATGGACACTGCCCACAGGCAGCACACACACCTTGGGAAGCTCAGGGCACAGGTATCCCCATGGACACTGCCCACAGGCAGCACACACACCTTGGGCTCCTAAGCCAATGTGCCTCTGGCGACTAAAGGCCTGCACTGAGGAATGAGTAAGTGTTTTAGCTTGTCAGTAAAAGTGTGTCAGGCTTTGAAACATGGCTGCATTTGTGGATGTAAATGAAGAATTTTCTCATTGCATTAATACAAGTTGTAATGCTTTTTTTTGTGCTCAAGTCTTGGAACTCCTTGATTTGCTTTCCACATTACAGTGCTGGTTTATTTCTGTTCTCTTTACAGCTGATATAATTTCAACAGTTGAATTTAATTACACTGGTGATCTTCTTGCAACAGGAGACAAAGGTGGCAGAGTGGTTATATTTCAAAGGGAACAAGAGGTCAGTGACTCAAAAAACAAAAGTGTTGTTACTACACTATTCTTGTGTTGCACAGTCTCACTTCATCTGTTCATGCCTTGAGGTTTAAATGGAGAGTTTTCTCAGAAAACCCCAAGTTAGCCAAGTTTCTATGTCTCTGCCCTGTGCTGTGCTTGGTAACTTGGTCTCATGAGGGTTCCCCTCCCTCCTTCCAAAAAAAAAAAAAAGTCCCCAAAATCCAAGTGAGCTCTTTATATGTACCTGGTGTCCTCGGTGTTGCTTTGCAGAATTTGGACTTTTCTCCTGAATTTTTCCACTGGGTCAGGCTGATCTGAGATAAATCACAATGCTTTGGGAGAGAATGTAAAAGAAGTTCAGGAAATAAGCTGCAAGGACTACAGGATAAAGTGGTTAAAAATTGTTTGAGGATTTAAAACCAATGGGAACAGCCAATTCTCCAGAAGCACTTGAGCATTTCCCATCAGGAGTGTGGGAGCACTGTCCCTCCTGCACTTCCACAGCTCCTCTTCATGAGTTCAGCTGTGTGACAGTGCTGTTATGTTCCTGTGTGTTCATCCTGAGCTGGGATATACCAAGCAGCAGTGGGGATGGGAAACGTGCACCAAGTGCTGAAAAGTAATTGTCATGTCTGGGAGGAATCTGGCATTGTGTTCTTTAAGAAGTCAGTATTCCACTTGGCAGTTCTCACCAAAGTGTTATCCTGCTTATCCTGTCCTTTGAGGAACTAAGGGGAATTTGAGGGTTTGAGCATTCTCTTGGGTCAGAAATACCAGAATTGATCATGGAATCTTAATTCAGCTTATCCATACATGAATATTACAGCTCTTCAGGTGCTGTGGGATTTCTCCAGCAGAACCCCTCTGCTCTCCTTGTGGAGCTCAGGTGATGCTCTGTTAATGCACACCTGGCCAGTGTTTTGCATTTCTCCCCACTGTGCTGCTGGTCCCAGCCCTGTCCCACGCTGGGTGCCTCGCTGGTTGTACTGGGAGGCTCTGGAGCAGTGAGGTGCCGGCACTGCTGAAATGTTACCGGCTGCACCCACACAGCTCCGGGCCCCTTCAGCATTTACTCGGGGTGGCCAGAGCCTTAACTAAGGCCCAGAGACAAGGTCAGAAGTACCTCAGGGGCATCCTGAACTTCTCAGGATCTTGGACTTGCCTGACGTGGAGGGGAGCTATTATGGGTTGGCTCTCCTGTTCTGTAAGGCAAAACCCGCCTGTCACTGCACTTCCTCGGAGGGCAGGGAAAAACAAACCCCAGGTCAGACTGTTCACACAGGAATATTCAGCTGTCTCCTTGGGAGCACATGGAAACTGAGGGATGAGTTGAGAATGAGGGACATTTCTTTTGTCATGTGCAAAACTGCAGGAAATAATAGAAAATAAGTGTGTAATGCTGAAACCTTAAAATAATAACCATATTTCTTACCCAGTTTGGATTTAAGACTAGGTTAACTAGGTCAGTGACAGTTTAGGGTAGTTATACAGTTCCCCAGACACTTGGATTTGGGAAGGCACCCTGGGATGCTCTGCATCATGCCCTGGGCTCATAGGACTTGACTTCACTTGCAAGCAGCAATTACTCCAGCCAAATGTGTGAGTAGAGAGGGAAAGCACCAGTGCCAAGGCAGCCCCCTCTGAGTGCAGGGAACTTCTGGATGGGGTCACATGAGAGGAACCTGCCTAAAATTCTTACAAGTGAAGGGAGTGAAATCATGTAAAGTCTGAGAGTTAAGTGAGAGTGTGGAAGTTCCGCAGCTATGAGACACTGCAGGGCAGACTGCACCCCTGGGGCTGTTCTGCAGCACAAACCACTGACACCAACGTACTCAGAAAGCCTGATAACAAGCTCCCTCAAATCTGATAATGCAAATCTGGGGAACCCTGGGACTTTGCTCTCTGTTCCTTTCTCCCACACCCAGCACATGAGAACAGCAAAGCTGAAGGGTGCACAGATATTTATACATAAACCTACATTTCTAAAGAGGAAGCTGTGTGCACTGTATTGATGCTAAACTGGGTACAACATCACAGACTGAAGATTGAAAATTCAAGATCTGTTGTAAAAGCTGATGTTCTGATTGATAATTTCTAGTGATTGATTTGTATGGGCCATTTCTGAGGGACCTAGTGACATCAGCCTCAAGAAATGCTCTTTTTCTTGCAGACTAAAAGCCGTCCTCTCTCTTGGGCAGAATACAATGTTTACAGTACCTTCCAGAGTCATGAGCCTGAGTTTGACTACTTGAAAAGTCTAGAAATTGAGGAAAAAATTAATAAAATTAGGTGGTTACCACAACAGAATGCTGCTCACTTTCTGCTGTCTACAAATGGTAAGGGCCCTTTATTTGCACAAAGAACTTTGTCATTGGAATATTGTCTCACCTATCATACACTTGGGGTTTTTTTTCTGACATATTTTGGGGTTGTTTTAATGTCTTCTCTAATTACTTGCAAAATATGTTTTGATTGTAATGTTGGCTGTGTGAATATTGAGTCTGTTTAGTTTTGATACATCGTGGAGCATCTGTAAGTGGAATTGTAGAACTGGCTATGTGGGTTAGTGGGAACAGTTAGACTCATGTCTTAAAGGTATTTTCCAGCCTAAACTATTCTGTGGAAAAAACTTGCTCTTATTATCATTATTCCTAACAGTTTGGTTCACTTTGTGAGGAGATGGTGAAATCCTGAAAGCAGGAGTGACTTCTGTCTGCTGGTCTGTGCAATTAAAATAATTTCCTCTGAAAGAAGTCTTAATAAAGCAGTCTTTAAACTGTCATCTGAAATGCTCTGCAGGAGTTTGTGGAGGAGAGGTTTGGCCCCAGTTAGCCAAGGATCTCACCACTGGGTGAGACAAGTGTGCACTCACTGGCTGCACTTGGAACATTTTCCTGGTAACACCTGGCGAGTGCATTCCTTTGGAGCCCCAAACAGTGGGGCAGATCCTGATGTCTGCCTTTGGCTGGCTGCGAGCAGGTACCAGGGACAAACCTGCTTTCCTTTAGGACAGTTAGTATGAGGAGTTCATGTTTGTTGGGTTTGGTCCCTCACAGTGGTCTGCTAATGTAATTCAGCTAATCATCCAGGGCTTGTGGGGAATTTGGGTAATTGGTGTGTGAAACTCTCCCCAGGCAGTGGCATTTGGGTGAGTGGGAGGCACAGGGCCTTTTTGCTCAGGCACAGATTGGGATCTTATTCAAACTGCACCTCATGTTGTGGGTACAGAACTCCGTCAGGGTTCTTCTGCTGCAGGCAGTGGAAACGCAGACAGGTCACTCGTGTCCACTCTGCTGAGCCCCTATTTAGTGATTTGATTTTGTGTTCAATCCATTCTCAAGCTTGTGAATTTTTTGGTTTTAGATAAAACTATTAAACTATGGAAAATAAGTGAAAGGGATAAACGAGCCGAAGGTTATAATTTAAAAGATGAAGATGGAAGACTTAGGGAGCCTTTCCGAGTCACAGAACTACGGGTACGTCTCTGCTCTTTGACTTTATATATTTCTCTGCATGCTCTTCTCTGTCTTTGTGCTACCAAACTGAAATGTGTAAATCAAAAATGGTGTTTGGGTCAGGGTCACTGAAAACTTACAGAAAAAATGGAGACACTTCATGTTCTTATATATAAAAACTATTTTAAAAAGTTCCTCTGGGAAGCTTGAGGGAAACTTTCATCATTATAATACTATATTTCTAAGAGGATGACTGAAAAATTGGAATAGGGTATTCTGTGGCTGGATAAAGGTGTGTTTGTTAGAGCACGTTCCAAGCATTTGGATAACTTTACGTGCACTGGAATAGTCTTGGACATCACGCTGTAGTGTTAGGGTTAGTGCTCCAAACTTGGGATCATTTGGAGCAGGATCCTAAGAAATGAAAGGTGGGGTTGAGGTTTTTCCTGGGGTTTAATGTTGTTCCACCATCAGCAGGAGCAGAATTGAGGCTCTCGCTGCTCTTAAAGCCACCCCTCCATGGTAGGGACTTCAGCTGGAGGCATTTCTTGGGGGTTTGTCTTGCTTTTGCCAAAGCTGAAGGTTGAACAGAAGCTTTCGGTGTACAAAATGCATTGGGAAAGGGTATCCACTGCCTCAGTGTGTGCAAGCCAGGGTTGGATTGAGTGTTCCAATGAGAGCAGCTAAACCCAAGGACATCCCTTAGGCTCCAGTGGTACAAGGAGGTCTCGGTGGAGTTTTGGGTTCTGCAGCCTTGCCCTGCTGGAGCAGGCACCAGCTAGGGCACTGGAGGGGCACTTTGGGCTCCTTAAGGCCCTGTCCTGCACGGGGGGAGCAGCAGCAGCAGGAACCTCTCCAGTCAGTCCCCTGCACTTGCTGCTGCTCTGGGCTGCAATCCTTGCAGACGCTGCAGCCTGGGAGAAGGGCTGATGGATGAAGGAAATCTGAACAAGAGCTGGCTGGAGGAAAAGCCTCAGCTGGAGGTACCTTCATGTGTTAAAATGCTCAAGGTTTGGAGAGCCAGAGTGTACCAGGAGTTTTGGGGCTCTGTTGGCAGGTTTTGTTACAGAAACACAGTGCCCATGTTCATGGGGACAGCCTTGGAGGAGAAGCAGCACTTTACCCAGAGACCATGGCATTTCAAGTCCCGTTCCTGATGTTTCCCATTGGTGCACCTGTGCTGTCACAGCCAGGCTGGGAGCACTCTGTGCTGAGATAGGACAGTGCCCTGATAAAAAGTTATGGATTAATTGTAGTCGTTAGTTGGGTGTAAACAGGCTGGGAGATACAAACTGGGAATGCAGGTAAGGAGCTCTGGGATGGATCAGTCCTTGTTCCAGGAAGACAGGTTACCTTAGGCACCTCTGAGCTCGGCTGGTTGTGGGAGCAGGACATCCAGGTGTGCCTGAATTCCTGCTGACTATTCATTAACAAATTGGGAATTTTCTTGGAGACTCGCCAGTTCTCGCCAGTTTCCTCAGCACCCATCTGAGGTCTGGGGACATTTCTAAGGGCTTGTTTCTATAACCTTTGGATGACATTATAAACACAGCCCCTGTGCTGTTGGGTGAGGCACCAGGGGCTGGCTTTGACTGGGAGGTTTCCTGTTGGCAGTGTCCAAAGTCAGCATCCATGTGTTCTCTCAGTGTTTTTTGTGCTCAGTGGATTTCAGAAGTGTTTAGTCACCAAATCAATACAGAAATCTGTGCAGTGCAATTAATTAATTGCCATTAAACAAGCATGGGGTTCAGGGCTCAGTGTTGGCGCCAGTTCTGTTTAAGGTCTTTATTGATGATCTGGCTGAGGAGATGGAGGGCAGCCTCTGAGTTGACAGAGGATGGAAGGTGAGTGGGATGTGCATCTGCTGGAGGGCAGGAAGCTCTGCAGGGGAAACTGGACAGGCTGGATTCACGGGCCAGGGTGGAGGGGTAGAGTCCCCATCCCTGGGGGGGTTTCACAGCTGTGTGTGGCACTTGGGAACAGGGGATAGTGGGGGAATGAAGTCAATGCAGAGGGTCTTTCCTAAGGCAGTGGCCCTGTGCATGGGTGATGTATAGGGATCAGCAGTGACCCTCTGGGGGTCAGCAGTGACTCTGTCCTGGGGTGGTGTGTAGGGGTCAGCAGTGACCCTGTGTCTGGGTGATGTGTTGGAGTCAGCAGTGACCCTGTGGGGATCAGCAGTGACCCTGTGCCTGGGTGATGTGTAGAGGTCAGCAGTGACCCTGTGCCTGGGTGATGTGTTGGGGTCAGCAGTGACCCTGTGCCTGGGTGATGTGTAGGGGTCAGCAGTGACCCTGTGCCTGGGTGATGTGTTGGAGTCAGCAGTGACCATGTGAGGTCAGCAGTGACCCTGTGGGGGTCAGCAGTGACCACGTGCCCAGCCCGTGTGCTCTGTGCCCGCTCAGGTGCCAACGCTGAAGCCCATGGACCTGATGGTGGAGGCCAGCCCACGCAGGACCTTCGCCAACGCCCACACCTACCACATCAACTCCATCTCTGTCAACAGCGACTACGCCACGTACCTGTCTGCCGACGACCTCCGCATCAACCTCTGGCACCTGGAGGTCACCAACAGGAGCTTTAGTATCCTCTGGTGCCCTCTGCACAGCGGGTGCAGCTCAGCTGCCTGTGTTTAAGAGAATCACTTCAATGTTACTAATTAGAGTGGGTGTTTGAAGCCAGGGCTTAAAAGAGGATTCTGAAGTCTGGAGGTGTAATGCAGTGAAAGCAGGCTTTGGGATGCTCAGTCGTTCCTGAGGGCAAGCATGCCTCCAGTGGAAAACTGTCAGTAGAAACATCAGAGAGGGTTTGATTTCTAAGGAGAAATTGAGGAGTTGTGGGAGCATCTCTAACTTGTGGAGTTCAGTCAGCTTAAGTAAGAGTTGTTGGATATGAACAGTAGATCCTTTGTTACTGTGGATACTTCTTTCAAAGTTTGTGGTCTCTCAACCGAGTGACACTTCTGTTGAAACCAAATCTCAGTATTTTTTCATGTCAAATGATACCATTAACTGCAGAAGTAATTTTCAGATCTTTTTTGCAAACCTGTGCAACTAAAACTAACAGTGTGCTTTATATTGACAAATCTGCAGTAAAATAAAAGTGGCAGGAATATTGATGCCTAAATAGGTCATTTTCTAAAGTTTTAGGTCAGGTTTTCCAAAGCTTTAGGTAAAGAGATGAGGTTTATTTGGTGTACAATAGGAAGCATTAAGGAGGAGACTTGAGGAGACTTGCTGGACTTTGATTCTTGTGAGATGTGCTTTCACTCCAGGAGTCTGAAATTCTGCAGCATCTGTGGATTTGAGATGGTGAAAGCTGGAGAGGTACTTTCTAAAAGAGTATGTAATGATAGGCCAAAGGGGAGTGGTTTCCCACTGCCAGAGGGCAGGGTTAGATGGGATATTGGGCAGGAATTGTTCCCTGGCAGGGTGGGCAGGCCCTGGCACAGGTGCCCAGAGCAGCTGGGGCTGCCCCTGGATCCCTGGCAGTGCCCAAGGCCATGTTGGGCAGGGCTTGGGGCAGTCTGGTCCCTTCAACCCAGACCATTCTGGGATTCTGCGACTTGTCAAATCCAGAGTTCTCCAGGCTCTCCCCTGCTCTCGTACCTCACACATGGTAGAAAGGAGGCTCTTGCCCCAGTTTCCTGCCTGGCATTTTTAAGCTCTGTCACTGATTAGCAGGGGAGGGGCTCAGGTGTGGAGCGTTGCAGGCCTTGACCAGCCCTGCCAGACATCGTGGACATCAAACCAGCCAACATGGAGGAGCTGACGGAGGTGATCACGGCGGCCGAGTTCCACCCGCACCACTGCAACGTGTTTGTGTACAGCAGCAGCAAGGGCACCATCCGCCTGTGCGACATGCGCTCCTCGGCGCTGTGCGACCAGCACTCCAAGTGTGAGTGCCCTCCCTCCTTCCTTCCTGCCTTCCTTCCTTCCTTCCTGCCCGCCTTCCTTCCTTCCTTCCTGCCCGCCT
>VWZV01010177.1:31840-44933 GCA_013397155.1 Irena cyanogastra
GCCCGCTCTCCTTCCTTCCTTCCTTCCTGCCTGCTCTCCTTCCTTCCTGCCTGCTCTCCTTCCTTCCTTCCTTCCTGCCTGCCTGCCCGCCCGCCTTCCTTCCTTCCTGCCTGCCTTCCTGCCTGCTCTCCCTCTTTGCTTCCTGCCTGCCCGCCCACCTTCCTTCCCGCCTGCCCACCTTCCTTCCTGCCCTCCTTCCTTCCATCCATCCATTTGTCCTGCCCTCTGTCCGTGCTGCTCTGGCCACGGGGGCCCCGACCTCCCTGGGGAGCACCAGGGCCACAGTGCTGGGGTGTGCTGGGCACATCTCAGTTGTTTTGTTAGGCCACCACTGAGTACAGGTGTAGCATGAGGCAGCACCTGGCTGCTCCTGTTTGCCCATTTGTGCCTCATAAACTGACGGGAACGAGTGCTTTGGGCACAGTGAGGCCTGTCTGCTGGCCACATTCAGGCTGGGTGCCTCTCAAGGTACCTGCTCACCCCATGCAGTTCAGGGCAGCTCTTTCACCTCTGTGCATCACAAACTGGGCTGATGCTGCCAGAATCCCTGTCCCCTGTGACCAGTGCAGCTGCTAGGATAGGATGAATCCTTAGGAATACGCCCTGAAAGTTTCCAGGGATGGAGGGTGGCTGCTCCCTCGGCTGCTGAGCCCGCAAAGCACGAGCAGGTGAGGAAAGAAAGCTTTGCTGTGGAAGCCATGAGGATTCTGCCCAGGCCTTGCACGCAGCCACGTGTTCCTGTTCCCTGCTGGCAGAGCTGAGCTCTAGCAGTATGCCCAGCCCTGGGGGGTGCCTGCCACACAGACACTTCCAGGCCAGCTTCCTGCAGTGCAGAGAGGGCTTTCTTGGTGCTAGAAGGAAATACTTGGGCAATGGGAAGTGACTCACGCCAGGCCACCCCACTGATCTGGTTCAGTGTTGCATTAAATCACTTAAAAGCACTTTATTTTTAACTGCTTGTGGCTGAATCACATCCTGCTACAAGGGGTCTGTCAAAAATGAGCGAGATCTGATTAGCCTGGGTCAGGAATCTGTGATTTCAGAGGTTGACTTGTGGCTTTAAACAACGTGTGTTGATCTGCTTTCTGAAATCACACAGATTGTTGCAAATGTAGCTGCTCAAATTTCAGGGTTTGTTTAGTACAGCTGTGGTTCAGAGCTAAAGAAAAGTACATGGTGCAGTGGTCTCCTGTGTTCAGGTCGCTGCTGTTCCCATCTGCTGCTGCTCTGGCTGATGTGTAGATCAGGTGTGATGGTTACAGTACCCGCTGCTGTTTGCTGCTCTGGCTGATCCCCAAGACCTGTGAGTTGTGGTTTGCTGGTGCTGTGCTCCAGTTGAATGTTGGAGATGGGCATCTGGCACTTTGGTGACCTAGAACACCACAGTGCTAAAAAGAGATTATTTCTGAGAAGTGTCTAACAGCAACTTTCTTCAAAAAGAAACTAGTCACCGATTTAAAATTTTCCAGTACTGAAAACATGGAAGCCGTAAGAGCTGGCGTTGGTTTCATGTGGAACTATGTGTTCTCTCTGCAGTTTTTGAGGAACCTGAAGATCCTAGCAGCAGATCATTTTTTTCAGAAATAATATCCTCAATATCTGATGTGAAATTCAGCCACAACGGGCGATACATGATGACAAGAGACTACCTGTCTGTGAAGGTGTGGGACCTCAACATGGAGAACAAGCCCGTGGAGACCTACCAGGTACAGCACCCACGTGTCCCGAGCCGTCCCTTTTGTCCCTGTCCCCGTGGGCGTGTCCAACGTGTGTCCCTGTCCCCAGGTGCACGAGTACCTGCGCAGCAAGCTGTGCTCCCTGTACGAGAATGACTGCATCTTCGACAAGTTCGAGTGCTGCTGGAACGGCTCCGACAGGTGAGGGGCTCAGGGCCCGGCTCCCAGCACTGGGAGAGGGGCTCCAGCCTGCACAGGGCCCAGCCTGGGTGCTCTGAACGGGGGCTGCCAGCGGCTCCGAGTCACTGAGGGCACAAATCCCCAGAGTAGGCAGGTCACACAAACAGGATTGCCAGGGCTAGTCTGCCCCTGTGCCCAGGTGAGCCCCACCTGCAGGGCTGGCCCAGCACAGGAGGGACCTGGAGCTGCTGCAGCCAGGCCAGAGGAGGCTCTGAGTGATCAGAGGATGGAGCAGAGATCTGGGAGAGCTGGGGGGGCTCATCTGGACAGGAGAAGCTCCAGGATGGCCTAAATGTGGCCTCACAGCACCTGAAGGAGCTAACAAGAAACTGGAGACAATTTACAAAGGCCTGGAGTACTGGGACACAGGGAATGGCTACCCACTGCCAGAGGGTAGGGCTGGATGGGATATTGGGCAGGAATTGTTCCCTGGCAGGGTGGGCAGGCCCTGGCACAGGTGCCCAGAGCAGCTGGGGCTGCCCCTGGATCCCTGGCAGTGCCCAAGGCCAGGTTGGACATTGGGGCTGGGAGCAGCTGGGACAGGGGAAGGTGTCCCTGCCATGGCAGGGTGGCACTGGGTGGGATTTGGGGTCCCTTCCAACCCAGACCAGTCAGTGACTTCTGTTTACATGAGACAAGGAGATAGAATAGCACCAGGAAAACCTGCCTTGCCCATGTGCAGATGAACAAAGTGTAACTGCAGCTGAGTGCCATTAGCAGGAGGGGACGCCAGGGGAGCGCCTGCTAAAAGAGAAGTGGTGCACTGGAAGCAGTGCTGGAGTCCCAGGGGAATGGAGCAGGTGTCCAGTGGAGAGGAGAGGAATGGAATGCCATGGCCTGGTGATGAACGTGGTCTGACAGTCACCTGTAAGACTCAGAGGAGGGGGTGGATTGTATTTCTAACAAGATCTGCCTTCCTTTTCCTTGAACCAGTACAATCATGACTGGATCTTACAACAACTTCTTCCGGACGTTTGAGCGGGACACGCACCGGGACACCACCCTGGAGGCCTCCCGGGAGAGCAGCAAACCTCGTGCCATCCTAAAGCCACGCAAAGTGTGCACAACTGGCAAGAGGAAGAAGGACGAAATTACCGTTGACAGTCTGGACTTCAACAAGAAGATTCTGCACACAGCATGGCACCCCTTGGAGAACATCATCGCTGTAGCTGCCACCAATAACTTGTATTTATTCCAGGAAAAGGTTAACTAAGGATGGCTGCCCGTGGACAGAGTCTCGTCTCGCATAGTTCAGCTCAGTTGTTTATCTGTAACAGAAGGCCTTGTTGTCCTATTGGTGAGGAACATTGATGCACTTACTTCCCTTGAGCTATCGGAGAGCATCTGGCCTGGCTTTGAGTTCCTGGCGTGGTTCTGCCTTCGGTGGGGTGGGAGCGTCCACGCGGCTTTCGGGGAGGACCCTCTGAGGCAGAATTGGTGGACAGTGCTCAATGAGGCCAACACTCAAAACAAATGTATTTATTGATGTCTGAGCCTTCCTTTCCAGTTTATAGACCAAAAAATTTAACACCTGGGAAGAAAAAGTTGTCATAGAAGTGTAATTTCTCTCTCTCGCTCTCTCTGCTGTAATATTTGGGCCTTTCAGAACATTTCTCGTGCTTGATGCCTGTCCATTCCTCCTCGGGCCCAGGCCAGGTCTGACCTTGGAGCACTGCGGCAGGGCTTGAGCTGGGGTCTAGGCAGGTGTCCATGGCTATTTACTCACCAACTGTACCTATAACCACACCTTCTGGTGGAAACCACTTAATAAATAACAGCCTATCAAACGTGTTCTTAGAGCTGGAGGGATGTATTCAGTCTTCTTTTTGTATTGCATGTCCTGAGCTGGTGCAGAACAGTTCTGGTGGCACCTCTGACAGGGTTTGCCCCAAGACACCCGAGTTTTTGGCAGACTAATATGAACTTTTTTGTGTAGTATTTCGGATTCTGAATTTAGAGTTTCCATGGCATTGTCATAGAGTTGGAGTTGCACTGGATTTGTTGTCAAAGGCTCTGTGTGTGCCAGGTAGGAGATGGAAAGGGTCCTAGAAACATCCACAGCCTTAACCAAGTGTCGGCCTTGCACGGAGGGAACCAAAACATCGACACCGTCTCTTCTCTGAGGATAAACGTGCAGCTTCTCTGGTGCATCTCTCCCTCAGCCAGAGACAGACCTGACGTGCATTATGGTTTTTAACCTTTTTAGTATTTGTCACAAAGGGAACAGTTTATTTTAAGTATTTGGTGTAGAATCTTGGCTTTCCTACTGCAGTTCCAGAGCCACTCCGGGCTGTGCTGCAGCATGGCCGGGCTGGGCTGCCCAGAGAGGGCCACGCCGAGCCCCAGCGGGCGGGACAGCAGCTGCTGGAGCTCTCTTGCTCACTTGTTTTAAGCCTTAGGTACTGTTTCTTTTTTTGTTCTTTTTTTTTCTTCCAAAGAGGCCTAAATCACATCCCCTTCCCCCGGATGAGCCCGGGGCCACGTCCAGCAGCCCCCGGCAGCCAGAGGCTGCACTCTGCCAGGTGCCTGCAGCCTGGGAACTCCTTCCCAGAGCCCCAAGGTTTCCCCCAGCCAGTCCCAAGTGTGGTTACACTCCGTTTTCCCTGGAACGAAGGCGTGTTCCAGTCCCAAGAGCAAACCGTGCCGTCCCGCCCCTCCCGGTACCGCCCCCCGAGCCACTGGGTCCCAGGAAGGTGGGAAGGACAAAGCCTGAGGTTCTCCCAGGAAAGGTTCGGTTCAGCCAGTCCTGTCCTGTACGTTGGTTGTGACACTTTGGAACTCTGGAGATGTGGAACTGGGGGGTCGCTGAAGCGTTGATCCGACCGCGTTCCCAACGCCTGCTCGAGCCGATCCGTGGGGTTGTACATAATTGTTCAGTTCTTTTGACCAAAAAGTTTAATAAATTTTAAATGTTTACCTGGCTGTGCTCCCAGTGTTTTGCAACATTTCCTTCTATGTGGGAGGGAATTGGCTGCATGGGCCTGCCCAGGGGGGTGTTTGTGGTTGGGATGGTTGGAGTGGCCAGGGCTGCTGCCCCCGCTCCACGACAGCAGTGCTGGCTGGTGGTGGATCTGTTTTTTCAGCATATACAAGTGGAATATCAGTAAAAAGGATATGATGGACTCTCCTATTCTGTAGCCCTGTTTGCTTGTACCACTTTCAATTAGCTTTTGACTATTCTCGTGGAATATTTATCTAAAACCAGATTTTAGTGTCAAGTTTGATAAAACTACTGCCTAGTGGAGCATCCCGGTCTAGTGAAAGTTGTGTCCCCCATGGCAAGGGGTGGAACTGGGTGGGCTTTAGGGTCTCTCCCAGCCCAAACCCTTCTGGGACTGTGTTTGTGCCCCAGGGCTTTGGGCAGGCCCACACGGAAGCAGCTGTGGGAGCTGCACCCACCCACTGCAGGTCAGGGACATGGGCTCAGCCCCTGGCGATGATCATGCCATGAAATTCAAATTAAAGTCCACATCACTGAGGAGAGAGTGAGCATGGAACATTGCAGTACCTCCCTGTGCCCGAGCAGGAGCCAGGGGTGTGACCTTTGGGAGGAAGGAGCTGGGGGACAATGGCAGTGAGGAAGGGACACCGTGGTTTAACCCCTTCCCTTCAACCAAAGCCCAAACGTTTGCTCAGCAGGAATCTGCTGCTCTCAGTCCCACACAAAATGGAAGCGGCACCAGAGCATTCAGGGGGTTCTGATCCCACCTTTGCTTTTGGCTCCAGCCTCAGGGGAGAAGTTTGGGTTGGAGATTGGGAAAAATTCCTTCCTGGAAAGGGCTGCCCAGCCCTGGCATAGGGCTGGCTGGAGTCCCCATCCCTGCAGGGATTTCACAGCCCTGTGGAGGTGGCACTGGGGACATGGGGCAGTGGTGGCCCTGGCAGTGCAGGAAACGGTTGGATGTGATGGGCTCACAGGCTTTCCAGCCTCAACAATTCCTTGGTTTCCAGCTCCTCAGGAGCATCACACCCCTGTGTGTGTGTGTGTGCGCAGTGTATGCAGGTTACCCAGGGCCTGCTGAGGTTTGTTTGACGCTGTTTCCATGGAAACTTCTCAATTCCATGTCATGAAGTGACCAGTGGGAAAGGGACAGGCAGAGGCCAAGAGCCTCATCGGTCCCTGTCAGCCAGTACTGGAGAAAAAGGAACGAAGAAACTGAGTTCACCAGGAACCTTTTTATTTAAATATATAAAACATGATATTTTGGCAAACATTCATTTTCTCATTAAATAAGGTAAAATCACTGAAGGGAAAGGCATTGCATCGGTAAAAACCAAGGAGAAGCCACCCTGTGGTTGATGTGCCCAGGGCTGGGGTCAGGTGCAGATTTATATGGGACAGGTAAAGCCTGTAAGCGACAGCCTGCAGTAGATACAGCAGAGAACCTGGAGTAACTGCTAGGGGTTAAATACATGTCCTGGCAAAAGCAGCTGTTAGTAGGCACTAAATCCAAATTCTACCTCTGAACTAGGACAAACTGATGGAGTTTTACCCACGTGCTCATCTCTTCCCACTGTGTCTCAACACCTCACACCTCCCACCGAAGTGAACTAAGCAACAACTACTAGAGGAAAAACTGCCCGGGGCTGGTGAGAGCCCTCGGGAATTCCCGGGTCGATCTGTAAGGCCACTCTCGTCTGGGCTCATCCCTCCCTGTGGGGGCAGGAGCAGTGACAACATTCCCCCCACAGGCACAGCAGCGGGCGGGATGGACACGGCCCAGCACAAGGGCTGCTGAAAGCTGGGACTGGTTTAAACACGGAGCTGCTCTAATTCTCAGGTACTTCACTACAAAGCACTAAGGGACATTACAGCATCTGCCACGTGCTCTAGGGGTTGATCCAGCAGGGATTGATCCAGAAGGCTCTATGTGACACGGGAGCTGCAGCGTCTCCCTTCCCATTTTTAGACTAAACTAAAACAGGACACGGACAGGACACACAGACGGCGCCACGACCAGCTCCCCCTCCTCTGCACCTCCTGCGCTCCAGCTGAGTCTGCTTTGCTCCAGCTCCAGATCCCAGGTGCCTCTAAAAGGTGCTGCTGGAAGCCGTGGTGGTCAGGCGCCTCCCGATGTAAATCCTGCAGCCAGGGTCAGAGCACAGGGTCAGCCAGGCTGTGTTTCAGTGCAGGGAACGCTCTCCCTGCCAGCTCTGCAATTCCCGGCAGGAGCAGCACTGCCAGCTGTCACCAGGCAGGAACAAAACTGCCCCGGAGCCCAGCCCCAGTGACTGCCCCAGGTCTGGTACCGCTCCCCAGCTCCAGGGCCCAGCACCTCCTCCCACGCTGATGTGGAAAGGAAACATCCCCCATCCCTCCCAGGAGGGAATTAAAAAATATACTGAGTAATTTAAAATAATATTAAATATTTTTAAATCTATGTCACTGGAACTTTAAAATCTATTCAGTATTCGCTTTTTCCTTTGCTGATCTCCTAGTTGTGAGATTAAGAGTCTCATCTCCAGTGGAGCCAAGTGTCGTGTGACTACAGTTCCAGTGTACAGAATTCCTCATTTCCCTGCCTCTTAATTGTTCTGAGAAATTCCCAGCCAGGGAGAAAATCAGAAAACTTCAACCATCCAGCAATACCACAGGCAGGAAGCACTTCCTGAATAACTATCTTGGACAAAGAAGGAATTGGGAATCAGAATCAGGCCTCAAAGAAAGCAGGTAAAAAAATCTACTTTTTTTTTTTTTTCATTGGAACCTTACCCCAGTCCAATGGCCAGCAGGTGAGAGAGCAGCAGGGATGGGAGGAAAACCTTCAGGAATTCCGCAGAGAATATCCCCCCTTTCTTCATGACACTGGTGTTCCTCATGCTGAGCGTGGCAGTGCGCCGGGGGTGTTTGAAGAGGAACTCCCTGGATTTGGGGAAGGAACGTGAGGGGTGTGTTCAGCCTGGAGGAGGAGAAGCTGCAGGAGCTCTCCAGCAGCTGTGGCAGCACTCACTTGGGTGGGATGTTCTCAGGCCGGCTGGACCAGTCCCAGATCCAATCGGCGTTCTTCCTCAGCAGCCGCTCCACCTCCCTCCTCCTCTCCAGGAAATCCTCCTCAGACTGCAACCAGAGCCACCAGCAGTGAGTGCCCAGCCAGGACAGCGGGAGCTGCAGCCAGGAGCACTGCCCAGGCCAGCCCTGACACTCACCTTCCCCCTTCTGGGAAGTGTTCACATCCCAGGTCAAGGGGGGAGCAGGGAGATCCATCCTCAGAGTGGAGTCAGAATGGCCAAGACCATATCCCATATCCAATATCCCATATCCAATATCCCATATCTGCCTGAGACAAGGCTGTCCTGGCAGTGAAATCCCAGAGCTCAGCATTTAATCTTCATGCACAGACCCAAAATATCCCCAGTTCCCAGCCCTGATGGACACTGGGCACAGGGATTCCTGCCCTATCCCAGTTCCCAGCCCTGATGGACACTGGGCACAGGGATTCCTGCCCTACCCCAGTTCCCAGCCCTGATGGACACTGGGCACAGGGATTCCTGCCCTATCCCAGTTCCCAGCCCTGATGGACACTGGGCACAGGGATTCCTGCCCTATCCCAGTTCCCAGCCCTGATGGACACTGGGCACAGGGGTTCCTGGCCATGCTCAGAGCTGGCAGATGTCACTGGAAGTCCTTGTCCAGCTCCTGGCAGGGACCAGTTCCAGTCCCTGGGCCATGCTGGGCAGGCAGGTGAGCCTGGCCAGGTGTGTGCCCACAGAAGAAGCCCCCAGCCCCAGCTCTGGTGCAGTTACAGCACAAACGCTGAGTCAGGGCAGAGCTCCATTCCACACAGCCCAGGCCTTGGGATAAAAATAGATCCTGCTCCCAGAATTCCAACAGCTCTCGATGCACACACACATGGGATGGAAATAAAACTGTCCAGGCAGCTGGAATTCTGATGGCTTTCTAACTTGGGGTTATTTGTTCTCAAAGTCTAAATAATGATCTTTAAACAGCTGAAGGGTGTTTCTGACAGCATAAAATAATAATTTGCAGTAATAATTAACTTGCAGTACCACATTTAGCTAACCTAAACTTGGGTCCTCGGAGTCTGGCAGGAGCTGTAGAAATGATGCAGAAAAATTCACTTCCTTGAAATACTTCCTTCCTCAAAATGTTAAGTCTTTTTTTTCATATTAAAAGCTTATTTATTACACTGAAAACTTCAGATCTCAGCCTGTCATCCTGCAATAAGCCCTGTATTGATTAAGTATGGTCAATGTACATCCTTTCCCCCACTCTTGTTGCAAATGTGTTTATTCATTTTCCATGCAAGGTAAACAAGCCTACAAAGTGAAATCAGAAATAACAGGGAGTTTTCCAAAGCAGCATGTATTCAGGTTTGGTATTAACTGTTAAAATACCTGGAATCAAAGCTATGGCAGGGCTTGGAGACTGTGTATTTTTGGCTGCCATATCTAAGTGACTCTAGACATTCCCGCTGCTGTCAAAATAGCTTTTAAAAATCCTACTAAATTGGTGGAGGTGAATTTCAACATTGGTGGGGGATGTAGGAAATGCACCCTATCAGCAGCCAAAGGGAGAGGGGAAATCCTTCTGAAAAATCTCAGTCCCAGATTGGAAAGACCAAACCAAAACATCCTCACGTGTCAGGAACAAACACAGCCAGCCTGGATCTGCCAGGATTCCTGGAAGTCCCTCCAGCAGCTGCCCCTGTTCCTCCCCGAAGCACAGGGAGTCAGAGCTCCCCTCTCCCACAGCGAGGTGAGGATCTTACCTGGAAGCTGTTCTTCTCCCCACTGCTGTGGCTCTCTATCTCCAGAGCTCGGTGGCTGTCCTGGGGGGTCTGGGAGCGAGGAGGGCTGCACCAGGAAAAGAAGGAGGTGAGGTGCCCTGTGACACCCTGGGAGATGGGCACCTTCTGCCCAGGAGTGCCCCAACCACGGCCCAGGGGCTGCACGGGACAGTGCTGCCACAGCCCAGCCACCACAGTCACATCAGTGACTGCTCTGACCCCACCCGTCGGCCCACACTGCTGGGGGGCCCTGGCACCTCCACAGGAACAACAGGCAGCAAAGGAGGAGTGCCAGTGGAGCTGGGCTGGAATCCTCACCGGCCAGGCCAGGCCAGGCTGTTCCACGGCCTGCTGTGGAGTTTGAGTCCTGCAGTTTGGGCTCTTCCAAACACAATTTAGGCTGGAGACCTCACAGCCCATCCAAATCCAGCAAATGCAGCAATGGCACTGCCCGACCACCTGCCCAGGGCTGAGCTGTTGTGTGACACTCCTGGACATCTGCTCTGCTTTCTAGGCACACACGTGTTCATGTGGAAACACACATGGAACACACACCCCTATGTACACGTGTGTTCACATAAACAGGCATGTAAATACACTCATGCCGCATTTCTGTCTCTGCCTCTGGGACATCAGACGTCCCTGGGACCCCGCGGTGACCTTGGCAGTGCCCCCTGTGCCCAGCAGTGCTCCCTGCTCACCTGTCACAGTGGGAGCTCTCCCTGGAGCTGCTCCTGCCCGACTCGTGCTGGGCGTCCAGCAGGATCTTCTCCATGTCCCCGTTGTGGATGGACAGGGAGGCTGGCACCTGCTCCTGGCTCCCCGCAGACACAGAGCTGCCACTGCCACTGCCACTGCCATTGCTGCTGAAGTGCAGCTCCACCCAGGACCCTGCGGGGCAGAACGCAGAGCTGAGCCCCGCAGCCCGAGGGCTCTGCTGCAGGCACCAGAGCCACAGCCTGGGGCTGCCCGCCCAGAGTGACACTGCAGGGACACAGCCAGCCCTGCCTCCCGCTCATAAACAGCACGGAATGCAACGTGCAGGCAGCTGAGCTGGAAGGCTCACAGGGCTGGGAAACAGCTGCTCAGTAGCACATTGTGTTTCTCTCTGCACCTACGGATCTTTTATTCTGGGATATGTTCAAAGTTTATTGTTCAACATAGGTGGCAGTCAAAATAATCTCAAGGCCTCTTGCTGCCAAAGTTCAGTTATTAGTTTATTGAAATTATTTTGGGCTCCACAGCCCAGGGACTGTTTTGTGCTGCCTTTTTTCAGTTCCTTTTGTAGGTGCTGATGTTAAGCAACGGCGGGTGTGTGGCAAGGGCTGTCATGGGTTTGCTCCTGGCAGTATGTTTAACACGGTCACATGGGCTTTGTTTTCCTAAGGGAGGGAATAACAACTCCCTCCTGGGCAGGGACAGCTCACTGCAGGGCCTGGAGCCGTACCCTCCCTATAGAATCCTGGAATGCTTTGGGTGGGAAGGAATCCCAAATCCCATCCAGTGCCACCCTGCATGGCAGGGACACCTTCCCCTGTCCCAGCTGCTCCCAGCCCCAGTGTCCAGCCTGGCCTTGGGCACTGCCAGGGATCCAGGGGCAGCCCCAGCTGCTCTGGGCACCTGTGCCAGGGCCTGCCCACCCTGCCAGGAACAATTCCCAATTCCCAATGTCCCATCCAGCCCTGCCCCTGGCAGTGGGAGCCATTCCCTGTGCCCTGGCCCTCCAGAAATGAGCTCAGGAACAGAAAATACCTGAGTTCCACAAATGCCAGAGGAATCCCACTGTGGAACAGATGTAGCCCAGCCCCAGCAGCGTGCAGGGAACAGGGCAGCGAGGTCAGGAGCAGGAGGGCAGGGGGAATTCCCCAGACTCTGGGCAAGGATGTCTAAGGAATCAGCAGTCAAAGGGAGAGACACGGACAGTGGTGCTCGGGCCGCTCGTGCTCGCTGGGCACAGCTCAGGGAACAAGGCACAGCAGGAACAGCTGGAGCTGGGGGGCCCTTCCCAGCCATCCACCCCAGGAATGCAGGTGGGGAGAAGCCAGTGCAGGGGTTTCTGTGAAGCAGGAACGTCAGACGAGCAAAGATATCCCAGATATCCTGGCTGGGAGGAGACCCAGGGCTCCAAAATCAAATGGCAACAGCACAAAGCCAAACTGCCCCATGTGCACCAACAATAGATTATCTCCATTCTAAATACAGAGACCACCACCTGGACAGCCAAAGTACCAAAAAACCTGCGGGGTAAAAACGTTCCAGGCCACCAAGTTCGGAAGAGACACTCTTCTTCAAAAACCCTTTTCCTTTACAGCTGGTTTGTTGTTGTTTGGGTTTGCTTGGGAATTTTCCCCTCCACGTGACAGTGCCTGGTATGTGGCAGGGAGTGTGTTCAGAGCCAGACAAACTCTTCCCTACCCTTTCCCCCGAAATTTATGGAAGCTCAAGTTGTTACCAAAGAACGATCACAACCAATAGAGCTCAAATTAAGACTCTATCTGCTGAAATCTTACTGGGCACAGCGCTGGGAATGCAGGATAAAGCAGGGAGAGGACTGGGACTGCAGCAGCAAGCAGACAGAAGATGTGGTTTACAATTTTCCCTCTTTTTCCTTCTTCTTTTGGACACTCCTCAGAGAACGGCTGTGCTTGAGCACATGGAACAGGTTATGATATCCTCATTTAAAGATAAAAGCAGCTGTGTTTTTATGAAGCTGGGAATACAAACAGACCGAAGCCCACGAGAGGCGACGCAGCCGGGCCAGACGAGCCCCGGGATGGACTCGGGACAGAGGGGTCTGTCACGATACCCCAGCCCAGGACACATGTGCGAGCAAGGACCGGCACCGCAGGGCACCGGACCAGCGCTGGAAAGCTTCATTTTCTTAAGGTACAGCTTCCAACGCTGGAAATTAAGAAGCAGAATTCCACAGAGCGATGAGAACGTCCCCTTAAATCGCTAACCCCCGTGTCAGCCGCACTGTTTGTGGCTGCGCTGGGATTTTTCCCTTTCCCGGCGAAGCCGGTGCTATCCAACACCCGATCCCCGCGACCGAGCCGAGCCCTGCTCACGGGCACACCCACCGAGCCTCCTCCCTGGGCACGGGCCGACGGGCACGCACTGCGGCGGGCACATCTGCCAGCGCAACCACCGAACAGCGCGACCCGAAGGGCCCCGCGCGGGCCCGCCCCGCAGTGCGCGGGCAGTGTCCCCAGCCCGCAGTGCGCGGGCAGTGTCCCCAGCCCGCAGTGCCCGGGCAGTGCCGTCCCCAGCCCGCAGTGTCGCTCCCCGCGGCCTTACCCTGCAGGTTCTCCTCCTGAGGGCTCTGTCGCGACATGGCTGGCGGGCGGCCGGGCACGCACTGACCGCGCGCCGCGCGCCGCCCGCCTCAGCGCCGCCGCACCGCCCCGGTGACGTCAGTGCCGCGCCGCC